>CM040927.1:35418711-35916211 GCA_023029165.1 Gobiocypris rarus | reverse complement strand
ATAAACCCAATTGGGTTTCGTTCCACCCCTTGTACTGTATCCATGTGATATCCGTGCAGAAATAAATAAATAAATAAATAAAATATATGGCATAAAAGCCGACCAATCAGGTTGTAAGCTTACACCTATGCCTTTAGGTTCGGTATCTTTAGGTTCATTGTTAAAATGCCAATGTGAACGCTAAGCATTTTGTCACTACACCGGACCAAACGAAACAAGCGAACCAAACTACAGGTGTGAACACACCCTAAAAGAACCATTTTTCCCCCTAACACTGTGTCTGTACCGGATGAGACAGTTGAAGCTGTTTCCACTGGAGGCGACAAAGCAACCATTGCAAATCCATTTGCTGGATTTTGAAGGTTCATGGAACCATAGATGCCAATAAAGAACCTTTATTTTTAAGTATGTATCATTGCGACACATTTTGTTCGGAAGACATACAAATCTAGATTTGTTTTCTAGATAAGATGAAAATTTCAGCAGACTGACTTCACAGACCTGCTGATAACAATGTTGAAAGCAGCCAATATATGAAAGGTCTCAAACATTCTGGAGTTAGATCTTCTCTATACAATAGGTCTCATGCTACAAAGCATTACGTGTTCATCTCCAAACAGCTTCAAGGTTGTCTGTGCACACAACACTTGCCCAAAATAAGAGTGAAATTCAAGAGCATAAGGAAATTTACAAGTCTTCAAGTATGATAATACGTCCTGTCAACCAATCACAAATTTATTCAGTCTGAATGTCGGGGCTTTCCTCCGGTGGGTTGTACAAACATGTCAGAACATTACTGGTGCCAGTTTGAAACCCTGTAAGATGGTCACAGTTTATAATCCCTGCTAAACTAAAACAAAACCCATTACAACTTTTGAATTAAACAGTATATCATTATATGTTAAAACGGTGTTATGCATTTAAAGCTGTACACTGAGATGATGTGCTTTGCAACAATATGTACCATATCTGGAGATTATGAGTGGGGAAACCACCTGACTGGTCATATTACACCCAATAACATTCCATATTATGGAAAATATATGCTAATTTTAATGTCCCCACTATTATGCACTTCCAGAAGGGGGGTTTCACAGAGATGCCATTTAGAACCATTTAGGTTCCCCAAAGAACCTTTCAGTGAACACTTCTTAAAAGAATCATACGTGTGAAGAATATTTGAACAATCTAAAGAACCTTTTTTCACTATATAAAACCTTTTGTGCAATAGAACGTTTGAGTAGATGTTTGTGATTCTTTGTGGAATCAGTGATGCCAATAAAAAACCTTTATTTCTAGGAATGTGTATGAAAGGCCAAGATGAGGAACGCCAGTAACCTTTCATTTATGCATTAGAGCATAGCTAATACACTAGATTATTACTTTGTCAGATGTTTTACTGTAAAAATTGGCATTATCCAAGGGTGTTGTACTGTAGGTTATGTTGTTGTCCGGCCTTTCTAGATGGTTGCTTTCAGAAGTCTTTGTGATATTCTGGTGCAGGGTTTTTTAGTTAACTAAAACTATAAAGAAAGAAACAGTGCACCTCTTCTAAAAAAAATTATGATTCGAAGAACAGACGAATACAATCAGCATTTTATTAAAGTAAAATAAAAATTCCTTGCAAATTAAAGCATTATAATGCCAGCCCACAATTCGAAGCACAAAAAAGTGCATCCATCCATTATAAGCTCCAGGGGTTAATAAAGGCCTTCTGAAGTGTATCGATGGGTTTGCGTAAGAAAAATATCCATTTTTAAAACTTTATAAAGTAAAATATCTAGCTTCCGCCAGAACGCCTTCGGGATTCAACTTATGAAGAAAGTGTAACGCCTCTCGCAGTTCAAAACGCTTACGCTACATCAGACGTCATACGTCACGCCAGTTATGCTTTTTTCGTAAGTTGAATTCGGAAGGCAGTCCACCGGAAGCTAGATATATTACTTTATATTTGACTTTTTTTAAACTGGTGTTTTGGTGATTTTTTTTTTTTGTGAATTTATGAAGTTAGTTCCCCTCAAGTTCACACGTAGTAACCACAGAACCATACATCTATTGTTTATCATTTAAAACCTAACCAAGTGCTTCTTGTGAAATGCTAGTTTGAATAGTGTGCTTTATTTATTTTAAATAAAGGACACTTGGTTTGATATTTACTATCTAATGCAATGCAACTCTGACTCATGTGTGCAAATTACTTTTGAGTCCATGATATGTCAAGTCACCTTTATGTATATAGTAATTTATTGGTAACACTTTAGTTTAGGGTCTAATTATCACTATTACCTCGTTGCTTATTAGCATGCAAATTAAAAAAGATATTGTCTGTTTATTAGTACTTATTAAGCACATAATAATGCCTTATTCTGCATGACCATATTCGACATCCCATAATCCTTCCCAATACCTAAACTTAACAACTACCTTACTAACTATTAATAAGCAGTCATTAGGAGTTTATTAGGGCAAAAGTTAAGACCCTAAGCATTACTCTGCTTTATTCAAGAGCATCATAAGCCTGAGTAGTAAGTAGATCCATTGGCATCAACTTGGGTCACAAGGGTTTTGAGAAACAGAGCCCAGGTTAGTGAGAGTACGAGACCTCCATACCCTTGAGGTAATTCAGTGACTTACAGACTCCGACTATATGACTATGTGATGACAGCCATGCAACCTGGAGAGCAGAGGATATAACATGAGCAAACACACACAGCACATATACCCACTCTCATGTGGCACGAGGTCTGATTTGAAGCATGCGCACACACCGTTATTAAATTGCAAAATATGGTAAGGAAAAATCTGTGGAATAGAGACATCAGGAAGGAAAGGGGAGGAACTTGACGAATGAAGGGCATGGGTGTATTGAGTTTCCGCCAGTCTCGCCCAGCCGACGGCACTCATGTCCATTTTTCAGCAAGCGTTGATAAGTCTCCCCCCTGTGGGCGACAGGGGGCTAAAGTTTCCACCCCCCGACAAATGATGGCACATCCATCCCCAGTCCGTCCCATCTGTCCCCACCTGTGTTTTAAAACCTCATTTAAACTACTTTATCCACATGTTAACCAAATAATCATATGTAATTGAACTGGAGTGGCTGTCAATGTTTATGACCCAAGATACCTTTTTAAAATGTATAAATATATATTTTTATTCAATATTCATTAATCCAAGATTCTGTAGTTTTTCCAATTAACAACTTTCATAAGTCATTTCACTATGATTGCACTCATTAAGAAAAAAATGCATCCATATCGTTTTTTTATTTCCAGTAATTTCCATGATTTCTCTTTATGGATTGAAAGCATGATATTTAAATTCCTTTATATCCCCAGTTTTTCCACAAATGTGAAAACTTTGTAGATAGAGTGCCAAAATGTGGCTTATATTATTTAGTGACATTGCAAGCTTTAGTTCTATTTTGTGTAATAGTATAAAATATTTTTTATGGACAATATAGTTTGTTTTAATCATTACTAAGTGAAAATGAGTATGCATTTTAACATTTCTTAAGGAATTTGTAATAAAAAATAAAGTACCGTCAAAAGTTTGGATGCACTTCTTTATTATATAATAATGTTGGTAACCATCAATTAAATCCATAACCTTAACTATTAAACTTCAGCACATATCCATTTTTGCTGCACACAATGATTCCTCAAATCATGCAGCTTTATAAGCACATTATTCCTGCGAATAATGGGAATATGTTGTTCCCAAACTATTCCCAAAATCTCCCAATGTCAATAATGAGAATACTGAGGATGTTAAGCCATGGAAATAAGAATAGATAATGTGACTTTCACTTTTCATTTAAACTCTCTCTCACGAGTAACAAAGTCTCTTGTTTAAATCCAGACTATTCTTTTCTCCAGGCATGCAGGCACACGTTTCTGCGTAGTGAAGGAGCTCCATTCATACAAGTTCAGAGAAAGACAGTTATAACCTACTGTACTTATTATAATATACAGTAGGGTCCAAAATCCAAGATCATGCATTCTTTCATAATGCATTTGTGTTATGAACTGGGAAAAAGTAACATGAATTTCAATGTGTTAGTATTTAGTCTTTTTGTCTTTAATTACAGTAGCACTGGAGTTGACATGATGCGAAATATTGTTCTTTATTTCTCATGGTCAGTGTGACAGAAATAGTGAAGACTATTAAATATCTTTTCTTCTTTTTATGTGATTATCCTCTCTTTGTTTTAAAGTCTTTAATGTTCATTTCCAGGTTTAAATGAGGCTCAAACTCCTAATGACTGATTATTAATAGTTAGTGCAGTAGTTGTTAAGTTTAGGTATTGGGTAGGATTAAAGGATGTAAAACATGATCATGCAGAATAAGGCAATAATATGTGCTTTATAAGTACTAATAAACAGCCAATATCCTAGTAATATGCATGCTATTAAGTGACAATTGGACCCTAAACTAAAGTGTTACCACAAATACAAAGCTATAGTCATATTAACATGCAGGTTTGATGAATTAGAATCGACTTCTTGTCTGTAAGCTTTCTCCATGATCACACTTTCACTTTTCACCCAAGCAAGTTTCTTCATTCAAACATGCACTCGGACACAAGTAAAATCACAACTTTTTTTGTTTGTTTGTTTGCTGAGGTCATAACTTTTGGATAAACTTTCAACCTGACGATGTTATATCCGTAACTCTGCACAATTACAAGCAGAATATTGTTTATGTATTCGGGGCAATAAATGGCTCACAAAATCACAGGTTTTCACTGCTGGCTTTTGTCGGGAAGAGACCTTTGTCTCCATATCTCACTGGGAACGGAAGAAGGTTGGATAACTGGACTGGCCTCTTGTATGTCCTGGTAAATCTCAGGGCTTGTGATGTGTTTATGTCAAATGTGTGAAATCATGGAGTGTGAGGATTATCCGAGTTTCCCACATCTTTCTCACATCATAGAAACATTGCCCTGTTTACACTGGTGTTAAAATCCATCTCATGAGATCTGTTTGCATTGATTTCCCTGTATTTTTTGTGTGTTTTTTAAGCAGCATTGTTAGGATTTTTATGCCCATTTTATTTGGACATTATGGACCAGATTCACTAAACAGGGCAAATGAGTGTGTGGATGCAATATAATTCAAGTGCCGATGGGAGTGGAACATTTCCATTCTCTTTATATGATGAACAGATATCATTTAAATTATGATCTCTTTATGAACTTTTTGAAGTGTCAAAGTGGCAGTTGCGTAGCTGTCAATGGAGGGACAGAAAGCTCTCAGATTTCATATAATCATATTTTTCATTTGTGTTGAAGTCTTAAATTTTTGGGTGAGTAATTAATGACAGAATTTTGGGTGAACTATCCCTTTAAGGCATGTTTTTTTGGGTGGTAAATAATGCACAAATACCAGTAATCTGACTACCACACACCTTATTAAATCACATTCATGATTTATTTAAACACTCTTCTTCCATAAATTTAGCATCCCTACAAATGCATATGCAATAAGGTCAGCCACAAAAAAAATAACGGCACTGGTGCAAACTGATAGTAAATCTGGCCCTATGTTTTCTAAGGTAAATAATAAAGTAAATACATTTAAAGGGATAGTTCACCCAAAAATTATCCCATGATTTACTCAATCTCAAGTCATCCTAGGTGTATATGAATTTTTTTTCTTTCAGATGAATACAATCAGAGTTATATTAAAAAAGTCCTGGCTAATCCAAGCATTATAATGGCTGTGACGTTTTGGTTAGTTTTTGAAGTCCATAACAGTGCATCCATCCATCATATAACTGCTCCACACGGCTCCGGGGGTTAATAAAGGCCTTATGAAGCGATGCGTTTGTGTGAGAAAAATATCCATATTTAAAACTTTATAGACTAAAATAACTAACTTCCGGCAGAAATCAGGGTGAATAAATGATGGGCTAATTTAAATGTTTGCGTGAACTATCCCTTTAATACAAGAAAATAAATGTATAGAGTCTCTGCAAACAGTGTGAACATTATAAATCTATTTGGCATCAATGGCTGTTGGGTCTGGTGTGAAAAAACACCATTATAATCCATTTCAGAGCAAATGATTTAGAGACGTATATCAACAAATTAAAAACAAATCATGCAACAAATTTGGCACATGAAGCACGACACTAGCAATGGCAAGGTCATGGGTTTGGTTCCCAGGGATTGCGTTAATTGAACTTAAATGCAATGTAAGTCCATTTGGCCAAATGCATGAATGTACATGTATAGAGTCATTAAATTGCATGTTGCATTTGAGACTGGCAATCTTGAAAATGGTTATGTTGCGTGACCTGGTTATCAGACACCTGAGATGGATGTTAATCCCAGGTGTGAATAGGGTCAGTGCGTACTGTGACTTGTCCTGATTTTCTGAAAAGGCTTGTGAACACGTGGCAGGGGTTTCACCGTGACTAGATAGCGATACCTGGATTTTGATTGCAGGTGTAACTGTTCACCTGGTTTAGAGCAATCTGTGACACCATTCACTGTGTGAAAGTGGAAACCATGGCGCTAGGTTGCAATACTTAGATCAGGTTACAATCTGGCCTCGCTGTCTGGCGGTGTGTTTTACTAGCACGTGGGAATGAGTGGAGAGGGAGTCCCTGCTTGACTCGTGGGACAAGAATCTTTTCTGCTATTGTTTGGAAAGGAATAGTATGTCAGTCCTGAGATCATATCACTGTGTGTGCTATATTTATGTCTCTTAATTACGACCGGCACTCATGGAATCTGCACACTGTATTTAGAACACCTTCTTATTTAGAACAAATCCACTACAAATACTATCATGGTGTATAATTACAATTTTGTAACTTGCAGGCTATATATACACCGATCAGGCATTACAGCATTATGACCTAATATTGTGTTGGTTCCCCTTTTGTTGCCAGAAAAGCCCTGACCCGTCGAGGCATGGCCTCCACTAGACCCCTGAAGGTCTGCTGTGGTATCTGGCACCAAGATGTTAGAAGCAGATCCCTTAAGTCCTGTAAGTTGCGAGGTGGTTCCTCCATGGATCGGACTTGTTTGTTCAGCACATTAATTTTTGACAGCACGGACTTGTTTGTTCACAGATGCTCGATTGGATTGAAATCTGGGGAATTTGGAGGCCAAGTCAACACCTCAAAGTCATTGTTGTGCTCCTCAAACCACTCCTGAACCATTTTTGCTTTGTGGCAGGCGCATTATCCTGCTGAAAGAGACCAGTGACACCAGGGAATACCGTTTACATGAAAGGGTGTACATGGTCTGCAACAATGCTTAGGTAGGTGGTACATGTCAAAGTAACATCCACATGGATGGCAGGACCCAAGGTTTCCCAGCAGAACATTGCCCAAAGCATCACACTGCATCACCCAAAGCATCACCTCCGCCGGCTTGCCTTCTTCCCATAGTGCATCCTGGTGCCATGTGTTCCCCAGGTAAGCGACACACACGCACCCAGCCATTCATGTGATGTAAAAGAAAACGTGATTCATTTGACCAGGCCACCTTCTCCCATTGCTCCGTAGTCCAGTTCTGATGCTCACGTGCTGCTGTTGGAGCTTTCGGCGGTGGACAGGGGTCAGCATGGGCACCCTGACTGGTCTGCAGCTATCCAGCCCCATACGCAAAAAAACTGTGTATTCTGACACCTTTCTATCAGAACCAGCATTAACTTCTTGAGCAATTTGAGCTCCAGTAGCTCTCTTCTGTTTGATCGGACCACACGGGCCAGCCTTCAATCCCCACGTGCATCAATGAGCCTTGGCCGCTCATGACCCTGTCTCCGGTTCTCCACTGTTCCTTCATTGGAGCACTTTTGATAGATCCTGACCACTGCAGACCGGGAACACCCCACAAGAGCTGCAGTTTTGGAGATGCTCTGACCCAGTCGTCTAGCCATCACAATTTGGCCCTTGTCAAACTCGCTCAAATCCTTACGCTTGTCCATTTTTGTTATGCCTAATCGGTGAATATACTATGAAAGCTTATTTCTGCCACAGAATTATGAGATAAAAAAATCATAATTATCTTTTAAATTGTTTTATTCTGATTTTGTTTCTCAAAATTGCGAGATATAAACTAAACGAGTTATAAAGTCAGAATTACGAGATGTCAGTGTGTTCACACTTGGCTTGTTTGGTTTGATTAAAATGAACCCTGGTGCGATTGCTCTGTTAGTGCGGTTCATGTGAACCTGTGTGAACGCTGCTTGACTGAAATATGAACGCAACACAGACCAAAGACAGGACATGATGTCACAAGATGCCACCCTAAAAAGGACAGAATGCTCATGCACACCTGTTTTTCCTCATCATAGTCGTGATGTTGCCCATCACAGTTCGGGTCAGAACCGTCTCCTCTCAGCAGATCTGTGTTTGTGTGTGTGACAGAGGGATTCCTGACGCTGTTTTGAATCCTTTACACATTTTATAAGCTCTTCATGAGTTCTCAGCTGGTCAAAATACCATCATATGTAGCTACGCACATACAGCGAGCGCATTTATCCCAGCACACAGCATTGTTTTGGATGTTTAGTAAGTTCCATCTCCAAATGAAAGCCGACCAATCAGGTTGTGAACGTATCCCTTTAGGTTCGGTGTTTAAAATGCCAGTGTGAACGCTAAGTGGACCAGGACTAAATGTTTTTTTTGTCTGGACCAAACAAACGAACTGAACCAAACTAGAAATGTAAACACACCCATAAACTCGCAATTCTGACTTTATTACATGTGATTGTTTTTATCATGCAATTGCGAGAAAAAAAGTCAGAATTCTAAGATAAAATGTTGCAACTACTTTTTTTTTTTATTTGCAAAGAAAAATACATGATATATATATATATATATATATATATATATATATATATATATATATATATATATATATATATATATATATATAAAATATATATATAATATTTCTTGAGATTCAACCAACTTTTTGGAACCTTGTAAATATTGAAAGTTATTGAAATTTTTCCAGAAATCTCTGCAACTTTCTGTTGAATTTTAAGAGCACAGATTCCATTCAGATCTACAAGCAAAGAAAAAAGATATATTCACATTGCAATAGATGGAAATGTACAGTCTGTCTCGCAAGCATCTGATTGAATGAAGCTCAGACTTCAGGCATAAAAGAGAAAGCATCTATAATTGCAGGATTGAATTGTGTGAAGAATGGAGTGGCTTTTTATAGGACAAATTGTGTGTTTTTCACAGCTTCAAATTGAGCCAGTCTCACCTGAGGAAAGCGATACACCTGAGAACCCCCTGGGAGAAATGCTCTTTTGTGTCTTGCGGTGAGATGGGGGCGAAGCGTGCGCTCACTGAAAGAAACGTATGATTTTACACGCCTGACAATACTCCCACAAAACAAATCAACAAGCCTTACGGAAAACAGTATCACATCCTGCAGCATTCACAGAGACAAAAACATCCAATTTCTCTTCAAAATTTCACTGAAAAGACATACAATAGTAATTTAAGTAGGTTTTTGAAATGATTGTTTTGTGTCGTGACTGATATTGATGGACCTCACAATGTATGTGCATGTTCCAGAACGTTTCTGCCTTTGTTCATGTGAAAGTTGCACATGACAGTCTCATATGCTCCTTTCCAACAGCAAGAATAATAGACATAATATGCCTGTTTTAGTGTAACACTTAATCTCGATAGTCCACTTTAGACATTCTACTAACTATAAGTAACTTTGCTCAAATAACTCTCATTAGAGTATTAGTAGACTGTCTGATTAATATCTGCTAATGCTTTATTCTGATGCTACCCAACAGATGCTCTGCTGGCTATATGTAACTTTGGAACTAACGTATTATTCTAACCCTACCACTCTACTGAGAGTTTGTTGACATAGTTGCAAAGTTACTTATAGTTTGTAGAATGTCTAAAGTGGACCATCGGAATAAAATGTAATGGATTTTGGTAAATATATTTGGTCCTGTAACCATATCCATCATGTTTTTCATATATTTAGGGTACAATAGGGCTAAAAGCGTACCGGTGTAAAAGGCACATTTGACTTTATTCTCTTTTTAACCACTAGATGGCAGGAAAAAAAAAACAGCTTAGCACTATTCTTAACAACCACTTTTTATGATGCATGTGAAAATTTGGCTAATCCTTGACTCGATCGCAGACAGCAACGCAAAGTTGGTTCTCCAAAAATTTGATCTAATAGTTTAGTTTTTTTTTAAATGTTGTAGATTTAAGCAACAAATGAGAATCAAAAAAAAATATTGTCTATATTTTCAGACAAAGGTCTTTTTAAAGGCCGATATGTAAGACATTTTTATTAAAATATCCAAAAACCACTAGAACTGTGTTATATATTTTGTTGACTTTCAAAGAATGTTTAAATCCACAGAAATCAGCGCTTTTAACCAGGACACGGAACGTTACCTTCATATCCTCATTTATTTTAAGTTTATTTATAAACCATGGAAACACCAAAGAAACAGAAAACGAATCATTGTTATAAAGCTCAACTTATTGTTTGAATCTTGTTTTCTTGATTTACCACGAGTACCATGTTTTACCCAAGCGGCAACCTCCCGCAGTTTCTCTTGAAGCCAATATGGAAGTGACTTAAACTGCAGTTCATCGACTGGCCACTAGGGACAGGCTCCAGAAGGGAGCAGAATCTCATTGAGTCTGGTACAAATTGTGGTGCTTGTTGGTCTGTGTGTGTGTGTGTGTGTGTGTGTGTCTGTGTGTGTGTCTGTATTTCTGTCTGTTCGTTTACATTATATAAAGCCTAAAAGTTCTGCATAATTAAGGCCGTGGCCACTTTGAGTGACTGGTGGATTGTAATTTATCTGTCACCTCAGCTCTGCCCACGTCCCGCGTCTTTGCCAATTTTCAGTTATCCGGGAGTGACGCACGATGACGCGCTGCCAAGATGGCAACGGCCAGCTCGTCTCTACTTTACGCTTCAAAACTGCTCTTCAGAATCCCATGGGTGACGTCACGGACACCTGTCCATATTTTTTTACAGTCTATGGTTTTACCACACCTAATATCGATCTATCTCACTGCAGTGTGAACAAGTGTCTCATAGCCGCCGAGCGAATGCACAGAGTAGCATTAAAACATAACTTTCAACACACTCAAATGTATCAACTATGATAAACAGCGCTTCGTTACCCCACATACGCATAAGCGGAAGAAGTGGAAGCACTCGTCTCTGTCTGTTCTTGAGCCGTATGTCGCGCTCGTCTCTATAGCATTCGGTCCAGCGGCCTCGTTCAGCCCCACCCTGCTTCATACTACAGTAATGTTAATAAATCTTTAATATATTTGCTCATCCATGAATATGATTTCTGCCCGAGTAGTCCTGTCGGATTCTTTTCCACCGGCTGTAGATGTGAAGACAACAACTCCCATGATCAAGGTGAAATCAAAGCGTCATCAAGCTGTGCCTTTGTTTTGAATAAGCGACCTCTTGCGTCATATTGTGCCCCAGTGATTTGTATGCAGTCATACATTAATTACTTTTGTTCAAAGTAATTAAAGCAACAGTTTATGTAAAACAGAATATGTAAAAGTATGGTATTTTGATTAGGGGTAAAAGGTGCTCCTGGTGTGGGGGTGAAAGATAATAATTAACATGATGATAAACAGCCGGCTGATTTTTCCATGTGTTGACATGAGATTAGATTCAGATGGGAAATATCATATATCAAGCTGGGTGTCCACCTTAGAGATAATCATCATATTTATAATGAAAAGAATTTATAATATTAATCATATCATATAACAAAATATTATTTTTATTTAATCTTGATAATAATATTTTATAAATGTATTCAAATTAATATATTATTTTAAATATTAAATTATTGTGGGATCTCATTTGATACTTTCAGAACAAAAAATAAATAAATAATAAATGTGTGTTTATGTATTTTTAAAATGAATTTATTTTAATGGCAGTACTGTATATTTATTGAACAAAATGTTTTTATTTTATTTAACAAAATAAAATGCAAATATAAAAACAAAATCTGTTGCTCCATCAATATATATATATAATATGCAATCATACACTATGGGAATAGTGAAGCGTTTTTTTTTTTCTTAGGGTGTGCCTTTAGCCCTATTTATTTAATCACAGTGCCTTTACGATATTCATTGAGCATGCAATGATTTTTCATATTTCTGTAAACCAATCAATGCTGTGTTCAAGTGCTTTGATAAACATTAGCACCATGTTTCAGTTCCTCATCATGGTAAAGAAAACATGCTGATATCTGGAAAAGCTGCATGTGTAGATTTCACATTCTTTCATTTCTTCTCCTCTGAAGTTAAATGACTTACAGAAGAACATTATGCTCCATTATGTGTCTAAAACATTTTTCATTTCTAGCTATTATGTCTCATTTCACATGGCGTTTGATCTTCTGCAGGAGCGGTTAGAGCATGTTACCGTATCCTCGAGGATCTTCAGGATTTCACCAGTTTTCTTGCCAGAAACATTTTACCAGGCAGTACATGGTTATCAAAAACTGTAAGAAACGTGAGACTCTAAAGTTCTAAATGTCCAAAAATTGCTGGAAAGAATTTTAGGTTTTTTTGCAGTACCTCATCATTTTGCCCTTTTCAGCCTTAAATCTCATAATGCTTTGTGCCGAACGTTTTGTCGATCTCAGTGCCCGCAGAGCTGACTGTGGCTTCTAGAACAACCTGAACTTGCAAGTTACGCAAGGAGCACAGTGGAAAAGACCAGAAGAAACATTTGTTTTTGACATTTTCTGCAGAAAATGTGAGTTGCATTTTTCCTGTGCAAAACCTACTACAACGATGCTAGTGTGTTGCAGTCTGGTTGCTTACTGGCCCAAGTGTTTTGTGACTGTAGCACAAATGATGCTGAAGTTTAATACTTAACTAGAATCACTAACAAAAGTATGAACAATAGCGATGCTTGTTGTAGTAAAATGAAAAGTATAGGCTGCACAGAGACAACAGAGTGAAATGAAATGCCTGCAGGGAAGAAACATTGATGCTTATTGAGTTTCATATGTTCATATTCATGTGTTTAAGTTTCCACGCAATATTATTCCAGAAGAGACTGTCAAAACCATTTTAGTCATGAAGATCATGTTGGTTGTATGTGTGTGTTTTGTCTCCTTTAATGTGTCCCTATATGTGATTCTTTTTCTTCTTCACCGTTTTTTATAGTTAAATAAATTTGTTTGTTTTCTGGTTATATAAGCTGTAGTGCACAATCTATCTGTCTATCTATTCGTCTATCTGTCTGTCTGTCTGTCTGTCTGTCTGTATTTCTGTCTGTGTCTCTGTCTGTGTGTCTGTCTGTGTCTCTGTCTGTTTCTGTAAGCCTGTCTGTGTGTCTGTATTTCTGTCTGTGTGTGTATCTGTATGTCTGTATTTCTGTGTGTGTGTGTGTGTGTGTGTGTGTGTGTGTGTCTTTCTGTCTGTCTGTCTGTGTCTGTATTTCTGTGTATGTGTGTGTGTGTCTGTCTGTGTGTCTATATATCTGTATTTCTGTGTGTGTGTGTGTGTGTGTGTGTGTGTGTGTGTGTGTGTGTGTGTCTGTATGTCTGATCGTGTGTCTGTATTTATGTCTGTTTGTGTCTGTCTCTCTCTCTCTGTCTGTGTGTCTGTCTGTCTGTGTCTGTCTGTGTCTCTCTGTGTGTCTGTCTGTATTTTTTTTATGTCTGTTTGTCTGTGTGTTTGTCTGCCTGTCTATGTGTCTGTCTTTCTGCCTGTGTGTCTTTCTGTCTGTCTGTATGTATGTCTTTCTGTCTGTCTGTCTGTCTGCCTGTCTTTGTCTGCATATCTGTCTGTGTCTTTCTGTCTGCTTGTCTGTATGTCTGTCTGTATGTCTCTGTGTGTTTGTCTGTCTGTGTGTCTGTCTGTGTCTTTCTGTCTGCCTGTCTGTGTCTGTCTGTTTGTCTGTATGTCTGTCTGTATGTCTCTGTGTGTATGTCTGTCTGTGTGTCTGTCTGTCTGTGTCTTTCTGTCTGCCTGTCTGCGTGTGTGTGTGTGTGTGTGTGTGTCTGTGTGTCCGTATGTCTCTCTATGTGTCTGTGTGTTTGTCTGTCTGTGTCTGTTTGTCTGTATGTCTGTCTGTCTGCCTGTCTGTGTCTGTCTGTCTGTCTGCCTGTGTGTATGTCTGTCTGCCTGTCTGTGTCTGTCTGTCTGTCTGCCTGTCTGTGTCTGTCTACCTCTCTGTGTCTGTCTGCCTCTCTGTGTCTGTCTTTCTGTATGTCTGTCTCTAACACTTTTTGTTGGCAGTATAAAGTGGTAAACAGTGTAGGTTCTCCAGCAGTGATTAGCTGTCAACTTTTACAGGAAGTAGCAGTGAGATATTTTCCCCTCATATGTTTAGTGTACACTCCTCCGACACGTTCTGTCCTGCCCCGGCCCACCTCATTCTCTCCTCCCTCGAGCCTGAGGGGGTCCCGCCTGCCGCTCCCGCACAGAGGGGTTATTGTTCTCTCACTACCTGAGCAGGGGCAGGCCCGTCTGTCAGAGGGTGTGGAGAGACACAAAAGCATGAAAAGAAAAGGTGAAAGTTAAACAAGACAGAGTTTAAAAACAAAGAGAGAGAAAGTTAAGACAAAAGAATGGGTGAGCACTGAATGGAAAAATTATATATGATTTTTTTCTATATGATAGTAGGCATTTGGCATCTGGGAATGTGGTTATTTAATTTTCATGAAAGTCACCATGCAAAAACTGTTCCCTTTTTATTTTGGACTGAAATATGACCAACATGTTCAATTTAATAGGTGCTTGTCACTCTCTTGTATAAGTGCTCAGTTTCCTCCAGACTTTTTGCTGTCTTTGATTATAAGCTATTGATGTGGCCCTCCATCTTTCTGCTGTCAGCCGGGGTTGAGCTCACGGCAGGCGTGTGTTTGTGATTCACGTGCTCGACAGCCCCATGCCGCCATCTCTCCGCCTGCAGGACAAAGGTAGCTCTGTTGTTCCAGACGCGCCGCTGCCGTGCAAATTGAAGCATTGCTGTGGGTTCTGACAGCGCTGAGCTAAAATAGTCAAAACCCCCCCAACCCTCACCCCGTCCTCACCACCTGAAACTTATTAAACATAAATCCGGGCAGCCCCGTCGATGAAACCCGAAACTCATATTGACTTTAAGGGAGAGCGCTATAAATCTTCTTTTCTCTTTCTTTACGCCCCCTGCTTTACATTCCTCCGGTATTCTTACAAAGTCCTGCCTCAAACTTCATAAGGCTCAAAATTGAAAACGTTGCATGCTAACGTGGTATGACGGTTCTGTGGAAACTTGAAGAAATAAACAAAGGGGCCGGAGGTGGTGAAGTCTGAAGTTTTGGGGCTGGATTTGGGTTCATAATGGGCGGCAGTGGTACAGAAGTGATCTGTGGTTCTGTTCTGTGGCCTTGAAGGGGATCCGGTCGTGTTTGTATACACAGATATTACACTGGAGTCAGTGAAAGTGGACCTAAGCAAGCATTTCACATTGGGTCTAAACCACAAACGTGTTATTTTACGTCTGGTGCTGCGAAATATCTGCGATATTTTACTCTTTTCGGGCTGTGGTTGGTTTATCAAGCCCAAATGGTTTGTACACATTGATTATGCTGTTATTTGTGGGTGCCTCAACAGGAGATTCTGTTTCTCTTGTGCTGGAGGCAAAACCACATGTAGCTTGGCAATATCCACCAGACTGACCGTCTCTGTTTTCTAACTGATGGATCATCTTGTTCACTGTGTGCTTTTACTCATCCAGGGAAGATGTGGTTTGTGTGGAAAGAGAGGGCTTCACGGCTTTTGCTCAGGGGGAAAGTGTGGAGCTGGATTGAGGGGCGTCTCCAGCATTCTCTGAAGCTATTGCATGTGAGCAGGATGAATCTCAACGTTTGTGTAGAAACAATGGCTAGTGGAGACAGAAGAATAAAAATATGTTTGTGTGTGTAAATATTTGGAGTCAGGATGACATCAATGTGAAAAGCGTACACTTCCTAAGCATTTAACACAGGACTGAAAAAAGTCTCCACCGATAACCTGATATGGCCCAGTTTTTGATATTCTTGATGCTGCTCTGCTTGTTATGTTGTTATGGTGACAAAAAGTTTTAAAAGTTGCATTTTAGGCTGGTTTGCATCAGCGCTCCTTAATGTCAAATTAATTGCGATGGCCAATGAACTCGAAGAAGATGGGCTTTACTGTTCACAGACACTGGAAATGAATTCCAGTGCCGGTTCAGTTTTAACCTGAAAGAGAGAAATAAGATGCAAGTTGGCAAATATTTCATATCTGAAAACTGTTTATATGAAGTTAAAATTATGTTAAACGACTGACAGCAATATCCAGTAATGCACACTACTCAACTTTTTTGTGAAATGTCATCATTTAAATTGAAAATATATGCTATAATTTACATGATTCATGTAATTCGTTACTAAAAGTGATTTATGAGACTAGAAGCATTAACCATGCAGTTTTTGGCATATTAGGCATACAATTAAGAGTGAATTTGTGCATATTTTCAGAAAAATATAGTATTGAAATTGATTTTAATAAATTGTGTTCTAGTTCATTTTTTTATAAATATATATAATACATGTATTAAATTATTATTATTTGTTAAATTAATAATAATATATAAATTAATAATAATATATTTAATATATAGAGAGTGGGGCAGATAACAAATATCAGCCATTTACAGTATTTGACTCGACTAATATTGGTCTATCACTAGTCTAAAACCCTTAATAGTTCTAATCATATTTTTTGTTAAAGTGATAGTTCACTCAAAAATGAAAATTCTGTCATTATTTACTCGCCCTCATGTCGTTCCAAACCCGTGAGACCTTCGTTCATCTTCAGAGCACATATGAAGATATTTCTGATAAAATCCGAGAGCTCTCTCACCCCTTCATAGACATTAACACTTTCAAGGCCCAGAAAGGCAGTAAAGAGATCGTTAAAATAGTCCATGTGACTCCAGTGACTCAACCTTAATGTTATGAAGCGACAAGAATACTTTTTGTGTGCAAAAACAAACAAAAAATGTATTCAACAATTTCTTCTCGTCTTCTATGCAGTTTACGTTGTAAATACAGTGCAGCGCCATTGGCTAGCGCCCGCGTCAGCACCGCGCGCATGCCTCGTGGAGCTCACGTGAACAGATGGTTCAGAAACCTCTCGCATTTCATCTCAAAGATCTTCATTTGTGTTCTGAAGATGAACGAAGGCCTTACGGGTTTGACATGAGGGTGAGTAATTAATGACAGGATTTTCATTTTTGGGTGAGCTAACCCTTTAAGTATAAGGCTACTTGTCCTGTCATAGGCCCTGTTTACACCTGGTATTAAGATGCGTTATGGTCAAATGGATCACAAGTGAACAACGCTAAATACAGGTGTAAACAGAGACTAAAACGCTTTGAGCTTGTTCACTTTCTACCACTTCCAGAGGTAGTCGAAAACACATTTGACTGCTTTTGTAGGGTAGACACTTAAACGGTTGAAAGTGTTTGAACAGCCATAAAAGACCGCTTACTCTCTGCCTTCTGTAAACATTATGGAAAGCACGCTAGCCAAATCGAATTTAAACTTTGTTTGCTTTGTTAGGTTTGAAGATGAAAAACGTACCAATGTTCTCCCACCATTCCTGAATTCTAACACACACCCAGCGTTTGGCTGGTCTTCAGTGTGTCAGAGCAGAAATTAAAGCTGATGCTCTCCGTATGTTTTTCCGTCGTCTCCGTGTGCATTCATATGTAAATTGTGCAAACTTATTTTGAAAAACCCATACATTTACCCGCCCAAAGATTCAAAGAAATTGGGACAAAAGTGGTTGAAAGTGGACAAAAGAGACAGAATAAAACACCAGGTGTAGACGGGAATGTGTCTCCTCTACTTGTGTTCCGATCGACCAAAACGCATCTACTGTAGGTGTAAATAGGACCATAGTAGTGGTGTACAGCACAAGAGGTCTTTATAACTGGGTTATGAGGGCTGATAGTTTAAGAAAGGTGTGAAAGAAGGTGTGAAAGGTCAAATGTCAGCAGGAAGTTGAAAAGACAAGCTAAAGGCAAACTTCCAGCGCAGTGGGAAAAACAAACCTGACACCAGTCACTGTATTTGGCAAAGACTGTGTAGCTGATTAGATACAGGAAATACTGGAGGGGCTCTGGAAAAAATTGATATAGACCTATTCATATAATATCTGACCTCACACTCATCGCTTACTTAGACATTCTTAACACACCATAAATGACAGAAAAGAAGAATTAATCAGTAACAAAGCATGCCAATTATCATCTGGCTTACATGCATCAAAGACATTTTCATCTCAGTGGAAAATCTGACTGGACTCAATGCAGCATAAAGAGCTGGCAGCATTATGAAGTCTGTGTTTAAGGGTGATGTTGGGCCGTGTGCTGCAGCCGCGACAGAAAGGAGATACTGTAAAGAGAGAGGGAGGCGTGCGAGGGTGTGTGTGGAGGTGTTATAAACCTGCGCCGTACACAAAGGGCCTACTGTGCAGGGGTAGCCCGCAGGTCACACACATATGCATACACACTCTCGCTCGCTGAATTACCAGGCCTCCCACCTGCATAAGCCTGCCCGCTACAGATTTCATACAAATAAAACAGCACGTAAAGAAAATATGAGCTGGGGAAGGAGAAAATAGTGAAGAAAGGACACTGTAGGAACAAGAACCAACACAAGGCTTCAATCTTGGGCTACAATGTTCCATTGTTCCCAGAAGCGAGTTGAGAGTGTTTGGGAGAGAAAAAAGCAGGATTTAGGCAATGTTCTTCAGGTTCTGTTAATAAAAGTTCTGCTAAATCACAGAAATACAGCGCTGGATCTCCTTGGCAAGCAGATGCATGTTGTGACAGCAAGAAGAAACGGATTTCAGTGTATGTGGAAACTTCTTGTCAGGTTTACACTACTGGCCAAAAGTTTGGAATAATTAGGATTTTGTCTCTTGTTCACCAAGGCTGCATTTATTTGATCAGTAATATTGTGAAATATTAAACGTTTAAGTCTCTGTTTACACCTGTACTTAGCGTTGTTCTTAATACCAGGTGTAAACAGGGCCTATGACAGGACAAGTAACCTTATACTTAAAGGGTCAGTTCACCCAAAAATGAAAATCCTGTCATTAATTACTCATGTCTATTCAAAACTTTAAGGCATTCGTTAATAATTAGGATTTTGTCTCTTGTTCACCAAGGCTGCATTTATTTGATCATTAATATTGTGAAATATTAATACTATTTAAAATATCTCTTTTCTATTGTAATATATTTTAAAATATAATTTATTTCTGTGATCAAAGCTGAATTTTCAGCATCATTACTTAAGCAATCACTAGCAGCACTTCCATTACCTTTCAAATTGGGCAAATTGAAATAGCGAATTGAAAATACGCCCAATGGAAACGTGTCTTTCTACATTTACAGGTCACCTGGCGTACATAAAAGTCGATCATTCTTTACTGATGACACTGTTTGGACAGAAGACGAGACGAGTGCTTTATTAAACTCATAATAGACAATAGAATTACAGGAATACTTGATTCTAAACAAAGAAATGCCACATTATCATGAAGACCTTGAAGCAGATATGAGGTAGAAAACACCTCATACGGGACGCTCGCGTTTTCCTTGCCATCAATGCTTGGATAACACGCCTGCATCTCCGATTAAAACTAATGGCCAGTGCGGTGGCTGGGATATACATAATGGCATGATTTTTGGAATGACTTATCGCGAGAGGAAAAAAAATAGTTTTAGTCGCATAACATCGGTTAATGGAAATTCTGGCATTTCAAAATAGTTTTTAATCGACATTTAGAAAATATCACAAAAGTTTTGCTCAAATCTGTAATGGAAATGCGGCTACTGTCACATGATCCTTGTCCACATGAAATCATTCTAATATGAGGATTTGCTGCTCAAGAAACATTTATTATTATTATCAATGTTGAAAACAGTTGTGCTGTTTCCTATTTATTTGGAAACTGTGATACACTACTATTCAAAAGTTTGGGATGTACATCAAAATGAATGAATGAATACATTAATACATACATAAATACGTACTTTTATTTTCCAATGATACATTCAATTGAGATTTAAAACAAAAGATTTAAGCTGTTTCAACATTGATAATAATAAGAACCATTATTGAAGTTGAATAATAATTACTGATAATTATATTACAACGACTTCTGAAGGAGCAGCTGAAGAAAACTCAGCTGTCTAAAAAATATATATTCATATAGAAATATATTTTTTAAAATTGTAATGTCACAATATTGCTGGTTTTACTGTATTTTTGATTAAATAAATGCAGCCTTGGTAAGCAAAAGAAACTTAAAAAAACAAAAAAGAAATCATAATGACCGGTAGTGTAAAATTGTAAGTGATTCCAAAGACATAATGTATAGTTAAACATCACTAATAAGGTACAAATGCTTCTCCTAAAATTCCTAAAAACACACAAATTTGTGTGTGTTTTTAGGAATGTTAGGAGAAGCATTTGAAATCTGAGCAGAATGTGAGATGCAGCTGTGCCGTATATGTAGCACTGCTGTAAAGAATCACGAGATGCGTCCACGTAGCCAGAATGACAAACAAAGTTGGAGGCTGAATGTTTAAGAGTCTGGGTTTGTTTAGTTCCATACATCAACCCAGCAAAACCATCAGGAATACTCACACACAACCTTCTGTTTACATCCAGAAATGCATAAGTGCAGCAATGACCCACAAATGGCTTAAATGTACTGAAAACAACCAAATGGTGCTCATAAATACACTAACAGTCTTCATTGTAAGTTTGCTGAGATTGCTTCAATGGTTTTGCTGAGTGCATAAAGATGGATAAATATTTACTGTAAATCAGAGGATGGATAGTAGGAAATGACTATTGGACTTGCTTTGTGCTTGCTTGGTCCATGTCATGGACTTTTGTATATTTTCTTTTGCTGAATAAGCAGAACACCCAACCGTTTGAAACCCAACCGTTAGGTTCAAAATGTAATTTAAAAATGTTAACCCAGCTGGTGGGTTTGTCCATTTTTGATCCCATTTTCTTTTTTAAACAGCTTACTGTCCTAAACTACATGCACACGTACACCGATCAGGCATAGCATTATGACCTATTATTGTGTTGGTCCCATAGACTGAATAAAAATATGGACATAGTGTCCGTGACGTCACCCATAGGATTCAGCAGAGCAGTTTTGAAGCGTAAAGTAGAGACGAGCTGGCTGTTGCCATCTTAGCAGTGCGTCATCGTGCATCACTCCCGGATAACAGAAAACGAAGAGGCGGGATGTGGGCGGAGCTTTGGTGATGTGATGACTAACAGACAGCAGATAAACGGCCATCCACCTACCACTCAAAGTGGCCACGCCCTTAATTGTGCAGAACTTTAAGGCTTTATTTAATGTAAACAAATGAGTTATAAAAAAAAATTCACCCCCTCACAGTTGTCATGAAGGGCAAAATTAGCCATTTAGACTAAAACTAGAATTTGTACCAGGCTGTAAACATGTTTTTTTCTGCTGTAAAGTTGGGCATTTTAACATGAGCTCAATGAGATTCTGCTTCCTTCTGGAGCCTGTCCCTAGCGGCCAGTCAATGAACTGCAGTTTAATTCATTTCCGTATTGGCTTCAAGAGAGACCGCGGGAGGTTGCCACTTGGTTGGTCCCCACACATGTAAGACAAACTGCTGCTGCACAAACAGCATATATAACATCACCCTTAGAAACCCTCCACTTTCCCCAGCTCCACCTGTATAGATCTGATATGGAACTCGGAAGCGCTCTGCAAACTGCTATAGCAAATGCTAACTGCTAAATGAGCAGCAATCTCACTGGCAGCAGATGCGACAGGAACCAATCAGCTTGTGCCATGTAGTAAATAGGGGTGGCACGGTACATGAAAAAATTTGGTTCACTTGTCTCGGTTCGGAGCGTGTGTGTCGCACGGTTCAACTCATGCGCAATGCTGCCCGTATGTTAGCTCAGACAGTGGGTGTCCTTTCCGAGCGAAATAGAAGATTTAAAAGAATAAAAAAACAGTAAAAGTGGAGTGCTGCAGGTCCTGTCACGTGTAAAAATGGTATAAGGAAGGAGGGCTGCCCGGAGTTGGAGGATGCGCCAGCGTCGTATAACGCCGGTTTCACACAACGCAAGCAGTGCATTGGCACGGCAGAAGGGAGGCGCACATGCCCGTTGTGCATTCACTGGCAGCGTTTGTCTCGTGCAGCTGAACCGCGCTCATGTATTGCAAATACAGACACATATTGTCCATTCTGTCACATTTTCCGATGTTCTCCTCCGACCCCTGGCTGTCTTGTGCTTTGATTTATGATGGGATCTAATGCAAATGCGACCGTGTTCCCCTCTATCCCAAACACATGCATATAACATGTAAGTAGTTCACATGATAAATGTAACATTAGAGTTAGGATATGCTTCTAGTTTTGATAATTTAAACAGGCCTGTGAAGTTTGGCCAAAAAGCTGCTCACGCTGAATTAAAGCCGCAGTGCATTGTTCTGATCAGCCAGTTAGGAAACAACTTCTACATGATATAATTTTTCAAAACTGTATCCTAAATAGTGGATAATTAAGCTATATATCATATGCTGAGGTAAATTTCTGGAGTGTTAACGATTAAAAAAAAAAACAACAACAAGAACCGTAGAGAACCGAAAACCGTGATATGAACCGAACCATGGGTTTTGTGAACCGTGCCATCCCTAGTAGTAAATAATGTAACTGTCATCAGATTGCCTTAATAGGACAGTTCACCCAAAAAATCTGTCATTAATTACTCCCCCCACCCATGTCGTTCCAAACTCTTAAGACTTTTTTTCATCTCCAGAACACAAATGAAGATCTTTTTGATGAAATCTGAGAGCTTTCTGTCCCTCCATTGACAGCTAGGCAACTACCACTTCGATGCTTCAAACGGTTCATAAAGAGATCGTAAAACTAAGTCCAAGTGAACATCCAAGTGAATTGAGCGGTTTAGTCAAAATTTTCTGAAGAGACTTAACTGCTTTATATGATGAACAGATTGAATTTAGGAATGAACCTCATTGGTTTTTTACTGAAGCTCAAACGTGCTGCGTAACACAAGAATTAACCTTTTTTTTTAATGACATGAGGGTGAATAATTGACAGAATTTTCATTTCAGGGTTGTTACACTGTTCTTAGTTTAGGGAAGAAGGAGGCGGGAACTGGCGAACGTTAACAAAGACTTTAATAAATAAATAAACAAAATGAACGTGGGCAGCCCCTCACAGACGGCTGTCACGGACAGATATAACAAATCATAAACAAAACACAACGTAAAGTCCAGGCCTGGTCCTCTCTCGTCCTTCACTGGTGTCGCTCGTCCTTATATGCCTCCGAGCTCCCTCATGAGAGGACTCCAGACCGGTGTGCCTTTCAGGTGACGCTCATTCTCCATCACCCACCGATCTCGCTCACTCCTCCCACATCTCTCGCTCGTCCACCTCGCCACAAGGGTGAATTAACCCTTTAAGGAATGCGCCATCTAGAGTGAAAATCAGTTTTTGACTTTGCCCTGTTTTTTCCTTTTTCTTTTTAGCACACCTGGTCTGTTATTTACAGGACAGATGCATTAGTGTTTGGTTGCCCAGGGTGTCTGGCGTCCCAGAATGAGTTGAGAGTGTAGGGTTGGGTTAAGAGTGGCTCCAGGCCAGCGATCAGGAGATTGACAGACCTGTAATCGTCCTGTAAGCCTTCCTGAAGCACCACCAGGTGTGCGAGGACTAGGAAGAAACCTGGGATTGAGGGTTAAAGATGAAAATAATAAAGCACTAAACTTTTTTATTACAGGCCAGATTATTGTTTCATATTATGTCAGTAAATAAAAGATTCTCTTGAGCTCAAAACTTTCTCCTCTGTGATTAAACAATGGAAAATGGAAAATGCAGCAGGTTTTCAGAGAAATACAATATTTTAGATAATTTTCTTACCTATATGGTTAAATAACTAAACCCAAACAGTAAAAAAAACAGCATGTTTTGCTGGTTTAAGACTTAAGATGGTTTGCCATTTTTTGACTCAATGTTATTTTAATTTAATTTAGCAATTGAACCTCATGATCTAGGAAAAACAATACAAACACAACAAATTTTGTACACAACAAAAAACTATTTAGCATTATACAGTACATATACACCGATCAGGCATAACATTATGACCAATATTGTGTGAATATTGTGTGACCATATATTCCTAATATTGTGTTGGTCCCCCTTTTGCTGCCTAAACAGCCTTGACCTGTCGAGGCTGGACTCCACTAGACTTCTGAAGGTGTGCTGTGGTATCTGGCACCAAGATATTAGCAGCAGATCCTTTATGTCCTGTAAATTGTGAGGTGGTTCCTCCATGGATCAGACTTGTTTGTTCAGCACATCCCACAGATGCTTGATTGGATTGAGATCTGGGGAATTTGGAGGCCAAGTCAACACCTCAAACTCATTGTTGTGCTCCTCAAACCACTCCTGGACTCTTTTTGCTTTGTGGCAGGGCACATTATCCCGCTGAAAGAGGTAGGTG
Organism: Gobiocypris rarus; assembly: GCA_023029165.1. Taxonomy (NCBI): domain Eukaryota; kingdom Metazoa; phylum Chordata; class Actinopteri; order Cypriniformes; family Gobionidae; genus Gobiocypris; species Gobiocypris rarus. The sequence continues at coordinate 35,891,630 of CM040927.1, read as the reverse complement.
GTATGTGTCAAAGTAACATCCACAAGGATGGCAGGACCCAAGGTTTCCCAGCAGAACATTGCCCAAAGCATTCCACTGCCTCCACCGGCTTACCTTCTTCCCATTGTGCATCCTGGGGCCATGTGTTCCCCAGGTAAGCGACGCACACACACCCGGCCATCCACGTGATGTAAACGAGAACGTGATTCATCAGACCAGGCCACCTTCTCCCATTGCTCCGTGGTCCAGTTCTGATGCTCACGTGCTGCTGTTGGAGCTTTCGGCGGTGGACAGGGGTCAGCATGGGCACCCTGACTGGTCTGCGGCTATGCCGCCCCATACACAACAAACTGTGATGCACTGTGTATTCTGACACCTTTCTATCAGAACCAGCATTAACTTCTTGAGCAATTTGTTTAATCGGACCACATGGGCCAGCCTTCGCTCCTCACGTGCATCAGTGAGCCTTGGCCGCTCATGACCCTGTCGCCGGTTCTCCACTGTTCCTTCCTTGGAGCACTTTTGATAGATCCTGACCACTGCAGACCGGGAACACCCCACAAGAGCTGCAGTTTTGGAGCTGCACTGACCGAGTCGTTTAGCCAAACTCACTCAAATCCTTACACTTGCCCATTTTTCCTGATTCTATCACATTAACTTTGAGGACAAAATGTTCACTTGCTGCCTAATATATCCCACCCACTAACAGGTGCCGTGATGAAGAGATAATCAGTGTTATTCACTTCACCTGGTCATAATGTTATGCCTAATCTGTGTATATATACTGTTTATTAAAGTGGTATGTTTTATTCTTTTAAGGTTAAATTCAGATTAAACAAATATGTTTGCTGAACAAATGCCTAACTCTAAGATTTAAACTTCAGCATGCAACCTGCTTCCGACTGTTTATGCTACAGATATTAATGATACAAAATTTTCCGTAATTAGAATTATTACTAAAACGTTATAGTTATTGTCTATTTTTTTTTTAATCTCTGCACAATGCAGCAAAAAGTGTCACTTTTCGCTTGCATGGAGAAAGGCCTGAATTCCAAAGATTCTTGGCACATTTGAAAAAAAAAAAAGAAATAGTTTGACGACAGCAGCGGAATTGGCTGTCCAGTCAAATTAGCCGTATGAAATGACACCATTTTGCTCTAATTTGAACTGATGACAGCTCACCAGAAAATACTTTGACAGCAGAAATTCATCTTGAAATGTGAGGATGCACATCGCTAGCCGCAAACTGCCAAAACGTCCCGGAGCCAACAGGCCCAACCCTGTGGGGGCATTTTGTTATGAGCACTGCGAGGGAATATGACAGAATATATTTTGACATCATCTTGAATGCTCAGAGACGTTCCCCACAAGGCTTGGATGTCGTCCCTCACACATAATCACATGGCCGTGTCACGCGGCTGATGCATGGCTCTCTTTACTGTGCTCTGACAGGCGTAATGGCGTCTCTGTGTCAGTTAATCAAAGTCCTGACAGAAGATGTTAACAAACTTTTCTGGATTTATCACTTCACAGCAGATTTGAAAGCATTGTCCAGTGAGGCCAAACGTTGCTAAGAGGCTCTGTTTTTTCATTAGAGAGTTAGATGGTAAATGTCATTTGTAATTCATTGCAGCAATATGAGTTACTCAATAGTCAATTCTTCTTTAGAAGTATATTTTATTTAACGGCTTGCAATATACACTGTAATATTGGCTTACAATGTACTTTTAGCATTTTAATTTCCCTCTCTGGTATATTTATAATGTTAGTCAAGATTTTTTTTGTGCCAAAATATTTTCTCTGACTCTTAATTCAACTTTTTGTGTTGCTTTGCTGCTGCCTTTTAAGATTTCTATGCTACAATCTTGTATTTCTTATATTCCTTATATTCCTCTCTTTATTTCAGCAGACATCTCTGCCATGTCTAATCTCTGTATGCCTTTAGGAAAGTGAGATCCAGAGGTGAAAGGTCATCCTCAATTTAGGGTTCAGTAAAGCAGCTCAGACTCAAGACAGCATAAATACTCAAGCATCACCCTTAAAATAAAAAGAAAAATTACTTAGTATGGTTTATAAGCTGTTTTCCTCATGGGGACCAAAAAATGTCCACACAAGGGCAAGGATTTCAGATATTGCCAATCTTTGTGGAGACATAATGTAGGGTTTACCAGGACACACACACACACACACATTTCCCCCCTGAAATTAATGGCACACCTAAGAATGTTTGTCAATTCAACAGCCTGGTAGCGTGTATATATACATTCACCGATCAGCCATATCATTATGAATGATTAAGAGAATCACACTGATAATCTCTTCATCACGGCACCCGTTAGTGGGTGAGATATATTAGGCAGCAAGTGAACATTTTGTCCTCAAAGTTCTCAAAGGAAAATATGCATGCGTAAGGATTTGAGCGAGTTTGACAAGGGCCAAATTGTGATGGCAAGATGACTGAGCATCTCCAAATTTGCAGCTCTTGTGGGGTGTTCCCGGTCTGCAGTGGTCAGGATCTATCAAAAGTGCTCCAAGGAAGGAACAGTGGAGAACCGGAGACAGGGTCATGGGCGGCCAAGGCTCATTGATGCACGTGGGGAGTGAAGGCTGGCCCGTGTGGTCCGATCAAACAGACTAGCTCCTGTAGTTCAAATTGCTCAAGAAGTTAATGATGGTTCTGGTTGAAAGGTGTCAGAATACACAGTGCATCGCAGTTTGTTGTGTATGGGGCTGCATAGCCACAGACTAGTCAGGGTGCCCAGCCTGACCCCTGTCCACCGTAGAAAGCATCAAAAGTGGGCACGTGAGCATCAGAACTGGACCACGGAGCAATGGGAGAAGGTGGCCTGGTCTAGTCTCTTTCAGCAGAATAATGCGTCCTGCCTAAATGCAAAAATGGTTCAGAAATGGTTTGAGGAGCACAACAACGAGTCTGAGGTGTTGACTTGGCCTCCAAAATCTCAATCGCAATCGAGCATCTGTGGGATGTGCTGAACAAACAAATCCAATCCATGGAGTCACCACCTCACAACTTACAAGACTGAAAGGATCTGCTGCTAACATCTAGGTAAAAGATACCACAGCACACCTTCAGGGGTCAAGTGCCATGCCTTGATGGGTCAGGGCTGTTTAGGTAGCAAAAGGGGGACCAACACAACATTAGGAAGGTCGCCATAATGTTATGCCTGATCAATGTATATATATAAAGAGCATTACTTATACTGGATGTCAACATCTACGTTCATTTTAAGTGAGTAAAATACACCTTTACATTTGTATGCACAGCATTTGCACAACACAGCGCCTCACAAAGCGGGAAACGTGCCCTGAACACTCCGCTTTCAACAATGCCCTTGTTCTGTTTTTCTGGCTTCTCTCCTGTTTTAATTATCCACGCAGGGGTCTGCGGTGAGGAAGCCCATCCGTTCTGCGTCCCGCCACCCCATTACTCTTGATTGGCTCTCAGTTGCCGTGGAGATGAAACACAACCTATTGTGACAGGTCCCAGAGCTTGCTGACATCTCCTTGGCAACGGTGCCATGTGTACAATAGGCTGTCCTGCCAGCGAGGGCTCGGTTAAGGACAGGAAGTGGCTGACAGCTGTTTAGGTGTGTTTACAGTCCTCGCTTCCCACTGTAACTCATCAGGCACAGAGGGGCTCTATTAAACTGTAACATTTAGCTCTGCGGCCCCTGTGTAAAAGCCCACAGCTCCTCTCATTCATTGTATTCAGGACCTAAAGTGTTTTTCCATTCACAGCACGGCTATAAATAGGCATCTCTGCATAGGTTTTTAATTAGTGGCTCTTGCTAAGGCAAGCATCACTATTACTATTTCTCATACGTAAGAGGTTTGTGGATTGTTTACATTGCTAACTCTAAGTTTTAAACTTTGGCACGTGACTAATCCCAGATGGATCCCTCAAATCATGTGGTATGGAGAAGTTAATCTTTCACAAATAGCCCATTCTGATTTCATATCTCGTAAATGACGAGTTCTTTCTGGTAGCAATAAGTAGTCTGATTTATCTTAGTGAATTGTTTTTTGTACCCAAATTAATGTCCACCAGTTCCTGAGCAAAAAAAAAGATTATATATATATATATATATATATATATATATATATATATATATATATATATATATATATATATATATATTTCAAAAAGTTTGTCGTCTTTTTGTAGTCAAATATTTAAATAATTTGATTTAATTTATCATTATAATGTTTTGTTTCTGTTACAAAAAGTGTTTCAAATATTATTACATTTATATTATTATAGTTATTAGAAATATTATAGTTTTTAAATAACATAAAATGTAAAATATATGTAAATATTATAATTATTAATGTAATATTTGTATATTAATACATTATATATATATATATATATATATATATATATATATATATATATATATATATATATATATATATATATATATATATATATATATATATTCAATTGTATAATTATTAATGCAATATTTTTATATTAATAAATTATATAATAATATAATAAAATATTTTTAGTTCATTCTCTGTTAAATAGCTTTGATGTATTTATATACAGTTTTTTAATAATGTAGCAAACTATTACTAAGTAAATTATGACTATCACAACGCTATATTGCATTTCACAAGGTAAAGTTGCTTTGAAACGATGAAAATCGCTATACAAATTAATAAACATTTGAATCTAATTGAATATAGCACATGACTCATATGGGTGCATTTTATTGTGCATTTGTGGTTATTTTTGTCCTAGAGCTTGACAGACGTGGCCACTATGCCATATGGAAAACATCTCCATAAAGACTCTTCAAAACAACAAAGCAACACAAGTAAATAATGACAGAAATTATAATAATTTCTCTAATGCACATCACAAAGCTCATAAATACTACTAGGGGGTGCTGAAGAGCAGATTTGCCATTGGTAACGTGCCATACACAGCTTTTCCCACTGCATTTGTTTGCCATTAATATTGTGTGTCATTTCCAAAAGCTTTACTCTTTTCCTGTGGGGGCAGGATGTATTTCCATAACAAACATTGGATGAATGAATGTAATGTCTAAGGCAAGATATGCATTGGTAGTAGTTTATGAAGTTTTTTTTGCCTATTCACTTGTGTGAACTTAAGGGGAACTTTCTTACATCCAGCTGATTTAACATACATACATACATACATGCATACATACATACAACTGATCAATGCATTTGAGTGCAAATAATATATCTTTTTATTCTATTTAAGTGTGACTTAAATGCCCTATCATTTTAGTGCTGCTGCAAATATCTGAAAAACAAAGTTGTGTCCTGTCTGTGGCTCTTAGGAACAGACGGCAGAGCAGGGCTCGGATCTTGCGATAAGCCGGGCCATATGAGATACGTTCTTTCTTCTGCAAACATGAACCCTGCTCGGCTCTGGCCTGAACAACAATGCAGTGCCTCCAGAGGCCCCGTGTTGAGTTTACTCAGTGGCGTAATGTTTGAGCTCCCCGGGGCCCCACAGCTGGCTAATGCCTGCCTTATCACGGACCCTCTCACTTGGGCCAAAAGCTCTGTGAGAGACCATAGGACCTGTGTACACAGCAACTGCAAATATACCTCAACAAAAAGAGAGAATGCATGTACTAGATTGAGCCAAGATGTGTGTGGTGTTTGCTATAGAGTGTTCTGGGTGGTTTCCAGGGCCTTGCTACACATTTGCTAAGGTGTTTTGGGTAGTTGCTAGGTGGTTGCTAGGGTGTTCTGGGTTTGATCAGAGCCTAAAGACCCACTGAAGTGCCTTGAAACACTCAGCATTATTCAATGTGTTGACGTAATTTCCACTGAAACCTGAAGACAGGCCAGGAAACAGCTCCTCCCCTTTTTGAAAATAGCCAATAGTGTTTTGTTTATATCACAGCTCGGCCAGAGCTGTTGAGCTGTGTAAAGCCGCAGTTTCCTCCTAATCTCTAACCGTAGCTCCTCAATATCACTTTAAAGTACAGCATTCCCTTGCAGAATTCAAACAGGTCCGATGCGTTTTCTGGTCTGCGCCGACTCGCTCATATGATCCGCTCTGTGCTGTCGTGTCTCTGTGTTGCGGCAGTTCTCATGACACTAACGTGATACCAGACTTCATTTGCCCCAATGGAAAGCATATTTACAGTGTCGGAATCATTCCCTGTCCCCTATATAGAGCACCATGAGCCATGTGTGAACAAGTGACCAATTTCAGCTGCAGTTTCAGCGTCTATTCATAATGTAGGGCACGGGGCTTCAGATTATAGAGAGTATTTGATTGAACAGAAAATATGATAAGAAGCGTAAGTACACTGTCATCAAAATCATCGATCCATATTGGCAGAAGTAAGAGACTGTACGTTGTGAATGCTTATATCTTCTAAATGTGAATTTGTCATTGTTTTGGAGCACACTAGCTTATAGATAACAGTAAGGCTAACATATTCATACTAAAAGCCAAAAAAAACAGCCAGTTTTAAATTCATGAGGACCTAATCTACGCTTTTAACCTCTGGTAAAGGAACTTTTCACACTTTACCCAGGGTTTAAAATGAGGGTTATTGCACACTTCTGCAATGAGCTTCATGATCTGAGGAATCATCCATGGTGGAAAGCCTGGAAATATAAGGGAATTTTAATAATAATCTACTCTTTTTTTCCTTGTTATGATGTTTGAATTACATTGGCAATTTTTTTTTTTTTTCAACCTTTAACCAGGAAAATAAAAATATTTTTTTCAAGGCAGCAGCACAGAATTGAATTTGGGAAACGCTTTTGCTTTGAAAGTTTACATTTTATCAGTTCATCCATTCCCTGGGAATCAAAACAATGACCAATAGCACCAATCTCTACTGTAGGAATAGATTAAGGACAATATTAAGGGAAATTGTTGCATATGTCTGAGACTCACGCCAATAGATGCCCATGCAATATTGTGGGTCTTGGATTGGTTATTTAGCCAAGTGCATATTGAAGTCTGAAATACATTTTTTTTTATGTTTTATATTCCCAGAGGTAACATGGTCTAATATCATAAAAGCAAAACGGACTGAATCAAAGAGTTTGGTAATGTTGGATAGAGAAGGAATGGAAATTGTATGGAGTTGAGGACGTGTGTAGACCTTTGTGACTCATCATGCCAGTCTGCACAGATTCAGAGGATGAAGCGAAAAGCTGGAGAGTACATTGCATTTTCCACCGCTGCTTGCTTTGGTCTTGCCCTTTGGGTAGCTTTCTCACTGGCAGACGCTGTTCTGCACTGGCAGGATCGTGGTGACTTTCCATTTGTCCTTTTTCACTCCTTTTCCTGGCATCTATCCCTTAGTGTTCTCCTACTGTTCCACCTATTCAAAGAAAAAGACAAATGCCCACGAGTAAAGGACAGGGCTGTTAGAAGATGGTGTACCTTTTTACAAAGTCAGTCAGCCGTCCATCCATCCTGATGCCCTGTGGCAGAGAAATGTTGAAAATACACAAATGTTTGAAAGTTTGAAGATAGGCTTAAACTTTAACATATTAAACTACTAAATTTTACACTTATAGCATTATACTATTTTTGCCTGCAGCCAACTTATGTTAGTCATGGTTTGTTGCACCACATATATACACTATATTGGCAAAAGTATGAGGACATCCCACCAAATCACCGATTTCAGGTGTTCCAATCACTTCCATGGCCACAGGTCTATAAAATCAAGCACTAGGCATGCAGACGCTCCTACAAACATTTGTGAAAGAATGGGTCGCTCTCAGGAGCTCAGTGAACTCAAGCGTGGTAACGTGATAGGTTCATTTGTGAAATTTCATCTCTACTAAATATTCCACAGTCAACTGTTAGTGGTATTATAACAAAGTGGAAGCAATTGGGAACAACAGCGACTCAGCCACGAAGTGGTAGGCCACGTAAAATCACAGAGGGGGGTCAGTGCATGCTGAGGCACACAGTAGGCAGAAGTCGCCAACTTTCCAAACTTCGTGTAGCTTTTAGATTAGCTCAAGAACTGTGCATAGAGAGCTTCATGGAATGGGTTTCTATGGCCCAGCAGCTCATCCAAACCTTACATCACCAAGAGCAATGCAAACCGTGGGATGCATTGGTGGAAAGCACGTCGACACTGGACTCTACAGCAGTGGAGACGTGTTCTCTGGAGTGACCAAACACGCTTCTCTTTCTGGCAATCCGATAAACGAGTCTGGGTTTGGCGGTTACCAGGAGAACGGTACTTGCCTGACTGCATTGTGCCAAGTGTGAAGTTTGGTGGAGGGGGGTTATGGTGTGGGGTTGTTTTTCAGGGGTTGGGCTTGGCCCCTTAGTTCCAGTGAAAGGAACTCTTAATGCTTCAGCATACCAAGACATTTTAGACAATTTCATGCTCTCAACTTTGTGGGAACAGTTTGGGGATGGTCCGTTCCTGTTCCAACATGACTGTGCACCAGTGCACAAAGCGTCGGTCCATAAAGACATGGATGAGCGAGTTTGGTGTAGAGGAACTTGACTGGCCTGCACAGAGTCCTGACCTCAACCCGATATAACACCTTTGGGATGAATTAGAGCGGAGACGGCGGGCCAGGCCTTCTCGTCCAACATCAGTGCCTGACCTCACAAATGCACTTCTAGAAGAATGGCCAAAAATTCCCATAAACACACTCCCAAACCTTGTGTAAAGCCTTCCCAGAATAGTTGAAGCTGTTATAGCTGCAAAGGGTGGGCCAACTCCATATTAAAGCCTACGAATTAAGAATGGGATGTCATTAAAGTTAATGTGCATGTAAAGGCAGACGTCCCAAAACTTTTGACAATATAACTCTTTACATTAAGGTCCCATTTGTTAACATTAGGTAATGTATTAATTAACAATAAGCAACATTTGTGTTTATCAATCTTTGTTAACGTTAGTGTGTGTGTGTGTGTGTGTGTGTGTGTGTGTGTGTGTGTGTGTGTGTGTGTGTGTGTGTGTGTGTGTGTGTGTGTGTGTGTGTGTGTGTGTGTGTGTGTGTGTGTGTGTGTGTGTGTGTGTGTGCGTGTGTGTGTGCGTGTGTGAGTGAAAGATCACAGATCGAATATGTTGAGGTTAGCTGGGTCATTAGCTTTCTCAAGTTTGCTCCGACCATTAGAAAACAGCTTAATGTGCCAAAAGCGGCCCACAACCACTACCACATCCCAAAAGCAGAGTCCTTTGAGTTTTCTTGGGCATGCAAAACCCTGAACAGAAGCGGATGTGGAATAAAGCCCTGCAAAATAGAAACTGTTTTCCATTAAGCAATCCCCCCACCACTACCAAAAAAGAAAGACAGCCCCTCTTTGCTATTCTCGAGAAATGAGGAGGAATGTTAAGCATAGCTTTGAGAAGATTAGGCAGCTTTGCGACACAGCGCATGGATTTCTGTGGACATGCCAAAGGGTCTCAGAAGATAAAAGCAGCTTGGATCTCTCTGGTTATCAGGCAGGGTTTGTCACAATGCCTCTGCTCTCCTGTTCATTAACTTCATGTGATGCCAGAGTTTGAAAACAGATCACAGTACAGGGGAAGAAATGTGGGGATGTGTTTAGAATGGAATAGCATATTGCAGTTTACAGTGGACTGCCTACTATTTTATATAAAGAGCATGTGAAACTAACCACATTATTCACCAATGAACATTTCAAACTGTAGCATTTTATATTGCTATATTGTTTTCACCTGAATACATTCACTGACTTCATCACATTTTTAATCCAGCAATTGGCATCTACGTTCCTATTTAGGCTATGTACGTGTAAAAATGTCTGTACTCTTGGCAGTCTGATCAAGTATTGAATTTAGTGATTGTGGCTGTAATTATTTAGTTTGTTTCATAAAGTATATACTGTATATTCAACGCTATCTCACGATCAATTCATGAGTGAATAAAAGGTGTCTAATTTGTACGAATTTGTACGACCTCACTGCATTTAATTTGCGATTAAATCTAAACCCACGTGATGGGTAGGTATAGGGACGGGGTCAGGGGTAGGTCATTCGTATGAATTCATACGAATTTGGCAACTCGTAAAATATGTAAGAAATAGCAAAAATCGGATGAATTCATACGAGTGAGGTCGTATCAATTCGTACGAATTAACCACCTCATAAAATTAGTACGAATTGCCGTGAGATCGGGCTGGTATATTGCATAAATGGTGTAGTATGGTATTTTAATCAGCCGCAAAGAAGTGCTCATGTTCGGAATAGCAGGTGAAGTGAATAACACTGATTATCTCTTCATCACGGCTCCTGTTAGTGGGTGGGATATATTCGGCAGCAAGTGAACATTTTGTCCTCAAAGTTGATGTGTTCGAAGCAGAAAAAATGCACTTGGGGAGCCCATGTGGTCCGATCAAAAATAGCTCAAGAAGTTAATGCTGGTTCTGATAGAAAGGTGTCAGAATACACAGCGCATCACAGTTTATTGCGTATGAAGCTCGATAGATGCAGACTAGTCTGGGTGCCCATTTATTCGAAATATAGGGGAAAAAAACATTTAAAAAAGGTTGTTGAATGTGTGTTTTTGACCAGATTTGGCATGCTAACCTGTTATCTCACTTTGGCTCATATTGGGAGTGATTGTTCAAATGACCTGTGAATTTTGATAGTCCCCTGACTTACTGTAGCCTGATTTAGTGGCTGTGTGGGCATGTTTTTGTGAAATATCAGGACACAAATGTGTATAATGACATGGGTATGACATAGGTATTACAAAAGAGCGTGAAATATGAGGACGTTCCCCATGTCCTCACTTTTCAAAATGCTTATAAATCACACAGGATGAGGTTTTTTTCACAGAAAGTAAACTGCGCAGTCTCCTGTGATGGGTAGGTTTAGGGGCAGGGGCAGTGTAGGGGGATAGAAAATACGGTTTGTAAAGTATAAAACCATTACGCCTATGGAATGTCCCCACATTTCACAAAAACAAACATGTTCACATTAAGGTCCCATTTGTTAACATTAGGTAATGTATTAATTAACAATAAGCAACATTTGTGTTTATCAATCTTTGTTAGCATTAGTTAGAGTCATGTTATACGTGTGTGTGTGTGTGTGTGTGTGTGTGTGTGTGTGTGTGTGTGTGTGGCTGTGTGTGTGTGTGTGTGTGTGTGTGTGTGTGTGTGTGTGTGTGTTGTGATTTCTGGGTGGTTGCTATGAAGTCCTAGGTGGGTGCAGACTTGTGCAAGCCTGATCACTTTAATATCATTAATGTCTGTACCATTGAACAGTGCGGGACAAGTTACAGGTGTGGTTTATGTTCAAATCTGTTCTAGTTTATTATTGCATCCTTGATTATTTCTGTTGTTAGTTTAACATTTCAATCATAAAACAGGTGTCAAAAATATGAAATGCTTACTTACAGCTCAAACTATCCCTTTAAGATGTTTATAATTAAGAATGTATGTAAAACAGTTTTTTTCAAAGTCGTTTATCAGATGTTTGTACACAACAGATGCTTTCCGGATTAAGCGCTCTTTAACAGACGTCTTCGAGACATATCTGTACTATTTCATTCAAAATCCATTGGATATTGACTAACTATCTTGTCATGAATAAATATTGTGTTATAACTAATTATAGCCTATTTTGGCTTTAGGGAGATTTCCTCAAGAAATAGTCAGAGATGTACCTGGCATCCTTCATTCTTTCCAGCAACAAAGCACTTGAAAGCAAAAACTCTGAAAGTGAGCAGAAGGAAATTTCCAATAACATGTGAATGCAGCTTAAGCAAAGACCATTAGAAATGCTGAGCACAAATGTCATACAACCTTAAAAATAAAGTTGCCAGGAAGAACCAAAAAGGTGAAAGGTTCTTTAAAGAACCATTTTTTTCTAACCATTTTATAGTCTAAAGAACCTTTCTGCACTACAAAGAACCTTTTGTGCAATGGAATGGTTCTTTGGATATCAAAGGTTCTCCATGGAACCATACACCCTGCCAAAGAACCATTTAAGAACCTTTATTTTTAAGAGTGTATGTAACTGGTTAGTTGGTTGAGCATTTGTCACTGCAGGACTCTTGAGTTTTCTTGATCTGGAGTAGATCACCAAGGTCAGTGTGAGTTAGACAGTGAGTTAGACAGCTCACTAGTAAGTGTTAAATTAACGATTGCCCCTGCCTTGTTGTTGTGTTTCCATGTTGTGTTTCCATGTTTTATGGGGACATTCCATAGGCGTAATGCATTTTATACTGTACAAACCGTATTTTCTATCCCCTACACTGCCCTGCCCCTAAACCTACCCATCACAGGAGACATGCTGCGTTTTACATTTTCAAAAACATAACTTAGTGTGATTTATGACCTGTTTTCCTCATGGGGACCAAAAATGTCCCCACAAGGACAAGGATTTTGGATATTGCCATCTTTTACTTACTAGAACCAGGAAGTACGATCATATTAGTCCAGTTCTGTCAACACTGCACTGGCTCCCTATTAAACATCGCATAAATTTTAAAATCTTGCTTATTACTTATAAAGCAATAAATGGTTTAGCTCCTCAGTACTTAGCGAGCTCTTAACGCAATATACTCCATCACGTCAATTGCGGTCTCTAAACTCTGGCCAGTTGAAAATACCTAGAATATCTAAATCAACTGCAGGCGGTCGATCCTTTCCTATTTAGCACCTAAACTCTGGAACAGTCTTCCTAGCATTGTTCGGAAGCAGACACACTCTGTCAGTTTAAATCTAGACTAAAAACACATCTCTTTACTATGGCATACACATAGAACATTTTTAACTTTCTTTATTCAAATCAAATGACTGATTGTTAGGCTGCATTAACTAGGTCAGCCGGAACCGGGAACACTTCCCATAACACCTGATGTACTCGTTACATCATAAAAAGAGCGCATCCACACTAATGTTAGTCTCTCTGTTTATCCCGAGGTTTACTGCAGTCGGCGGATCCAGGCCGTGTCCGGATCGGATGGTGGACCTGCATCTGGACATGACCAGCTCATCCTGGAGTGTCTGCTGAGACCGTGTCCATTAGTGTCTCCTCTGAATTCGCCTCACCGAACGCGTGATCCTCAATTAACCCGCCTCCGGCGCAATAACTCCGATCTTTCAAGTATTCATATTCTTGTGTAATCGACGCGCCATCCTAAATGAGCCCGCCTCAAGGCCATACCCAAAATTTCGAATATTCCTATCTAATATGATTTAAGACCTGCAAGGTTGCCAGAGTAATAATTATACACTGTTAATAATAGGCCAGAGGAGAACTGGCACCCCGACTGAGTCTGGTTTCTCCCAAGGTTTATTTTTCTCCATCATGCCCTGATGGAGTTTTGGTTCCTTGCCACTGTCGCTTTGGCTTGGCTTGCTCAGTTGGGGACACTCAAATTATGATCCAAGTTACTCAACTAAATATACAAATAGAATTTATTAATTTGGTCATATATAATTCTATAAACTATCCAAATTAAACTAGCCAAATCAAATTTTGTTGCAATGTTGTCCTGTTTAACACTGTGAAGCTGCTTTGAAACAATCACATTGTAAAAGCGCTATATAAATAAAGTTGATTGATTGATCTTTGTGGGGACATTTTGTCCCCATACCGTAGGGATTACCAGTCCACACACACACACACACACACACACACACACACACACACACACACACATATCTCGCTGTGTTTCCTTTGGACCAAGTGACCCATCACCTCCTCTGTCCAGAGCCTCACTATCGCCACAGTGATGATCCTCAGCCAAAACATTACCCAAGTTCTGACACAAACCTGGAACCGCTCACACTAACGCACATATTCCTCTTTTATTTTCCTTTCCATAACATTTGCTTAAAAATATAAAATCTGCCGCAGGTCACAGGCACCAGAATGCCAGTTTATGACTCAAAGTTAGTGCCGCTCTCAACTGAACCCAGAGTGACTGATGGAGGAAATAGGCAGCAAACGCTATTCTTAAATTTATTTGTATTTTAACAAGATTGAGCATTAAGCAGCAAGGGATTTTAAATATCATATTTAAATAGGAAAATAATTGTGCAATGACATTCAGACATTTTTAAGTGTGAGTGTTGTTCTTTTTGGTGCCACTGTATTTGTTTTATATACTGCATGACTGACAATGTGTAACCAAGAGAACAGAACCAGGATTGCTGCTATCTCAGGGTCAGATATATCACGCTAAAAAGTGACGTTAAACATGCCCTGTTGGTGGAGAGGAACAGGAAGTGGATAAATCTCTCTCCTGCTGGCCGTCAGGACAGTGTGAACCTGCACAGCATCTTCTCGGCTCAGATTTCACTATGAAAACAGAGATAAACTATGAAGACACAGAGCAGAGAGATGAAACACACTCAAACCACACAGAGCAGGTTCAGGGTCAACTATCACACTTTTAACATCCTCCAATAAAAACTTGGCTATACTTTATTTTATTAAGGTGTCAGTATTATACATTTAATAAATGAGTAATAATTAACTACTTGTACTTACTATATGAGTAGGGGTTAGTTGCATGTAATTATGCATAATGTATAGTTATTACTAACGTGCAACAATGAGATTGTAAAATAATGTGTTGCCAAAAACGCTGTAAAGTGCATTTTTTCTGCTACAATCATTCCATTGTAATGTGCAAAGACAACTATAAGAAGCCATTCATAGGTTGACTTCCTTAAGTGTGTAATCACTGTAATTTTGTTTGAATGTGCTTCCGAAATGTCAGTGTGTGACTCGACCAATAGCATGAGTATGTGCGTGCGGGACTTCCTGTTTGTCTGAACAAACAAGTTTGCATTTTTCATTTCCAGTTCTGTCGCCCCAAAAGCAATGGGTTTCTGTCAGGATCACTATCGTCAAAGTGATAGACAATTAGCATAGTTTAGATTGGCGGTAAGGTTCTGTTCTGGGCAAGAACTTACAACGCATCCATGCAGCCTAGCATGGATAAGAGCAGGAAGAGCCACGGGTAAACAGAACAGAAGCAATGATGTATTGCAGATAGCAATAATGTCAATATTAAAATGTACAACCTAATTCGGGAATTTAGTCTGATTCAGGGGGAATCAGATGCAAAATCCTGACTGACGAGAGGAGGAGCTGGGGAAGTAGGAGGGTAATTAGCTCTGGAGAACGCGATCGCAGCTGATAATACTAAAGGAGCTTAAATATGCATGCTGTGATAGGCACCATATTCCTATAGGCAGACGAGATAAGCTGACATTCACTGATGCGAGCTTGACTAACGTGCCCTGCCAGAACTAACGCCATATGCTGGGTTTTTGGTTAAATGCCTGAAATAAGGTCTGTGGTAAACAAAAGCTCAAGATATTTTGAAATTTTTTACAACATAAAATACATCAGTCATTCGTGTCATAAAGTTGCTAACAGGTGACAAAAAGGTAAACATATCTACTCGCTTGTTGCTTTCACAGCCTCGTGTTTATAATCACACTCTTGCAAGTTATTCTGACTCAAACAACTTGTAGATTATAAATAGAGATTTAACCTGTCTGTAGCTTAATGGTGGTCATGTTGAATATACTGTATAAATGATTTGTTGATAGATGTGCAATCTTTTTACATCTGCCAATTGTATTTAGGTTTTGAAATTCATAAAAGTTGTGAGCATTTGTTATCATAGATTATCAAAAGAATCCTAAACACTAAAAAAAAAAAAATGTAGGCAATAATCCAAAAGCAAATGGAAATCGTCTAAAGGCCTTTAAGCAAATGCGTAAAAAGATACTATGTTTTATTTAGCAAATCTGTAACCTCTTACATCATAGATGAAAAGACCACTTACAGCCAAATCAGTCAGTTTACTAAGAAATTATTTTGTTAAACAGTGGTCAAAGTTGAGCCAAAAACCTAGGACTAGTTTGGGAATGTCAGGGGCATGTGCAAAAAAACATGTGATGTAAAATCCTTAACGCATGTGAAAAATTCTTAAAGCATGCCGATTTCTTTCGAAATTTTCTCAGGCCTCTAGGGCCAGGAGTCAAACAGGCCAAGCGAGTTTCATTCCAATCAGCCTCCGTTAAACTTGTCTGACAGCCGCTCGAGCTTCATTGGCTAATGGTGAGTGTGTTTTTCAAGATATGCAAATGTCCTCATGGACAATCGTGACACCTTGGTCAAAGACACGGCATTGCAATTTTCAAGTCAATCGGACTGATTGTTGCATATAGCTATAGCTTTTTTGTGAGGTATTTTATAACGTCATCAAGTTGCCAGTCTCCACACATTTTCATGCGACCACATGTTTAGCTGTTTAATTAAAAGTGGCCACGGCCACTTCGAAAGTTTTGGTGTCCGTCACAGACATCAGTTGAAATTTCGATTTTAATTTTTGATAATTATTGGCAATCAGACACCAGAGAAAATTTCTGCACTGGTTTGGTTCTGATCTGGCGAAAAACCCAGGACTACACTGTAAAAAAAAAAAAAAAAGTACAATCAACTTGTAAGTAATTTAAACTTAAATTACATTATACTGACGTTTAAAGTGGCTTAACTTACTTTGTTGAGTTGAAGTAATGTAAAAACATATGACAAACTGACCCAAAATACACACATTTCAGCTGGGTGATGATGGAATTCGATGTGCGATTTGTTCATCTTGACCCAATGATTCCATCGATATGCTGTAAAACTGTAAAACGAGTTTATTACATACTTTTGACCACCACCATCCGGCCCATTGGGACGGGCCTTGGTGACGTTGAAGACAGGATGGGTACTACACTCTAAAAAATGCTGGGTTAAAAACAACCCAAGTTAGGTTGAAAATGGACAAACCCAGCAACTGGGCTGTTCTAACCCAGTGAATGGGTTGTTTTAACCCAACGGTTGGGTTAAATGTTTGCCTAACCTGCTGGGTAGTTATTTTTACCCCAAAAATGACTGTATTGTTTGCTTAAAATTAACCCAAAGTATGTTGGAAATAAACATTTATTAATATGTTTAATAAATTAACATTATTAATAAATGTAATGAATAATAATTAAACAATTGGACAATTATTAATTATAAATTGCTTATTAATAAATGTTCACATTTTGATTATTATTGTTGCCTCTAGTAATAATGTGCCTGATTTTGGGTTCATTATAAGCCAGCCATATAGTAATTGTTAAACAATAGCTGGGTTAAATAAAACTACCCAGCATGTTGGGCAAACATTTAACCCAACCGCTGGGTTTGTCCATTTTCAACCCAACTTGGATTGTTTTTAACCCAGCATTGTTTGTGTGGGTTTGAGTGTACCATCCCTCAAGTCCCTTTCCAGTCTCTACAGTTTTCTCTGCCTGAACACTTTTAGGACACTTTCTGACAATAATAATTAAAGGGCAACATGCTTGAACCCCTAAAAATTCTATTGTCTTTTTGCCAAGGGATCTATGGTGATCTGAACTTCCCAGAAAAATCCCTTTCCACATTGTTGATTTATTTCTGCTTTAATTTTGCAGGGCAAATATAGCAAACTAGTCAACATTGCTATCAACGTCAAATAGTTCAGTTTTGTCAATAGTGAGTGGAAATAGTGAGCGACTATTTTTTATTTAGCTCACAATTCTGATTTATTTCTCATAGTTGCAAGTTTAAATCCAACAATTGCAAGTAACAGTCCAATTTTCACTGTTAACCAGTTGTTTGGTAGCATGCTTATTATTAGTATAGCTTATTATTACTAGTATATTAGCTGTTTATTAGTACTTATAAAGCACATATTAATGCCTTATTCTGCATGACCATATTCTACATCCCATAATCCTACCCAATACCTAAACTTAACAACTACTGCACTAACTATTAATAAACAGTCACTAGAAGTTGATTGAGGCAAAGGTCATTGCTAATTGTGAGAATTGGACCCTAAACTAAGTTGCATTTTTTTTTTTTTCTATTCGGTGGTGGAAAGAAGCTTCCATACTTTTTGACAATTTCGTTGGGAAAAAAATATTTTCCCTCTCTTTTTCTTTTCCCCCTCTGTTCACTTCTACATCTTCCTTTAGTCATGTGGTTTTGAAGTGGTTCAGCAGTTCCTGTTGTGGTGAGCTCCACTATTACTATTAATAGAACTATGAGCCTAATCAATGTTTTGTGAATGGTGATATCCAGTGAAGTATACAGTGGATTAAAATGTCATTGCAATTTGGTTGACATCCCTTCATTAGTCCTTTGGTTTCTTTCTGTCCTGGATTTCCCTCATCTGTGTGCGGTTAAACTGATGCGATCCCACGATGACTATTAATCACGAGCTGAATGAGTCAGTGTGTGTCGAGTGTGTACAGAAGGATAAATTCCCTCCGGACGTTCCTCAGATTTATAAACTCGTTTCTTGAGATGTGCCAAACAATATACACAAATGCAGTTTTTTGTGTGTGAAATGAATCTTGTGCCATTACCAGCCTCGTATAGGCCAGAAATAAGTCCATAATTGCACTTTAACACAATGTGTACAATCATATTGCATAGTCATTTTTTGCTCATATGTGTAGTGTAGGGTCTGCAACCCATACAGAAACTCTGAGCTTCAACAAGAGATTGATTGTATTATAAGAAAGCTGTGTTTCTTTCCTCCCTATTTTATTTTCATGCTTGATGTGGAACACATTATGAGATGGCTACCATTAGAAAGCATTTGGCCGAAGGATAAAAGGCTGTGTGAAAGACAAGAATCAGCCAACGAGAGAGGAAATGTTGTTCAGGTTTAGACTGTGGTGTTCAGTGTAGCTACTAAATACAATATTCACACATGCACTCACCATATTCATCTTGGTCAGGAGAAGCTTTATACCACGTGCAGCCTGTTAGTTAGAGCGATTTCTCCAATGCTGTGACAGACTGAACTCCTCACATGTGCCACATGTCCATTCATCATCATTAGCACAAACCCAGGGCTCCAGGTATTTCAACCTGCTGAAGGAAATATTGCTAGTTCTCTCTTTTTCTTCATTTGGTATGTGCTGTTTATTGTACTGTAGTGAGAGGTGTTCACAAAGGCTGGATTTATTTGACCAAAAATATAGTAAAAATGGTTTTTAATGTGATGTAAAATGCAATTTATTCCTGTGATCAAAGCTAAATTTCCATCATCATTCCTCCAGTCTTCAGCGTCACATGATCCTTCAGAAATCATTCTGATATGCTGATTGGCTGCTCAAGAAACATTTCTGATTATGATTTCTAATGTTGGAAACGGTGATCATTTTTGTCAGGATTCTTTCATGAATAGAAAGTTCAAAAGAACAGCATTTATTTGAAATAATAAAAAAAATCCAACAATAAAAATGTCTCCCTTAATCAATTTAATGCATCTTTGTTGAATAAAAGTATAATTTTTTATCAAACTTTTGAACAGTGGTGATGGTGTTGCTTTTTAAACATACTTGTAGCATTAATTGATATTTTGAATAATTGTTGAAATTATGAATTGTGAACAATAAGACCAGTGAACAGGGTCGGATTTACCTCATATTGTGACATTTTTCCCAACCTCGACCAAAACTGCTACATTTCAGGAAATGGGAGGGAGGGGTTGGGAACGCTGTAATTTATTCCGCAAAAATCTAACCTTTCATTGAAGTAAAATAATTGAAAGTGGAGGGTAAATCACATAATGAAATAAATGCTTTTCTCCAAAACACGTTGGCCATAATTATTGGCACCCTTTTATTAAATATTTTTTGCAACCTCCTTTTCCCAAGATACAGCTCTGGGTCTTCTCCTCTAATGCCTGATGAGTTTGGAGAACACCTGACACGAAGATCAGAGACCATTCCTCCATACAGAAGCTCTCCAGATCCTTTAGATTCATAGATCCATGTTGGTGCTTCTTCTCTTCAGTTCACCCCACTCATTCTCTATAGGGTTCAGGTCAGGGGACTGGGATGGCCCCAGTCAGAAGCTTCATTTTGTGCTCAGTGACACATTTGTGTGTTGATTTTGATGTTTGTTTTGGATTGTTGTCCTGGTGGCCCATTATAAGATTTCTAGCAGAGGCCGTCAGGTTTAGATTTTTTATCTGTTGATATTTGCTAGAATCCATGATGCCATGTGTCTGAACAAGATGTCCAGGACCTCCAGCAAAAAAATAGGCCCTCAACGTTAAAGATCCAGCTGTATATTTAGCCGTGGGTATGGGGTACTTGTTATTCCTGTTTGCATCAAACCCTTCTGGTGGAAAAAATCTCTTTTTATAGTTTCATCTTATGACAGAACCAGGTCCCATTTTAATTTCCAGTCGTGTCTGACCACTGAATATGCTGGAGTTTGTTTCTGGATGAGCAAGGAAGATTTTTCCTGAAACCCTCCCAAACAACATGTGGTGATGTAGAGGTTGTTTGAACAGGTTTTTATTATTATTATTATTATTATTTTAGGCTTTCTGGCCACAAGACTCAACTAATCTCTGTAATTCTCCATCTGTGATCCTTGGAGAGTCTTTGTCCACTCAGACTCTCCTGCTCACCGTGCATTAGGATGATATAGACACACGTCCTCTTCCAGTCAGATTCATAACATCTTTAGCTGATTGGATCTTCTTAATTATTGCCCTGATGGTGGAAAGGTGGATTTTCAATGCTTTAGCTGTTTTCCTACAGCCATTTTCTATTTTGTGAAGCTCGCCAATCTTTTTCTGCACATCAGAACTATATTCTGTGGTTTTACTCTTTGTGATGAATGATTAAGGGAATTTTGCCTTTGTGTTTCCTCATATTTATACTCCTGTGAAAAACATAGCTGGACAATGTCACGTTCCTAGTGTGCTAAAACAAATGCGAATATTAATGGGAATATACTTCAGAGATATTTTACTCATAAAAAATTCTAGGGGTGCCAATAATTGTGGCCAACGTGTTTTGGAGAAAAAACATTTATTTCATAATGTGATTTTCCCCCGACTTTCCAATCTTTTACTTCAATGAAAGGTTAGATTTCATTTCATCGGCACTGTCTTATATAAAAAATATTAGACAGTGTTGTCAAAGTTGATATTGTGGCTTTATATATGATCATATAATTGCGTGTCATAATATTATCAACAAAATCAAGCTCAAATGAAGTTACAAAGTGGTTGATCAGAGAATGTCTGTTTTTGTCCGTCATTAGAACAGATGCATCTAGGGCAATAACTGCATCGCATTACATTTTCATCAACTTACAGCTTATGAAGTTTATTGTAACTGTGGCTATGTGTGTGCTTTTTTGTTTTTTCTGTCATTTGGCCAAAATCTCACATTCTAAAAAGAGACGCTCCAAACTGCGTGCAGCACTTCATTCAAGATTCAGTTTGAGGAGCCAATGGAGTTACAGGGTTTAGTCACAAGCTGGTTTTGATTTTTTTTTTTTATTGGTTAAATATTTGCAAAATCCACAGACAGACGTAAAGGGTGACCAGTAGTATTGATCTATGATTAAATATAGAGATACAGGTTTCTGCCCAACAGTGACAGTATTTTAAATGTTATTAGTTCATAAATGATTTGTTTTACAGAGTTTTAGCATTAGAATGAAGTAATAATAATTCATAATTATTATTTGTCCTAATTGTAATTGGGCATAGACACGCGACTAGAATGGCTATGCATAAATATGTGAATTATTTGAACAGTGAATTAAGAACGTAAATAACTTTCCGTTTTGATTTCATTTAAACGTTAAGCCTCTGTCGTTTCTCTAGTGCAGCAATAGATTCATAAATTACATAACACAAACACACCTACATCGCAGCACTAATTTGAGATATTAACACTTTGGTATAATTTGGCAGTGAACAGATTTTTGGTTAAGGTGGTGATGTTAAATCAAGCATTTAATCCCTGGATTTGTTCTGAAAGCCATAAGTGATGGTCTTTATTAGTCATATTTAATACGTCTTCTTTCCAAGATCCGCTCTCAAGAACTCAACTTTGCCGGCAGTGCTTAGAAACAAATAACAATGTGCAAACAAAAACACATTTAATCTCATAATTACCACTGACACATAATCCTTTTATATGCTTTGCTGCCTTTTTGCCCAAGGAGAGTTTTAATAAATGTCTAAACATGTTCAGCTTCTCCCCACACAAAGAGAGAGAGAGCCTGATAACTGAGCTTTTGAAATATCTGTTCTTGATCCAGTCCGGTCCGGTGAATTTTTTTGTAAGTGTTTCTTTACTGATGTCTAGGGGAAAATACAGAGTTATCTGACAGTGTAAATGCAGAATGGATTTGCTAGCATGCATTGGATGTTTGGAATCTCGACTGGTGTTGAGGAACTTGAATCCAGTTCAACCTGAAACGACATTAGGCCTTCACCTTCATCTGCTCTCTCCTGCAGGGTGGATGTAGGGCAGGGTTGGGTCAGAAGCTGAAGCAGAAGAGGTCTTGTGGAAGCATGCAGCAGTAATGAGCTCTTAATGAGCCTGTCAGTCTGACGGTCAAACAGGAAACCTGGAAACTGAGATGGAGGTGAAAAACTGTGAAAAATAAACTTTAAAAAGTAACTCAGGCCCTGTTTACATGGTATTAAGATCTGTTTTGGTCGATCTGATAGCAAGTAGACGAGGGAGACATTCTCGTTTACACCTGATGTTTCTCTTTTGTCCACTTTAATAATAATAATAATAATAAATTTTATTTATATTGCACTTTACATTTAGAACAATCTCAAAGTGCTACAGGGTCAAGAATTAAAATTAAGTTAAGAAATTAAAAGTAAATTGTACATTTTCATTTGTATACTATATTATATATATTATATACTTTCAACCACTTCTGTCCTGATTTCTTCAAGGGGAGGGTCTATGGGCGGGTAAATCTATGGGAGAATCTGGACAAAATAAACTCATATGGAGAGCAGCAGCTTTCGCTTCTGCACTGACAGCCGCAAGACTGTAAAAAAAAGTTTTAAGTACAATTAACTTGGTTGTTTAAGTCATTTCAACTTCTTGTACAGCCTATAAAAAATGTTTTTGGAACGTTTTTCATCTTCAAACCAAACATGGGTCTCTAGCCGACAAAGTTTAAATCCCGTCTGGCTGGCATGCTAGACAAGCTCAAAACTTTTTTGACCATGTTCACACTAAGTGCGATGAAACAGGAGGACAGGGCGGGACATATCAAACAGCTCCTCCCCTTTTTTTAAATAGCCAATAGAGTTTAGTTTATCACAGCTTGGCCAGAGCCATGTCTATTTCAGCGTCTATTTAGGGGGCGTGACTTCAGATTCCAGAGAGCATTTGATTGGACAGAAAATCTAATGAGAAGCTGAAGTGCAGAGTGATGTCATCAAAAGGATTGCTCCATATTGCTGGAAGTGAGAGACTGTAAGTTATATCTAAATGCTAATTTTGTCATTGTTTTGGAGCACACCAGCTTACAGATAACAGTAAGGCTATAACATATTCATTCTATTCAATTCACGACACATTTATTTGTATTGCGCTTTTCATTAATTAGCATCACAGAAAATGCATTCGTCTACATTACAATGGATGTATTTATGTATACTAAAAGCCATTGATTTCATGGGGCCTTTAAAGCTGGCTTTCCCAAACTGGGGCTCATGAGCGTGCGGCTCATTTGTGAGCTGATTAAAAGCTGCTAATTAAATTGTTAATTTAAAATGTAAAATTTTAATAAAATAGAAAAAATTATTCATACTAAAACAATTCATACAAATCTGAATATTCATATATTTAAATTTAAATATTAATAATAAAACACAACAACAAAAAGATGAATAAATAAAATATATAAAATAAAAAGATGTATAGAAATATTTTAGTTGTTAACTTGCATGTCTGTGAATGTGGTATTTAACTTATTTACATTTTAAATGAAAATCTTCAACATACTCTCTCCATTCAGCTCGGTTCATCAACCATAACTCCGTCCGGGACTGCCAGGAACCTTGGAGTTGTGATTGATGATCAGCTGAAATTCACTGACCACATTACTGCAACAACCTGGTCCTGCAGATTTGCGCTATACAACATTAGGAAGATTAGACCCTTCCTATCAGAGCAGGCCACTCAACTCATGGTCCAAGCTCTTGTACTCTCCAGACTGGACTACTGTAATTCTCTTCTAACGGGCCTTCCAGCCTCCACTGTTAAACCCTTGCAGCTGATCCAGAACGCAGCGGCGAGATTGGTCTTCAACGAACCGAAGAGAGCACACGTCACGCCTCTCTTCATCAGTCTTCACTGGCTGCCAATAGATGCGCGAATCAAATTCAAGGCTCTGGTGCTCGCCTACAGAGCAACCGCAGGCTCTGCACCAGTATACCTAAACTCACTTGCTCAGACTTACACCCTCCAGAAGCTTGCTCTGCAAGTGAACGACGCCTAGTGGTGCCATCTCAAAGAGGCATGAAATCCCTCACTAGGACCTTTTCCTGGACCGTTCCCACCTGGTGGAAGGACCTGCCTGTCTCAGTTCGAGCAGCCGAGTCTGTAGCCATTTTCAAAAAACATCTCAAGACACTTATTTTCCAGCAGCACTTGACCAATAAAGAATAGCACTTATCACTCTATTCGTTTCTGTTTATTTAAAAAAAAAAAAAAAAAACTGTCCTGTGTTTTGTGTTTCGTGAGACTTGTTACAGCGCTTGCATATTGTTGCCCTTGACTGGTGTTGGTTGCTTCTATTACTCTCATTTGTAAGTCGCTTTGGATAAAAGCGTCTGCTAAATGACTAAATGTAAATGTAAAATCTCAAGGGGTTCTTCTAGTAAAGATTTTTGTGTTCAGATGACAAAAAATGTTTGGCAATAACACATGCAATAGTGTGATCCTTTGTTTGCCATGAAATGAGTGTATGAGGCGTTTGAGTGTGTTTCACTACCCAATCATTCAGCCAATGAGGCTGAGATGCTAAACTTAACAAATTCTCAACTGTGTGTGTGTGTGTGTGTGTGTGTGTGTGTGTGTGTGTGTGTGTGTGTGTGTGTCTGTGTGTGTGTGTGTGTGTGTGTGTGTGTGTGTGTGTGTGTGTGTGTGTGTGTGTGTGTGTGTGAGTGTGTGCGTGTGTGTGTGTGTGTGTGTGTGTGTGTGTGTGTGTGTGTGTGTGTGTGTGTGTGTGTGTGTGTGTGTGTGTGGACTGGTAATCCCTACGGTATGGGGACAAAATGTCCCCACAAAGATGGCAATATCCAAATTTTTGTCCTTGTGGGGACATTTTTTGGTCCCCATGAGGAAAAACATCTAATAAATCACACTAAGTGATGTTTTTGAAAAAGTAAAAATGCAGCATGTCTCCTGTGATGGGTAGGTTTAGGGGCAGGGGCAGTGTAGGGGATAGAAAATACGGTTTGTACAGTATAAAATGCATTACGCCTATGGAATGTCCCCATAAAACATGGAAACACAACATGTGTGTGTGTGTGTGTGTGTGTGTGTGTGTGTGTGTGTGTGTGTGTGTGTGTGTGCGTGAGAGCGTGCGTGTGTGTGTGTGTGTGTGTGTGTCCACTACTCACTCCTCCTAATGTGTGTGGGTTAAATGCAGAGGACAAATTTCGAGTTTGGGCTGCCGTACCTTGGCCTTCACATCACTTCACTTTCGTGAATGCATATATTTCTTTAACCCCAACTTTCAGAGTTTGAGTGTGTTTCACTACCCAATCATTCAGCCAATGAGGCTGAGATGCTAAACTTAACAAATTCTCAACTTAGCAGAACCGTGTACACACAGATTCATGACCCAGGCAGCTTAACGGAGGGTTACAAGTCAACACATCCGTGCATGCTGCTTCACCCAAAATGGAGAACCCTGCTCCCAACATCCTCCAGAAATAACAGTGGGACTGTGGAGGAATGAGCAAGCTAAGAATCTGCTCCTTCCAGACCTGAAGATGACCCATGGACAGAGCAACACAAACAGAGAGCGAGATGAAGGGCGGAGGACTGGATAATAGGGTGGTGGAAGGGATAGAGTAGTGATTTCCCTCCTTGGGGAAGAGAAAACATACTCAGGCAGGTCTAGGCACTGAATAATAATTTCCCAGCAAATACAGCTCTTTGTAGCTGAGGAACTTCAGTCTTTCTCTCTAACTGTGCTTCAGTCTGTTTCTCTGCACTCTCTTTGACTATATGACAGCTAATGTATCCCAGAAGTCAATGGGAGGCTTGACGCACAGTTAAAGACAGGAATATGCAGTTCACACACACACACACACACACACACACACACACACACACACACACACACACACATGCCCACACACACACACACACACACATGTTGTGTTTCCATGTTTTGTGGGGACATTCCATAGGCGTAATGCATTTTATACTGTACAAACCGTATTTTCTATCCCCTACACTGCCCTGCCCCTAAACCTACCCATCACAAGAGACATTCTTCATTTTTACTTTTTCAAAAAACATCACTTAGTGTGATTTATAAGATGTTCTCCTCATGGGGACCAAAAAAATGTCCCCACAAGGACAAAAATTTGGATATTGCCATCTTTGTGGGGACATTTTGTCCCCATACCGTAGGGATTACCAGTCCACACACACACACACACACACACACACACACACACACACACACACTGTATGTGGTAAAAGCCTCTATTACTTCCTTCTTCAAGCTAATATCTTACTTGCATTATAAAGGAATCGTTTGTAAATAAAAATCCAGTCATGTTTACTTCCCCTCATGTTGTTTGTTTCTTTGGAAAAAGATTATCTTAAATAATCATCACATACAAGGGTACATTTGTTTTTTAAAGAAATTAATAATTTTATTCAGCAAGGATGCATTAAACTTATGTAAAGTAACATTTATAAAGTTACAAATATTTACAGTCAAACCAAAAATACTAGTTCATTTATGAAAGTGAGGACAGCTAAATAAAGTAAACTGACATATATCCAAACATTCCTACACATACAGTGACTACCAGTAAAATTGATACAAATTTGGGACACTTTGACCTGAGCATGTTTTGCTGAAGTGCTTTTCCTTTAAGTGCCAATGTGACCTTTGACACCACAGACTGAACAAAATGAAGCATTGCTTGGTCAAAATACTATCTATAATTGTGTGCTTAAATCTAACAGCTGATTCGTTGATTGTAATCCATTACATACCTTTCTATCAAAGTTAACTGACATTATCAAGATGAATTTGAGTTCTTGTCATATTTTATTTCCATTTTTTAAACTATAGTGAATAAACTGTCATAATGTGAGAAAATGTTGCGTGTGTGTGTGCGTGCGTGAGAGCGTGCGTGTGTGTGTGTGTGTGTGTGTGTGTGTGTGTGCGTGTGTGTGTGTGTGTGTCTGTGTGTGTGTGTGTGTGTGTGTGTGTGTGTGTGTGTCTGTGTGTGTGTGTGTGTGTCTGTGTGTGTGTGTGTGTGTGTGTGTGTGTGTGTGTGTGTGTGTGTGTGTGTGTGTGTGTGTGTGTGTGTGTGTGTGTGTGTGTGTGTGTGTGTGTGTGTCCACTAATCACTCCTCCTAATGTGTGTGGGTTAAATGCAGAGGACAAATTTCGAGTTTGGGCTGCCATACCTTGGCCTTCACATCACTTCACTTTCGTGAATGCATATATTTCTTTAAACCCAACTTTCAGAGTTGAGGCATGCCAGTAAATAAATCGGTAGCAAATTGGTATTTATACGTTTTTGTTGTCTAGATGTTGACTGTACAAGTAGGCTTGTATGCATTTTGTATATTGTTGATGAAGAGTAAAGCTTTGCAGGAAATACTGCTCATTTAGCACGCTTATGAAAAGACAGACTTGCATCACAGGAACGATCAGATTGAAAAAGCATGAATTACACACCTAATGCAAAGCTTTCTTTCTTTGCCATTGCTAATGCACTCATTTTACTCCAACATTCACACTCATCACATCATAATTACGTTTTGCAAATTCATAAGCAGAATCCTCCCTGGAGGACCTGAAGGCAGCAAAACAAACCCGGTGAGGTCAGTCGTGATGAGGGATGGTGGATGATACCGTCATATGATCCTGTGGCTCTTTGTCAAAAAACTAGTGTTACCATCAGTCTTATAAATGTACACATTCACCAGCCATGTGTTCTGTATCTGCCCGCAGAGCTGGAAACTATTAGACTCTTATTGTCACAGATTATTTACTGTATATGTGATATATGGCTCATATTCAGGAACTGAAATAAATGTTCTTGCTGAAACGAGTGGGTAGAGATCCAGCATGACATTTTATTCCATCATTGTCCACATTATAAAGGGGACAGGCCAAGGGCACTTGATGTAATACATCTGCAAATATACACAAGACCAGCTGGCCTATGAGGATGAGCGAGCATTTTATAGACATCTATCTCTGTACACTCAAGCCAAGGATATATGACCTCACGAACACATATGACAAATGTCTTTTTTAATCTCCCATTTAAGCTATCAGCCCATGACCCCACTGTAAAACAATTCAGAGCCATGCACTGTAAAGTAATGTTGCTCGTATAATGTTAATGAGAGGGGCTCGTGACAATTCATGGTAAACAGTTCTGCTCATCCCTTTACGTTATGGAGCTTTTAAGCCAGCTATAGCCATCCATAGTTAAATGTTAAAAGTGACTTCATGCATATGTTGGTCCTGATTGTGTTGTTTGCTGTACAGTTTGTTTCATGTTTACATAGAAGCTCTTGAGCCTCATTAGAAGGACAGAAGAATCTCATCGTATTTAATTTATGTGTTTATCAAGGTCATCATGTCTAGACAATAGCAAAAGATTCGCTTGTTTAAAGGAACACTCCACTTTTTTTTTGGAAAATAGGCTAATTTTCCAACTCCCCTAGAGTTAAACAGAGTTTTACCGTTTTCGAATCCATTCAGCCGATCTCGGGGTCTGGCTGTAGCACTATTAGCATAGCTTAGCATAGATCATTGAATCTGATTAGACCGTTAGCATATCGCTCAAAATTGACCAAAGAGTTTCAATATTTTTCCTATTAAAAACTCTTTTGTAGTTACATCATGCACTCAGGCCGACGGAAAATTAAAAGTTGTGATTTCTAGACCGATATGGCTAGGAACTATACTCTCATTCCTGCGTAATAATCAAGGAACTTTACTGCAGTACCATGGGTGCAGCGGCGCAATGATATAGCATGAAAATAGGATAAGTTACCTAGCTGGGTAATATCATTGCAGCAAAGTTCCTTGATTATTATGCAGGAATGAGAGTAGTTCCTAGCCATATCGGTCTAGAAAATCACTTTTCATTTTCCGTCGGTCTTAGTACACGTGTAACTACAGAAGAATCAAGTTTTAAATAGGAAAACTATTGAGTCTTTGGTCTCGGTCTTTGCTAACGCTCTAATCAGATTCAATGATCCATGCTAACCTATGCTAAAAGTGCTACCGCCAGACCCGGAGATCGGCTGAATGGATTCGAAAACGTTAAACTCAGCAAAAATTAGCCTATTTTCAAAAAAGTGGAGTGTCCCTTTAAGATTAGACTGTTAGCATAGCTAATAGTTAATATAGTTTGCATTATGTTTGGATTTTTTATTAATGACTAAAATATTTTAATTAAAAAATATATTAGAATTTTCCTTTTTTTTTCATTTTAAACTTATTTTGGCACTACTAACAGTGTATTTCAGATTTTAGAATTAATGCAAAGCAAAAGAGTAAATGTTTATAAATGCATAAATATTTTAATAAAAAACATTTATATTAGGCTATAAATATCTGTTAGAATTTTATGGAATCTTATTTAAATAAATCATTTTAAACACCAACAGTGTATTTTAAATTGTATAATTAATGTTTAGAATTAATACAAAGCAAAAGAGTTTGAATTATGTTTGTAATTATTTATACATTTTCTATAAAACATTTATATTAGGCTATAAATTATATATAAATTATTAGAATAGAGTTTTATTTAAAATGACAAAAACATCATTTTAAACACTAACAGTGTTTTAATTAATCTTTAGAATTATTACAAATCAAAATAGTTTGTTTATGTTTGTAATTAATGTCATTAATGTTTGTTATAAATGTAAAAATATTTGTATTAAAATATATATATTAATATAAGGCAATAATATATATATATATATATATATATATATTTTTTTATTAATTAAATTAATATTAATATATTTTAATACAAATATTTATACATTTATACTAAATTTTAACAATATTTTGTTATTTTAAAAAAGAAAAAACGTATGAATAGAAAATATCTACTATAATGCATGCATTTTATATGTAAATAAAAGAATGAAGTAAAATAAATAAGTAATGCCTACTTTTGAATGGTCATCATTGGAGTGAAAAAAAAAATCTGGATATTGGTGTAGCCTATATATTTCTGGCATCTATCAGCAGCAAACTGCTGAAACTATTCATGTGGCATCCATTGTCTTCAGCTTGACCTTTCCGTTGGGAAAATCTTCCTTAAGTAAACAATAAAAACTGCAGTTTTCAAAGAAGTTTCAGAGTACCGTGCACCATTACACTACACAGTCCAGGTAAATGTTTAGACTCTCAAGCATGTTGTATTTGCAGAGACAGAGACTAAAGACAGTTGTTGAGGATGTTTAGTCAGGTCAGTTAGCGGGCAGAATGCCTTTTTCCTCTGTTGTTAGTAACATTCTGTCATCACACAAACAGAAAACAGTCCATTTCCCAATTTACATACCAGCTTTGTGACATTTACCCTCTAATTGAAGCCCAGCAGAGAAGGGTTAAATGATCATACAGCTCATCAAGATAATTTATGCTTTAACTTGGTTTAAACAGCTGACTTAGACTTTGTTCCCCCTTATTATTTTCATTCTTGAGTCAGCAATGAGCTCAAGCCTCTTGGGTTTCCCTCTGGATGGTCAACTTTCAAAAATAAAGTGGATTTTGCATTTTTGTGTGCAAAGGTTGGCCTGAAGTATTTATTTGACATGGTGCTTCACATGCGTATGGTTCTGTAAGTCAGTGCAGTTGTGAGAGGGATTCTGGAGCTGCTTCTGATTAGGCTATTCCCCGTTTCCCAGCACTGAAATTTGCTATCTGTCATGTCACCGCCTGGCTTGCATTACCTTCAGGACCTCCTCCTGTTCTTCTCTCTGCCTCCATTCATCTATAAACAAGAGGGATGGAGACGCTCTCCAGCCACACGTGCTGCAGGTATTCAGATCCCCAGCCAATGGCAATGCTCGTTTTTATTTTAAAACACTCTTGCGTTTTACATTGAAATGTTGCTCTCTGAGATTAATTTACTTTAAAGGGGACCTATTATGCCCTTGGTGTTTGAACATAAATGTGTGTCGGGAGTGTGTGGACACAACCACACTATAATGGTAAAAATCCACCCAGTCCTCTCATAAATCATAAACAGTGTCTCAAAACAAGCATTTGCAGATTCTAGCTTTTGTGACATCACATTGTTTAGGCCCTGCCCACGACTGCTTACAGACTCCGCCCTATTAGCATAAACCCCGCCCTGAGTGAGCTGTACACAGTCCACCATGTTTATCTCCTCGCCAGAGCATTTAACAGCAGCTTTCAAGTAAGAAATGTGTTCTTATTAAAGCTACTAAAGTTATTCAGTCAAGAGCAGTGAGTGATTTTCTGTTTTTCTTTTGTTGTTTGATATATATTACACGGCTTTCACTTTAACACACAGATCTAGTATGCGTTTTCTTTATGTTGCCAGACATAAACGACTGCGTTTATGTGAACTTTGTGTGTTTTTGACACAACCTTTGACAGTTAAAGCACAATAAGATGTGAAAGAGAACTCACAGGACGTGACAACCAGCTTTCTGTGCGCGTGCTTCAGGTGTGCTTGTTTTTGCTTCTGCTCAAAAATGGGCATTTACAACATGGTATAATAAATTATCGTGGGGTAGTTTGAGCTGAGACTTCACAGACACATTCTAAGGAAACCTGAGACGGATTTTAATTGGTCCTCTTTAAGCACTGAATATTTTAAATGTATTTTAATGGGTATTTTGCCCTGATAGGACATGATAGGACAGGAAACACAAACTTGGGTCTTCTCATTTTTTATGCTAGTATTCTGCTGTGAACATTTAGCTGTTGTCTGGGTGGTGTTTATGTAGTAACCAGCTCCTTATTATTGATCTAATGGTCCCATCCGAACATTTAGATATTGTTTGTGTGCCTTTTCCCAAAATTCCCAAAATGTATATTTTTGCAATGCTATTTATTCTTCCTTTTCTTCTGCTGACCATCAGATTCACAACCTTAATCACGATCCATTAACTGAGGGATCTTGTACTGAAAATGTGGTAATTACTTTAATGATTCACAGGAGAGACCAATTGTGATGTAATTTTGCCCCATTAGTGGAATTGTCTTTTAAACTGTTTGTCTGTGAGAATCTTAGCACAAATACAGCATCTGAATACTGGGGTGAAGAGGTAAAGGGGATATTTAAGCTTAGTTCTTCATTCTAATTTATGGTATTAGTTTTCATTAAAATAATTGTGTGTGTGTGTGTGTGTGTGTGTGTGTGTGTGTGTGTGTGTGTGTGTGTGTGTGTGTGTGTGTGTGTGTGTGTGTGTGTGTGTGTGTGTGTGTGTGTGTGTGTGTGTGTGTGTGTGTGTGTGTGTGTGTGTGTGAGTGTGTGTGTACACTATATTGCCAAAGGTTTTGGGACGTCTGCCTTTACATGCACATTAACTTTAATGACATCTCATTCTTAATCCGTAATGTTAAATATGGAGTTGGCCCACCCTTTGCAGCTATAACAGCTTCAACTCTTCTGAGAAGGCTTTCCACAAGGTTTAGGAGTGTGTTTACGGGAATATTTGACCATTCTTCTCATGTTGGACGAGAAGGCCTGGTGCGCAGTCATTTTGGAACAGGAAGGGGCCATCTCAAAACTTGAGAGTTAAGAGCATGAAATTGTCCAAAATGTCTTGGTATGCTGAAGCATTAAGAGTTCCTTTCACTGGAACTAAGAGGCCAAGCCCACCTGAAAATTCAGTTTTGATCACAGGAATAAATTACATTTAAACATTTTAAAACTATATATTACAACAGAAATCAGTGTATTTTAAATTCAAAGTTTTACTGTTTTTACTGTATTTTTGATCAAATGAATGCAGCCTTGGTGAGAATAAGAGACCACCTTCAAAAACATTAAAAACCCTTAATGTTTCCAACCTTTTGACCAATCTGTGTGTGTTATTTAAAGTTGTGTCTAATCAACGTTGAAATAATTAATTCAGAAATATATAAATAAAGCTTAAAAATAAAAGCTATCACAGACAATTACATTTCAAAGTTGGATTTTTTTCAGGGCTGGGACTGATTACGTTTTGAAAGGCAGCATATTTACCAGAAATCACAAGTATTCTTAGGTTTGCTATTTGTCATTTGCACTGCACCTCATGAAGTGAGCTAACGGTTAGTGTTGCTCTCTGGGAAGGAGATTTCAAAGTCATTTTAACAGGCTCATAGGGAGCTCAATAACTTGAATGAGATTCTGGGAAAGGCTGGCAGGTCCTCCATAATAGGTGAAGAATGTTACAAAATTGCCATGTTCTTGCAGTCTCTTGATGAAGATAAATGAGGAAAGGTCACTGCCATGTGCTTAGTAATATTTTATTTTAATGTGTATTAAATATATTATAAAAAAAGTGTATCAAAAATAAAAAACTTTTTATTCATTTTTTATATTTAATATTTTGCCAATATTAAAGGTTCAGTGAGTAGTATTTATGAGGATCTATAGACAGAAATGCAATATAATATACATAACTATGTTTTCAGTGGAGTATAAAGACTACTACGTAATGTGCAATTCACAACCTCACCACTAAATGTCGCTAAATATCACACACTGCACCTTTAAAACTGTATTTGAATCAATTTTGATTAAGGGCCATGTCTAGACAAATAGCATGCATTATGTTTGTGTTTGCAATTAAATTAATTAATTAATTATTAAAAAAATGTAAAATAATCAAAATGTTTAATATTTTTATTTAAAATGTACATATTCTTTAAAATACACTCACCTAAAGGATTATTAGGAACACCATACTAATACTGTGTTTGACCCCCTTTCGCCTTCAGAACTGCCTTAATTCTACGTCGCATTGATTCAACAAGGTGCTGAAAGCATTCTTTAGAAATGTTGGCCCATATTGATAGGATAGCATCTTGCAGTTGATGGAGATTTGTGGGATGCACATCCAGGGCAAAGCTCCCGTTCCACCACATCCCAAAGATGCTCTATTGGGTTGAGATCTGGTGACTGCGGGGGCCATTTTAGTACAGCATACCTCAGTTGTAATGAGTGGTTATTTCAGTCAAAGTTGCTCATCGATCAGCTTGAATCAGTCGGCCCATTCTCCTCTGACCTCTAGCATCAACAAGGCATTTTCTCCCACAGGACTGCCGCATGCTGGATGTTTTTCCCTTTTCACAACATTCTTTGTAAACCCTAGAAATGGTTGTGTGTGAAAATCCCAGTAACTGAGCAGATTGTGAAATACTCAGACCGGCCCGTCTGGCACCAACAACCATGCCACGCTCAAAATTGCTTAAATCACCTTTCTTTCCCATTCTGACATTCAGTTTGGAGTTCAGGAGATTGTCTTGACCAGGACCACACCCCTAAATGCATCGAAGCAACTGCCATGTGATTGGTTGATTAGATAATTGCATTAATGAGAAATTGAACAAGTGTTCCTAATAATCCTTTAGGTGAGTGTATATTTTCATTGTTATATCCTATAGTACACAGACAAGATTAGAAATCTTAAATCAAGAAAATAATTGGTAAAACTTTCCAAGAAGTTCTCATTCGTTAACATTAGTTCATGTATTAACTAACATGAACTAACAGTGAGCAATACATTTATTACAGTATTTATTTAAGTGTTACCAAATAATGATTTTCTTTGTTAATCACCAGTCACAAAAGAGCTTAAAATGAACTATTAACTATGAATTTAACTATTAACTAACCCAGCATTCCTAAACACATTGTCAGAGCAGCTGAGAAGAGTGCGGGTCAGGATGTGTGATTGCAGCTCGGTCCTGCTGTGTGGCTGTGATGTATGAGGGTTATCAACTGGCCAGCGTCTCTGTTCTGCAGGGTGATAAAGAAGCTTTTAGCCTGGTGTGGGTGAAGTCGAAACGGATCAGTCTTGGGGGAGGATGTCAGAAACAGGCCAAAACATTGGCACAGCTTCAACTGAATGCTCATAGTAACACACACTTTTAAAAATAGGGATTTTTACATCATGCTCCTTTGGTTTCTTTCATTTTCTCTTAAAACAACCTGCGGTGTAATTATGACCACTGAAAAGTCTTTTATCTTTCATCCATATGACTTTTAAACCTATAATATACAGCTAAAGTAAAGGGAAATGCTGAGGTAATTTGGGATTTTTCTAAAAGGCAAGTAGGCCTACATCTGATTAACAGACTGAGACGGAGGTGCTCTTCAGAGGAGTAGTGCACATATCAGACACTGAGTGGCACTGCAGAGCAACTTTAGTTAAAAACTGACTATCTATCTATCTATCTATCTATCTATCTATCTATCTATCTATCTATCTATCTATCTATCTATCTATCTATCTATCTATCTATCTATCTATCTATCTATCTATCTATCTATCTATCTATCTATCTATCTATCTATCTATCTATCTATCTATCTATCTATCTATGCATTCTGTGATTAATATGCTGATACATTTTTATGATTAAAATATTTTAACATCAGTACAGACAGGCCTTGTTCAGAGATCAGAAAGAAACCAAATACCAGCACTACTGGTTCAGATTTTCACTGGCTGAAATGAGGACTAACTGCCGTTATTCAGACTGATCATTTGTCCCTTAAGCAGAGGTGGACAGTAGTAAAAAGTATTTTTACTTTATACTTAATTATATATTTTATAAGTGTTCTTTTTTTTCTTTTTCTTTTTTGGAAAACTTTTACTTCACTACATTCTAAAGCATACACACGCTAAAAAATGCTGGGTTGTTTTAACCCAGTGTTGGGTCAAATATGGACTAACCCAGCAGCTGGGTTGTTTTAACCCAGCGGTTGGGTTAAATGTTAAAACAACCAAATTGCTGGGTTGCAGAATTTTTTTGAGTGTAATTTATACTTCTAATTTATAATGTCATACTTATACATTTCCTACCATTTCATTTTTACCTTTAATACTTATTTACATTAAAAATATAGTACTTTCTTACTTGTACTTAAGTAAAGAATGTAAATACTTTTACTTGAGTAAAAGTATACTACATTTTGAATGTAATTAAGTATTAAATTATATTCAATATGAAACATAGTGCAGTAAAAAGTAAAATTATTATGTTATGTTTTGGAATGTTGTGAAGTAAACGGTTTCCAAAGAAGCTGATAAACTACATATACTTGAAAAATAAAATGACATGGAAAGTAAAAATACTTCACTACTCTCCGCCTCTGCCCTTGAGACACCTAGAGAATGTTGGTTACATTCTTTTATATTATTATATTATTTAAATATTTTTTTTAAATCTTTAGTGCCATTAGTGCTTTTTTGAGCTATCGTCATGAGCACTGTCAGAAAATGTCCATGCAAAATTCACGCCACACACAGACACAAGAACGGAAGCCGTACAAGCACAATGAGCTCCCCAAAATACACTAAATGAATCTGCCTGAACTTGTGATTTATTCCCTATATGAAAAACTTCAAAGGGTCTGAAACTTGACCTGCGTGTGTCTTGAAGACCACAATCTCTACATGAAAAATGTGCAGTGTGAATAAGGAGCATGACAGCTGAGGGGGATTTTATTTGTCTAGGCATGAAGGTAATTTGCCTTTGATGACAAACCTTGGACAGAAAAGCTGATAAACACATTCATTTATAGCTTCTACTGACTTCTGGTGTTCTTAACCGAAGCAAATCAGTGGAATTTGCTAAGGCTCATACTTAGTGTTAGTGATCTGAACAAACCCCTAATGTTATTTCTGTCATAACTCTCTGAGTGTTTGGCATGGTAATGACGGTAACGGAATAGATCTGCTACACTGCTTCTGCTGTATGGGACTTGCTACTGCCAAGATGTTGTGTATTTACGAAATGCAAATTGTCCTTTCTGTATTTCCATACCTCCCTCTGCGTTACGTGATTGGTATGTTAAAACCACACATTGGTTTGTGTGCCATTCAGGGACAATAAAGACAGCCATTTTAATTTTCAAGCTCACTCTCGCCTTACATGTATTTGTACAGAAGAAAATCAGTAAGATATAACACAATACATACATGACATGCTGCTGTGAGCAAGTAAGACATGCTGCTGCTGTACAATATAGTGTAAATTAATTACCGGGAGCAGATACATACAGGTGGAGCTGGGGAAGATGGAGGGTTTCTGAAAGTGCATGGTTTCTGAAAACTGTAACGGCAACTGCTGACATCGGGGCCCTTTTTTACCGATCTGAGCGCATAGTCTAAAGCGTGGGCGCAAGTCCGAATACACTTTTGCCATCGTTTAACGATGGGAAAATGGTCGGCACACCCGACGCATGGTCTATAATGGTTGTCCCTGTTCTCTTAATGAGTAATGGGTGTGTTTTGGGCATAACTTGCAATAAACCAATCACAGTCTCATCTCCCATTCCCTTCATGCTAGTTATGCTTGCTTGCACCATGGAGAATTTGCTATTTACATGGCTGAATTTACGAGCGGAAAGATTGAACGCTTCTCCAGAGAGGAATCCTTTTATTTTTAATATTTAAACATGTTTGTGTGCTGCTGCGCGTCCCTGTGTGTGTGTAATAAGCAGAGTGTATGTGTTTTGTGCACCGGCACAACAAAGGGAAAAATATTGTGCCATTGACTTTAGAGCAGGTTTTTGTTGGTCGCAGTTATTTTCAGTTCTTCAAAATAGCAACACACCAACAATGCGCCTGAACATGCTTCGTTTTCAGACCAGCATGCCCACGAGCAAACAGATGGGCCCTGGATGTGAAAATGATAACTGTGTCAGGCTGAAACTAGCAAAAAACACTTGCATTGCGCTGGGTGTATAGGACCCCAAGTATTTGTAGGCTGAGCAGTGAGCTCATTGGCTACTGATACAGCAGGAACCAATCAGATGTGCCCTATGATGTGATTGAGCAGATTGAGTTTAGGACTATTAGCATGCATGCACCATTCAGAGTTTCATTTCTGTAATTTTTTTAATTGAGTGTTCATCAGAGTGGTCCAAGACTCTAGGACGTTTGTCGCACTTGAAAACACACAACAAAACTGACTGGATTCGAGGAGTTGTGTGGTTGAAATTTAAAAAAGTAACACATCCTTCCCTCGTGGATCAATTTGACTCCCGAATAAATGTAATACAAAGAATGCTTCAGTACACAGAAAAAAAAAACTAAAAAATGCTCAAAATTATAACTAATACTGCAAAAAAATTAGCAACAAAAATATTTTATAATGTAGACGTGTATCTGAATGCATACCAAAAATAACAGCTCCATAAACAGCTTTCTCCAGCTCATTTGCTCCATAAAGAGCTTTAAGGGCCATCTAATGGCATCTAGAGTCATGAAATATATATATTTTTCCAAGAAAAGGTTGGCAAAGACACCAAATATAAGATATTTCGAGCTGAATTAAAAGGGTTATGCTTTCTGGACAAAAAAAAAATTAAGTATAATTTTAGGGCTTGGGTAATTTTGACCCATGAGGGAAGGATGAGGGTTAAGTATTAATCTTCTGCCCATCAAATCATGTAAATATTTGTGCAGATGTGTGCTGTTCCTTTACTAAGCAACTGGACTTGCGATTTTTCACCTGGTGGATGATTAAACAGATGAAAAAAAAAATGACACTGAATGCAAGGACTCGAACCATTTTAACACCACACCATATATCGCAGAAACCGGTAACCCAGAACACAGGGAACTTTCTTAGATCTTTACCTGATGTTGCGGTTCAAGGTTCTCTCAAAGTTATAAACAAACGTTCAGCATGATACAACATTTGTTCAACGTTATCTGGTCTTTGATAATGTTCTCAAAAAGTTAGCACAAAAACATTATTTATACATCATTCATAGAACGTTTTTTTTACCGGAATCGTTTAATTCCATGACGTTTTTTAAATGTTACTACTTGTTTTAGAATGTTCAGAAAACATTAAAAAGTAACATTCTCATTATGTTTGCAAAATTATTCAATGGAATGTTCCTGTAACATTCACAAACATTTAAAAAACTGAACGTTTTGAACATTCATTCAAGATTGCATTCAGAAATAACATTTTTATAACTCAATCGAGCTTGGAAACAATGATCTAGTAAATGTATACTCTAGCCTAGCGAATGCCTAGAACTTATAGGCTAATTTTTTATTTAAGAAGTTATTTGGCCCATTTATGAGCCTTTTTTTTTAAACTAATGAGGATCATATTGACATTTGGTTTAAGAGGTTTTACTGTATTCGAGTGGACGTTTTCAGAAATTTGGCTCTCATAGTGAAACACGAACAGCCCACCCTGGCACTTATATTGCCGGCTGGGAATTTATATTGCCGAATAAAATAGCAAGTAGATGTTCTGTTTTAGAAGGGCCTCCTCATACCTCATTTACATCGAGGTCGTTTTTATGAGTGTTTAGTAATTGTTGGTCCCATTCGCTGCTCCTGGAGCTCCATCTGCATCTGAAACAACATTGAGTCACTATGAATCACATTTTTAATGGTTTTTTTATTTTTATTTTTTTTTACATTAAGGGTTTAAGTTACTTAAACCAGCTGTGCATACTGCTCTCTTTTAATGGGTTACCGGGTTAGGTGTGTTAAGATGATATGCCTGTGGAAACATTGTGGGAGAAATGACTGTAGTCTGTGTTTGTGTTTTTCCCCTGCGCTCGCATGTTTCAGGCCTGAAGATGAAGACAGGGTCCCTTTATATTCACTGTGCTGTGGGTCATTCCTGTTATGAAAAACCTTCTGAACTTTTATATGCTTGAGTTGTAATTTAAAGAAGTATTCCTATAAAAACATTTGCCAGAATTTCATTAATCTGCTTTGATCAGGCACTTTATCTTGATTCATTATGGATGACAAACATGCCTTACATATTCTAAAGAGGTAAAGTTGGTTAATAAAGTTAATAAAGAGCCAAACCTTGACCCCTTGGTTGATTCACATAAAAATAATGTTACTTCCTGAATGATGTCACTGACTTTTGATCATTAAGGGAATTTAATCAACTGGAAAATGATAGGACACTGAGAATTTTTTTTAATTTTTTTATGAAAACACAATATTTATTAATAATCTGCTAGTTTTTCATGTTAGAAGTGACCAAAATGTAAATATTCACTCATGAAAAACAAACTAATGTGATTTCTAGGGATGCACGATATATCGGCCACCGTATCGTCTGATGTTCATTTTTAATGTTATAGTTATCAGCCCAATAAGAAAATTTGGCTATATATTAAATCTGATAAATAATGGATTATTTCCTACAGCTGAGACTTCGGATGCGCACTGTTTGCCATGATGGTTTTGAATTGCTTGAAATATGATTGGAATCACTTTTAAAAATGAAAATACAGTTAAAGGGATACTTCACCCAAAAATGATCCCATGATTTACTCACCCTCAATCCATCGTAGGTGTATATGACACTCTTCTTTCAGACGAATACATCCAGAGTTATATTAAAAAAACACCTTCCGTATTTAACTTACAAAGAAAGTGTAACACCTCTCGTGGTTCAAAATGCTTACTGACGTCATCGCCTCACCAGTTACGCTTTTTCCATAAGTTGAACACATTTTTGGGTGAACTGCCCCTTTAAGTCTTTCATATGGGCTACATAAAATGATATAATGAGAACATCATAATTGTGTGCTTCGGACATGGATTTTAATAGTGTGACTTTTGTTTTTGTAATCAGGCTCTGGATTTATTTAGATTTAGTTAGACATTTGGATTTAGATTTATCTGCCAATATTTCGGTTATCGGCTTTCAAATATAAAGAATTATCGGTAATCTAGCGGACAAAATTTTCATATTGGTGCATCTCTTTCATCATTAAAATTTTGAGATTAAAATGAGCTCAAATATTTAATGACATGTTTGGAATCACTAAGACTTTATAGAAATTAATACTTTTTATTCAATACAGTTCATGGATTCATCAAATTGATCATAAGTGGCAGTAAATACATTTATATTGTTACAAAAGATTTTACTTTTCAAATAAATGCTGTTCTTTTGAACTTTCTATTCATCAAAGAATCCTGAAAAAAGTAGCTATCATGACTGGAGTAATGATGCTGAAAATACAGCTTTGATCACAGGAATAAATTACATTTTAAAATATAATTACAATAAAAAATAGACTTTTGAATGTTGGTGTAGGCCTATACGAAGAGGACATTTATTCTTTGGGAGAGGATCATGCACTAATGTCTTTGAGACATTTGTGTTCATACAGCTTGTTATACAGATGAATGATTCCATACACTGTAAACCCTAATGTTGTCTTTACTTAAACAAATCAAGTAATCTTGACTAGATATTACTAGTTTAGTCCAGAAACTCAACAATATAAGTTAGTATAACTTATTAACCTACAACAATACATAAACTTAAGATTTTAAGTTGTATGAACTCAAAATCATAATTAATTAAAATAGCTCACTCTGGTCTCGCTTTGATGTGATTGGCCATGCAAGAGTTCTGTCTGGCAACAAGAGAACTAATTCACTGATTGGAGGACATTTACAAAAGGCCGTCCTTTTCGCCTCGTCTGTTGCCGATTTTTCATCGTGTGCGATCTTAAATTCGGTAAGTAAAAATAAATAGATATAAGTATATTTGTGTGATTTTTAATGGCCAGAAGGAGTCAAGATCGTTTGGTTAAATAGTAATGGTACATTTCTATAAAAGCATAATGCAGCCATGATTACAAACATTCGATAGATTGCTTTGAGTGTCATTTTGAGTAGAAAATTTACTTCAGATGACACAAAATCATAAGTTACTAAACCTAACAATAATATGTAATGTAACTAAATATGTAACTAACTTATAACTAACCAGAACTTATAACTAACCAAACTTTATTTCTGTTTTAATGAAAATAATTGCGAAAAAAAAACAAAAACTTAATTTTAGATAAGTTTTGTTGGAAGACACCATGATGGAGATAAGTGTTTGCTTTAGTTGGGCTCTTGACCCTTGACTGTGTAATATTACCGGTTCTCTGGCTGCTTTGTGTTTGTGAGACACATTTGTTATGGAACAAAAGTCAAGAGAAAATATCAACAAGTGATGTTGTTAATTCATTGATGATGATAACATCTAATGCAGAGTGTAATGCTCTGGTTGTAAGTGGTTAATAATATTTTTGAAGTATTAATAATAATAGCCATGAGATCCTTCACTGTTGTGGTAATTGAACAAATTGTTTTGTTTTGTATGTGCACAAAATGTTTAAATCTATGGCATTAGTTAGACACACACAGACATCAATAATCTGCATATGAATCTCAACAATGGTGACAATCAAAAAAAATATGCCGATAAACAGATCAACTCTGAACATAAAACAAGCTACAAAAACATCAGAACAAAAACAGTAAAAGTATAAAAGCATATAGTAAGAATCAAAGAAAATTAGTCACAATTCAGATGCATAATTTATTCATGCCGCAGTGCATGTTGATTGGTAGTACCCAGCATGGTGTACTGAACTTAACAATTTAAGAACAGTGAATGTGAGCACCAAGTTAAGTGAACTTAAATATACAAGTTTTGGGAGACTTCATTACTCAATTGAATTGAGGCAACGAGTTTACTCAAATCAACTGAGTTGAATTAACTTATTAGGGTTTTCAGTGTATGAATTGAGCATATCTGAGGGAAAGAGCTGCATCAAAATAAGTCCGGTTTATTCATGATGCTGCTCAGTGTGCGTTCATGCAGTTACTGGTTACCCATTCAGCCTCACACTGATTCACAGATAAGGCACACAACAGGAGGTGTCGTGATAGATCTGCACGCTGATAGCGTGAACACGGCGCCACGTCCCTCCTGTTTTGATAAGGATGAAGTGGATCTGGATTCCATACAATCAGTCAGCCAGCGCATTCATCCTGCTACTCCTATGAGCAGTGTTGTCAGGACAATCTGTATAATTGAGCATGTTGATTTGCACTTTTTAGACAAGAAATGGTTTGAATGTTACTTTACAGGCATGCTCTGATCTCCCACGTGAACTCTACTTTATTAGGGTGATTTAGTCTCAAAATCTGGCAACCCAGAGTTGTGGGAACTTGAGACAGGCACTAAATGTGTCATTTACCCCTGATTTGTATTCATTAAAGAGGTCATGTGTATTGCATGTGGCCTGGGTAATGTTCAAGAGGTGGACAGGAAATGAAAGAATCACTACAAAACATGGCCTGTGCTGCCATCTTCTGGACAATA
Source organism: Gobiocypris rarus (assembly GCA_023029165.1). Classification (NCBI taxonomy): domain Eukaryota; kingdom Metazoa; phylum Chordata; class Actinopteri; order Cypriniformes; family Gobionidae; genus Gobiocypris; species Gobiocypris rarus. Next base: position 35,848,212 of record CM040927.1, on the reverse strand, counting down.
GGAGATACACACAGAGGCCTGGGTTCTTCAGTCTAATCTGTAGACAGAATATATGCGATTGGGTGCATACGTTTTTGCCCCCTTTGCAGAATCGGATAGCTTTTTATCATGTAAAATAACAATGGAAATAAGGTTAGGAAGAAAGTTAATAGGGTAAGGTATAGCTTACATTTTCATCAGGCACTCATTTCATCAGACTCTCATTAAGCTATGCAGTTGCGGAGTGGTTTAAGCTGCAATGGAGGCAAAACAGATCCGAGAGAAATTGCAACAAGGAGAATTAAAAACAAAAAAGGAAGGAAAGAAAAGTAGCATGCTGTTGGAGCATTTTACCAGAACAAATCAGGTTATGAGTATGGGTTATGTAACGGCTATGACAATAAACTGATTAAGCCTATCCAGATTTTGCTAAGGATGACCGTATTTCATCTGTTGTGTGTGTTCTGTTCGGGAAGTTACAGTGATGGAAACAGTGATAATTTATGTTTGAAGGGAGTAAAGCCTGTGTTTAGGCTATTAAAGGATTAGTTCACTTTAAAATAAAACTGACCCCATGATTTACTCAAGCCATGTATGACTTTCTTCTTTCTGATGAACACAATCAGAGTTATTAATACATTTCCTGACACTTCCAAGCTTGAAAATGGCAGTGACGGGTCAATTTGAGTTTGAACATCCATCCATCATAAACTCCACACGGCTCCTGAGGGTTAATAAAGACCTTCTGAAGCGAATCGATGGGGTTTTGAAAGAAAAATATCCATATTTAAAACTTCATAAAGTAAAATATCTAGCTTTCGCCAGACCGCCTTCCGTATTCCGGAGCTGTGTGGAGTACATTTATGATGGATGCACTTTTTTAAGCTTCAAACTCAATATTATAAAGCGTGGAAGCGTCAGGATATTTATTGATATAACTCTGCTTGTGTTTATCAGAAAGAAGAAAGTCATATACACCTAGGATGGCTTAAGGGTGAGTAAATCATGGGGTCATTTTCATTTTAGAGTGAACTACTCCTTTAAGGAAATGCAATTTGGCCAAAGAAGAACTTTTACTTTAAATAGCTAATGCTCATTTAAAAGCAGCCTACTTCAGTGTCATAGGCTATGTTACCATATCACCTCGCTTAACACCGAGAATTAAAACAACTGTAAGGTGACGATCAGGTGTGCAAATCTAAAGCAGAGAAAATCGTAGGTTTGAGTGGGGTGTGGGTGGATGATTCATATTAACGGTTGACGTTAGAACTCATCCGCATATCTCTAATTCAGGGATTTTTTAACTGGGGTCCCGGGACCCCCAGGGGTCCTCCAGAAAGTTTTAAGGGGTCCCCAGAAAATTGTAAAGAATAAAAAGACAAAGCAGAAATGGACAAAGTCTACCGAACATTCTAACTTTCAGTAAAATATTCCTAAATGTTTCTCTCCTTTCTTTACGAATACTTTCCAGAATTGTTTATGTTTGCTTTGTATCCATCTAGTAAGTTTTTCTCACTACAGTCCCCTTTATCTCCCTCACTGGGAATGTAAGGCAGTATTTTTAATGCAGTACGTAAGATGCTTATACATACATTATTGTGAAAATTGCTTAGCTTATACAAATTATTTTTGATTGAAAATGTCCTTCAGGTTTATACAGCCAACATTAAATATAGCCAAATTAAGTTTGGAATAAGTTGTATTTATAATGTCACACTCACTATTTATCTAATGGTTTAAATGTTTTTATTTCACAAAATATATAGATGTATTTTAGGAAGGGGGTCCCTCATAAAAGTTCATCATATTTGGGGGTCCTTGGTATCATAAAGTTTGGAAAACCCTGACTGCTGGATCTGTTCCAGTCATGCCTCACGTGAGCCAATACACTCTAAAAAATGCTGGGTTGTTTTAACCCAGTGTTGGGTCAAATTTGGACTAACCCAGCAGTTGGGTTGACAACCCAATCACTGGGTTAAAACAACCTAATCACTGGTTAAAACAACCTAATCACTGGTTAAAACAACCCAATTGCTGAGTTAGTCCATATTGCACATTTTTTAGAGTGTACTAATGCATGCGCAATCATTCTCCTAAACATTGCTTTTTACTTGACTTTATTTACATAGACTATGTGACCTTGATGGAATCCAAAAGTAATCAGATTATATTACTTTCATATTGTGGTGCTTGGATTGCATTACTGAATACTTTTTAATGAAGTAATTTGTAACTGAATTTATTTTTAAATTAACCCGTCGACATAAATAAGGAAATAAAAGTATGAATACTTTATAAAATGTCTTTGTATATTTAGTTATGTGTTTATTTTCTGATTTTTGCAGCTTTGGCATTCCATAGTGAAAATGTTAACGCTACGTTTTATAAGTGAGAAGAATAATAAATAAATAAAAAAACTTTAGTTATAAATCTGCGTAAAGGTATCTTGAGTAAAACGGCTCTATATTTAACGACCATAATTTTATTTCAATTCTGTAAAAACGACTAAAAAACAAACTGGAAACGGAACACCTTTTTTTTCTCTCACCGCAATGCGCGCGCAAATGCTGTGACGTAGCGGTGACGTCTGCTCCTAAATGGTCTATATGCACTTGCTCGTTTCGCGCGGTTGAGTGGGGTGACTGATACATGACGGTGATTTGCAAGTTAAACCAACACCATCCAAGTTGTGAGTAACTCTATGGGAGCTAACGAGGTGAAAAACTACTATATTTAAAAACGCATTGCATAGTATTGTGTCCATAGGTTTTTGATTGTATAAGTGAAACTAAAGGTATTTCCCACACTACCTCAGCAGGTGCGTTATGCTAAGGGTGGGTTGTTAAGGGTGCTTTCACACGTGCCACGTGCAGCGTTGATCTGGTTTCACACTCACTCTAGTCTTGATTCCATCGATCCCTCGTGCATTTTTCTTCAACTTATGTCATCACAAACTTGCAAGGCGATACAGAGCGCGGGTTATTTATTTATTTATTTATTTATTTGATTTGGCGCAAGTATAAATGCGCAGCAAAGTGAAGGGCCCTTGAATTTAGGGTAGGCTACTGCAGTGGTTTTCAAACCTGTCCTGGAGGACCACCAGCCCTGCACATTTTGTATGTCTCCCTATATCAGACACACCCATTTCAGGTCTTGCAGTCTCTACTAATGAGCTGATGAGTTGAATCAGGTGTGATAGATGAGGGAGACACAAAATGTGCAGGGCTGGTGCTCCTCCAGGACGGGTCTGAAACCACTGGTCTACTGTATGTGCGTCGCACTGCAAATGGACTCTGAGGAGTAAGTGGATTACACTACACCCACTGTAGCTTGTTTCCATGGTAAATCATCAAACTTTCATGCCCTACATGTGTTTTGTTGAAGTTGAACTAATGATTAGGGCAAGGAATCTATTACAACGTTTAGAATCGACTCCTCTTTAAGAGCCCTTTTCAGTTCTACATAGTGTAATATTAATTTGTCTATCACAAGTCCATTTAATTTCTGCAAAAGGTTCTTTCCGACAGTTAGTTTCAAATAACCAGATAAAAATAAAACAATTAAGTGGTTCTTTTGCGTCATTGCGCAATGACATCACTAGAGCGTTTTTTTGTTATGCCCATGCTGAAACGTTAAAAAAAACCCATTTGTGTACGCATATCACTGATTAATATCCTACCTTTCATTCACTCAGATTAATGGTGTTTATTGTCATTATTTCCTTCTGTTATCCTGCATCGTGGACAAGTTTACTACATTTTGCACACGAAAACTCCATAATTTTAGTTTAAATCGTGAAATGGTTGTGTTGTCCACGACAGTAGATTTTGAACACTGCTTATAGATGCAGTTGTGGTGAGGGTCTTATTTTAATATTCTTTTATTTTCTATAATCCAATGATACTTCTGAAGGAAAGTGCGCCTAGATTAATGACTGAGACTGCTGTTGCTATAGTAATGAATGCAATTTGTGTTTATTTTGCCTCTTACATTCTGTGCAAAAGCTCTTAAAGTGTTAGTTCACCCAAAAATGAAATTTATGTCATTAATGACTCAGCCTAATATCGTTCCACACCTGTATGACCTCCGTTAATCTAAGTAACACAGTTTGAGATATTTTATATTTAGTCCGAGAGCTTTGTTCCTCCATTTTGATATGGTAAAGGTAATAAAAACATCAAAGTAGTCCATGTGACATCAGTGGGTTAGTTAGAATCCTTGAAGCATCGCAAATACATTTTGGTCCAAAGATAACAAACTATGTCTTTATTCAGCATTGTCTTCTCTTCCGCGTTTGTTTTCAATCCGCTAACAAAGATTCGAACGGTTATGAATCAGTGAATCGATTCATGATTCGGATCGCCAATGTCACGTGATTTCAGCAGTTTGACATGCAATCCGAATCAATACGCTGATTCATAACCGTTCAAATCTTTGCTCGCGGATTGAAAACAAACATGGAGGAGAAGACAATGCTGAATAAAGTTGTAGTTTTTGTTATTTTTGGACCAAAATGTATTGTCGATGCTTCAAAAGAATCTAACTATCCCACTGTCGTCACATAGACTACTTTGATGTTTTTCATAACTTCCTTCTCACCTTTCTGGACATGGACTGTAGAGTGGGCATACACTTTCAATGGAAGGACAGAAAGCTCTCGGTCTAAATCTAAAATATCTCAAACTGTGTGACGGAGATGAACGGAGGTCTTACGGGTTTGGAACGACATTAGGGTGAGTCATTAATGACAGAATTTTCATTTTTGATACCGGTGTTTGTGAACCATGTCCTGTTTCAAACTAAAACCGTTAGTGTGAAAGCACCCTTAATTGGATGTGTAGTAGATCTACACAAAATACCTTTTGTACCACTTGACAACACTGCATGCATGGTGTGATCTCAACTTCTTCGTCAAGCTCTTATGTGTGAGTGTTTTGAGAATTGAGCAGCAAGGTGTATTCACTGTTGGGCAAATGTGCTTCTCACAGTACTTTACACTGGAACAGTCAATATGAGCATCCCTAGTGACATTTTATGAAACTTGAAGCAGGAAATACTCATTATTTTCATTGTCTTGTTTGTGTAGGAGCCCCTCCCATTCTGATTTTAAAAGATCCGAAACTCCTTTTATTCTACAGTGAAACATCCACTGCGTTCGAAAGTGCCAAAAATGGCAGAATCTCGTTTAAACTGCCCGATCTGCCTGACTCTGCTCAAGGATCCAGTGACTACTTCTTGTGGGCACAGTTTCTGCATGGAGTGTATTAAGAGGTGCTGGGATCAGCAGGTTCAAAGAGGCGTTTACAGCTGTCCTTCATGCAGGAAGATATTCAACCAAAGACCAGCTCTCAGCAGAAGCATAGTACTTGCTGATATTTTACAGGGAATTAAGCAGAAAGCCCAAGCTCGGCCTGGAGACGTGATGTGTGATGTTTGCAAAGGAAGAAAAGTAAAAGCCGTCAAGTCTTGTTTGATTTGTATGGCTTCTTACTGCCAAACTCACGTCCGGCCTCATTATGAGTCCAAAGCTTTTAAAATACACAAGCTGGTAAAAGCTTCCCCAAATCTACAGCAGCAGATCTGCCCTCAACATCATAAAGCACTGGAGGTTTACTGCTATAATGACCAGAAGTGTATTTGCGTGCTTTGTATGGGGGGTCAGCACAGCGGACATAAAACAGTCTCTGCTGCAGCTGAAATGGCAAAAAAACAGGTAAGATAAGGTCGTTGAATTTAATATATATGAAGATTTAATGGAGTTCAATCACATACTTTATTGAAATGTTTCTTCTAAAATTCTTTAGTCTGAGCCCAGTTTGTGAAAAGATATATTCTGCTGTAATCAACAATTTGTTTTTGTAACTTAAGAACATAATTCTTATTTATTGCATCCTAATTCACCCACAGGAGGAACTGAGGAGAAAAAAATGGGATTCCATTCAGAAAACCACCGACTTAAAGAAGGAGGTTCATCAGTGTAAGAAAGCTGTAACCTCTTATAAGGTAGGTGTGATTGACAGCTAAAATGAGAGTTTGAACGAGATGAGAAATGGAAGTTCCTATTATAGCTAAATAGCTGCTAACAAATAAATACTAACAACAGAGTTGTGCTGGTTAAATAAAGTTTTGTTGTGCCAAATTTGAACCCCTTCCAGATTATTACCCCCTCAAGACCCCAGAATAGGTAGTTTAGGGTTGGGGTTCTGATTAGTCAATCGAATAGCAGCCTAAATGAAAGGATGATAATTTGGCAGGGAGTTGTAGATGTATAGAGAGTAATCTCACATTGTTGCTGGTCTGTTCCTGTCTATCTCTACTGCCCTATCAAATACATTTGGGATAAATCGACGGAATATAATTTAAAGATGTAGGGCCATATTTACTAAACGGGGAAAATTAGCATAAGTGCAATTCCACAAAAGAGCCAATAGGATGGAAAGTTCTGCGTGTGATCGACTGACAATGCGTAAGTTAAAACAAAGACAGATTTTTTTTTATAATGACTAAAACAATCTACTAAGAGCAGTGCAAATTAGTATCTGGTTTAAGACATGCTTTTTGTTTTAGGTGGATAATGGCTCAAACACCAGTAAATTGACGCGAGCAAACCTTAGTAAATCACCTCGCATGATTCATTTAAATACTATCCTCATTAATTGTAAGCCTCAAAGGGAAACTCCTACAATTGCATATGCAATAAGATCAGCCGCAAAAATAACCCTGTCCATGCATTTTCAGCGCTAATCTTTTACTGCGTGCCTTTAGTAAATCCTGACGGTAGTTTTTTAACGCCAAAAGAGGGTTTGCCCTGGCACAAGCTGTTAGTAAATCTGGTCCATGTTTGTCTGTATTGCTGCTTTTCCACTGAAATTACCCGGAACATTTTGTCTCAGGAACCTTTCCCCCTAGATCTGTTGCTCTCTGCATTTCCATCGTGGTCTAAAGTACCATGAAGTTAGTCCAGTGACGTAGGGCTGGGCGATATGGCCCAAATAAATTATCACGATATAATTTTCCAAAACACTCGATAGCGATAATTAGCGCGATAAATGTCAAATCTTTATTTCTTTAAAGTTTAAAGGCATATTTTTGCTCCTGAGTGAAAGATGCAGAAAACAGACAGTTAGTTTAACCACAATTATCCTTTACTGTCAAAACATGACACACTTCCCAAACAGGTGAACAATTGATCACAAGTGAGGTAGATTTATTTATTAAAAATCTATATTAATAGAGTAGAATATTATTAATATAAATTGAATATAAATAGAATATATAAAATAAATATCTATAGGAAAATTTAGAACTGTAATGATAACATTTGGCTCTACTGACTGCAGATGCAAAACTAAAGTTCTTTTAAAGGTAATGTCAATAAACAAAATTGAATTTAAAAAAATAGTTTGCATGCCAAAACTTTAAATAAATGACGTTGACAATATAACAATATAAATAAAATAAGTAAATAAAAGAAAAATCTTAACTGTTGTCAGCATTTTTTATTCTACACTCTATATATCAATTATATATATTCGTTAAAATAATTTTAGTTTTACTACTTACAATGAAAACCGCAAAAAATGTGTTTTAAGTTAAGAAACATTTTGAGTCCCCCCTCTCTTGCCTTACAGTGGATTGGTACACACACACACACACACACACACACACACACACACACACACACACACACACACAGGGTGGGCTGGGAGAGAGCACAAAGTTTAATAGTTGTGGAACTCCAGTAAGGGCTGTCAAGTCCATTTTATTCACTTTAAACATCGGATTAAATTATTTTATTTCTCTTTTAATACGGGCGATGCTGCATTATTAATAAATTTATACCAATGTATTTTTCCATAAGTCCGATGTTTTAGTGATTATAATTTGGTAGCAGTTAGCTTGTTGTAAGTCACCCACTACAACTAACAAGGCGATAAACCTATGCCTGAACTGATATTAGGCTAAATTAGATTCACTGCTGTGTTGGGCTCCATGCTATATGGAAGAACTTCGAAGCAGCAAGATTATTGAATACTTATATAGAGTGTGGTGAACCTGTGATGAGCATTGTACGTCGCTGTGTTTTATGTGCTGGTTGCGAGCGCTGAATTTCCTTCACGATCACTCATTTTCTCCAAGCCTGTCAGCCACTGTGATGGTCAACAACACCGCATGCGACACCCAGAAGCCCGCTCTGCTAAACGCACGCGCAGCATTACACATGGCTCGTAAGCATTATATTGAGCATTTATCAAACTGATGTTATCGTTTTATCGAGGAAAATTATTTCACTATAATTATCGTTATCGTTTTATCGCCCAGCCATAACTTCACGTGACTTTCCCGTTTCAGCTGAATTTCTTCCTTTGCATATAATCTTAAGTATATGTCTAATCTAAGCATTTATTAGATCGATTAGCTGCTATTTTAAAAATGGCGGTCACAAGTTTGTGTTCGGCTTGATCACGGTAACCCAGCCCCTCACGCAAGCGCTTCTTACCTTTTAGACCAGCAATTATTTGGTGCTACTTTTCCTGGTTTAGAGCTGGTGCTTTGGGTGTCGAAAGACAAAGAACTGATTTGAAACTAGGCTTTGGCTCCGAACAAGCACTCAAACTGCCTTGGTGATAATAGAGTACCACCTTAAAGTCCCTAGTTCCTGGGGTAAGTTCCTCTGGTGGAAACATGGCTTATGGGAGAAAATAAGTCTAACTTTTAGCTCAACTCAGTGGACATTTCACTTGTAATCTGCTGCTATACTGTATGTAACTGCGGGTACATTTCCCTTTTAAGATGTACTACCAGCAGGGGATAACCTGCTTCTCTTGAGACTCCCCTACTTCAGAGAATAATTAATGATATGTTAAAGCCCGCCCACACGTTAATGTGATTGGATACAAGATAGTTTGTGACATCAGAAACACAGACAGAAAAAAAATACTCAGCAATGGAGTTCTGGTACAGAATGTTTTCTGGTACAGTCTCATGTTGACCTGGTGCTTTCACTCTCCGGACAAAAACTGTCAATGGACCATTACACCTTTGTACCTAAATAGTGCATATTAGTACCTCAAAGGTAGTGTTGTCACGATACCAAAATTATGACTTCGATACGATACCAGACTAAAATACCTCGATACGATACTAAATCGATACCACGGTCAAAATACCACCCAGTAAAAGTAATTGAATATGACAACAGAACTTATTAATCATAGTCTTATTTAATTTTTTAACTAAAAACTCACTTGGCCAGCATGTTCCTGCCTTGATTTTTGACCATTTCTTCTAATTGCAATTTTTTATTTTATCTTTGTTTTTAAAAATAAGCTAAAAATGCAAATGACAAACAATATGACAAAAACAGTGCTTTATTTTTCAGCTATAGGTCTATTTAACAGTATAGCAAGTCAAGAAATAAATAAAAAAAAAACTGCTTAGTCTTCACTCAATAAATTAACTATACACTGATTCTTAATGAATATATTAAAATGATTTAGCCAGTCATGGGGTGGTTTTCTTTTTTTCATTGTTGTTTGATTAACATTAATCACACAGAATGTTAGATCTGGCTTAACACCGATCCAATTACCTCGTTCACTAAAGACACCCCCGACTGTGTTTACCTGAATACTCACAGGATGAGCATTTTTACATATTTTTGACCATTGAAATCCATAATCCGAAAGAACTGAATCAGGATCGCATGTTGTCTGAAAGGCGTGCGCGCGCTTCAGATCAAAGTCCGGCAGCGCGAGCACATCCCGCGCCGCGCTAGATTCTCATGCGCACATGTTTCTGTTGCTTTCTTTGTCATGTGCTGCGCGTGTACATTTAACTCTTCTGCACACACATCCTGACTCCTGCTGTCACTCATCGACACAAATAAATACAGCTCTTATTAACGTGCGGTCCTTGTTAAAGAACCGGTACTAATAAAATTCCATATCGTACCGTTTGTAATAGCAGGGTATCGCAATACTTTTCAAGTACCGGTATATCCTGCAACACTACTCAAAGGTATTGGTACCTAAATGGTACATAGTAGAATCTTTTATAAAGTGTACCATCACAGTACCCTATTTTCTAAGTGTTATTTCTGTGTGTGACAGCGCTCTGCTCAGGCAGCAGTGGAGAACAGTGACCGAACCTTCAACGAGATCATCCGCTCCATTCAGAACATTCAAACCGAGGTGAGAGAGAACATCAGAGCTCAGGAGAACAAGGAAGTTCAAGATGCACAGACTCACATACAGAGTCTGGAGCAGGAGATCGGGGAACTACAGAAGGAGAACTGTAAACTGGAGCCACTTTTGCGTATAGAGAATCACATTCATTTCTTCCAGGTGTTAAAAAATATCTAGAGGTGGCTTTTAAAATTTTTAATGAAAGGCTGCATTTTTTATTCTGACTTTTTTTCTTCTTACAGTTGCAGAAGTACTCTTTCTATTCTGGAGTTTCCTTACAATTCATCCAGGGATGTTAGTAACCTGACATTTGAGAGAGTAGAGCAATCTCTCTCTGAGCTGAAAAGACAACTGAATGAAGTCTGTGAAGAGCACATGGGTGGAATATTAGATGACGGTGAAATATTGTTCAGTTTTCTTTTAGCAAGTTTGATCTTTCCCCATTCATGTAAATAAGTAGCCTTATAAGCCAGACCCACATCAAGATGTTGGGTCTGGAAACTCACCATTGGCAGGGCTCAATTCGAGGGGCGGGATGAGCGGTTGTCTTTCAAATTCCCTCTGCATGCAATAGGATAGCGCTAAAATCAACAAGAGCAACATGAAGCGGAGCTAGTTGATAGATTAAAAATTCGCAGTATCCGGTCGACAAAACTCAGAACATATCTTCACTTCTTAAGAATGACTTCAGTGCCGTTCTTTCTTTTCTCAAAGAAAAGCTTAACTGCAAGTCTTCCAGAGTCGCGGCCAAAGCCGATTCGAAAGACCGCTGTTCGCCTGCTTTGTTTACAAGTTGCACGTGAAACCTCCGCAATTCTGCCGTCATTATGTTAAGCCCGCCCACTGACTATACACGATGTGATTGGCCTGACCAGAGTTTGGTTTTTCCAGCTCGCAAGCAAACGGAGAGTTTGCTAGATTACCGTAGCTGCAAATTAGATTTGCTGCCGCTAGGGTGCGTCTAGATTTCTAGGCTAGTAAATAAGAGCTGCACTTGCATGATTAGTGATATCCACCTCTGGGGTGTTAAAAATATGGCTGAGAGTGGATTGTCTTGCTTTAAAGCGACATTATTGTGGGGCACTGACTGATTTAAATTATGCCATAAATCTCAACAGATGTATGATATTCTGTTATTCATCATGCATTTATTCAGATAAATTTCACATTGTAAGTGAATGTGCATCTGTCTTTGTAGTTGCTGATGTCCAGATATTCCAGGATGGTAAGTACATTATTCTAAAGGGGGGAAAAGCACAATTAAATACGCAATTTATTATATCATAGACCATTCTCTTATTCTTTTTTGTTTTTTTTTCCTGTGTGGCAAAAGATCTTAACCACTACTAAGGAAATCGGACGGGCTCACATCAGACTTGATCACTTGTAGTGCTTAACTGTCATGTTTGTGCTCTTTACTAGCATGCTTCATTTTTTTAAAAAATTCTTTATTTATTTAGATGACCTCTCTGAAGAGGAGGAGGAAGAGGAAGAAGAGATGGATGATGACGATTTGTGGTAAGGGTATTTATTACAAATAACAGCTTTTGAAGCTGCAATTTTTCTTTCGGATTTTAACCGTGTGAGTCTCAACTGCAGTGAGATGAGAAATAAACAAAGCCTAAAATAAAAGACCAAATTAATAAAGCCTGGGTGAACGTAACCATTTTCCATCAAAAACAAAAATCTTACTCATCCCAAACTTTTGATTGGTAGTGTTTGTGCACATCTAATATATTTATAATTTTTTTAATTAAGCTTCTTAAATTATGAACTTTGATTGCAGGGGCGGCTTTGAGTACTAGATGCTTCCTGGTATACCTTGATGACCCTTCAAAACATCTGGACATCATCATTCTTTCCTATATTAAAATTAAAATAAAATCTGACTGCACCAAAATTGGAGATGGTCTGCATCCTGTTCATTGTATGGCTGTATTGTTACATTACTGCAGGCATCAGCCAATCAGATCGCCTATGCTAATACCCCTAGTGCAGGTGTCAGCCAATCAGATCGTGTATGCCTAGTGCAGAAGTTAGTTTATGCAACACCAGAAAAGTAGTAAGATCTAGATCTACACAAGACGAATAATACCTTAATGTTACAGAGACAGCGGCAACTGACAGAAGGACTAGCTGAGGTAATGAGCGCTGAGCGACCGGTGATCGACATGATCTCAAATGTCAGATCAAATGTTCAAATAGGCGCCATATTTATAAATAAACCAGATTTGCGCTTTAAACGACTACATTCTCGCCTAAAAACTCTTAAAACTATGTTCTGTGACACAACAGTATTCTATGTTTTTTATTGCGTCGGTTTTCTAGTTATGACATGCATTCTGTGATACCTGCATGGCTGTCTCAAGTCCCACAAGTCCAAGTGGTACTCACTGCAGTCAAATGACATTCATATCCTCCTCTCTTGAGGTCCAATAGAGTTGTGGTTAGTGTTTGGTTATATATTCTAGCTCCACCCATTAAGTCCAAATTAAATGAGCTCCTCCTAGCTGGAGGTCTTGCCAGTAGGAGCTAGATGTAAGCTCCACCCATTTGAACTGCTCTTGGCTGGACGTTAACTTTGAATTTGAACAGTACTTGGGCAACAGCTGATGAGGTTTCACAAGTACAGATAAGAATGCATGAGTGCTTCCTCCTTTGCGAAAAACACAAATCAAATAAATCTGATCCATTTCTGTTGCTCATATTTTATCTCCAGCAACACTGTTGATCGTGGAGAGAATGATACTCGTGTGTGTGTGTGTGTGTGTGTGTGTGTGTACAGCTTTCCAGTCTATCTGATAGAGTTTTTATGGCTGTATTGTTTTAGGTCTACAAAACACCTTTCACCACTACTCAACCTGACCAACACTGTTCATACAAAGTGTGATCTCAACTTGTTTGTTAAACTCTTGTTTAACAGTGTTTTGAGAATTGAGCAGCCAAGTGTATTTACAGCATGGCAAATGTAGACCTATGTGTTTCTGAATTTGAAATGTATAGTGCTTTTCACTATGATGCAGATACAGTTCCTTCTAAAAAAAAAATAGCATATTGTAATAAAAGTTCTTTATTTTCCATAATGTAATGATAAAATTAAACTTTCATATATTTTAGATTCATTGCACACCAACTGAAATATTTCAGGTCTTTTATTGTTTTAATATGATTTTGGCATACAGCTCATGAAAACCCAAAATTCCTATCAAAGAATTAGCATATCATGAAAAGGTTCTCTAAACGAGCTATTAACCTAATCATCTGAATCAACTAATTAACTCTAAACACCTGCAAAAGATTCCTGAGGCTTTTAAAAACTCCCAGCCTGGTTCATTACTCAAAACCGCAATCATGGGTAAGACTGCCGACCTGACTGCTGTCCAGAAGGCCATCATTGACACCCTCAAGCGAGAGGGTAAGACACAGAAAGACATTTTTATTATTATTATAGGCCACTTTTTTTTTCTTTTTCTTTTTTCTCGTTGTATCAGAAGGTTTCAATAACTACTACTTAGAAAATCAAACAGGCTCACATTAGACTTGTTTTTACCAGTTTTCACCCTATATTTAAAAAAAATCACATGGAAGTGAAAGCGTTATTTCAAAATTAAAATTAGCCCATGATTTACTCACCCTCAAGTCAACCTAGGTGTAAATGACAATCTTCTTTCAGACAATCGAGTTATATTAATAAATATGCTGGCTCTTTCAAGCTTTATAATTGGAAGAGCCAGGATATTTATTAATATAACTCAGATTGTGTTCAATCAATTTTCATTTTTGGGTGAACTAACGCTTTAACTTTCATGTGATTGAGCTCTGTTCATGTTTCATTTACGAAAGCCTCCAATCAGGCAAGGATTCAGGAATCTAAGGACATGATTCCTGTGAAAATAAGTCAACCAAATCAAATCTTGTACATGTACCCTTGGGTCATACTTGTGGTGCTGTGTACCAAGTTTGGTCAGAATACGATAAAGCGTTGCTGAGATACAGTGGTATGACTATTTTTTCAAGCTTTTGGTTGCCATTGTCTGAAGATGATCTGGTTTAATTTTTGTGCAAATCGGGTAAAACGTCTAGGAGGATTAGGTTTTTTGACTTGAACGTTTGGCAGGAAAATTGGCACTATAGAAAATGAAGGAAAGGGGAATTTTGTTTCTAGCCCTTACGGTTTAAAAGTTATTAGCACAAACTTGAGTGCAACTTTGGATAGTTGGTGGCGTTAGAGAGATTGAGTAAGAGACTCCAAATTTGCAATGGTGACTTTTTTTTTTATGTGAACTTTTATTTTTTTTAAATGTGAACTTTGATTGCAGGAACAGTGATGATGACTAAATCTATGGATAGATGAAGATGTTTCCATGTATACCTTGACAACATCTGGATGTCATCATTCTTTCCTAGAGAAAATTAAAAGGTAGACACCGACCTTTGGAGATGGTCTGCCTTATGAGGACCTTCTATGGGTAGATTTAGATATGGGTAGACTTAATTATTCATATGGCTTTAAAAACTGTTAATCAGGTAGGATTTGTAAATTCTTTTCTCTCCAGTCAGTCAGTTACATTTAACACTGCTGCACAGAGAAAACACATGCCTTTGTGTTGTGAATAATGTTCCAAAACATCGAATTGAACAATGACTTCTCTGCAGGAGCCACACAAAATATTGTCAAATTTCAGCACTAGGTGGTGCTATAACAAATGTTCTCATAATTCTGCAACCATTTGATGGTGAGAGTTGAAGTTCAGCGCTCTTAACACATCCGTATTAGTCCAAAGATCATCTGTACAAGTCAACAAAGAAGATAAATGATCCAATTTTAACTGATTATAATGAAGTGTGTTACGGTATATTTGTGTTGTCTTCCATTTTTTTGACAGTCAGCCATAATGAGGTGGTGCTACAGTAAGGGAATGTACATTTTACCATATGGTTTAAGAATAAGTCTCTTCTGCTCACCAAGGCTGCATTTATTTGGTAAAAAAATGAAAATGCAGTAAAAGCTGTAATGTGCAATATTATTGCAATTTAAAATGCTTTCTATTTAAATTAATTTTTAAATAATTTTAAATGTATTCCTGTGATCGAATCTGTATTTTCAGCATCATTACTCAGTCTTTAGTGTCACATGATCCTTCAGAAATCATTCTAATATGATGCTCAGGAAACATGATTATTAACGTATCAATGTTGAAAACATCCGTGGTGATTCATTTTTGTAATGCTTTATTTGAACATTCAGATTGCACTATGGCACAACAAAATTAGAACATAATAATTACGAATAACCCCAATAGAGGGGGGGGAAACAAATATGAATAACTAAAACCATTGCTCAAACTCAAAGTAGAACCAAATAGCAAATAAAAGGAAAGAAAAGGGCATTACACAAATTAATAAAAATTAAGTACAGTAAAAAAGTTTGTAGGCCGTGCAAACTACATGTTCTGAGATCTTTTTTTGTTGAGTAAAATTGTAAGTAAATAATGTTTATCTCTTGTAAGAATACTACAAAAAAGGTTTACAATTCACAAATTTACATTTATGAATGTAAAATATATTATAAATGTATTATAAAGGGGCATTTGAATCTGCTTCAAAATAAAATGAAATTAATTGGGAATACTTTACAGTAAGGTTTCATTAGTTAACATTAGTTAATGCATTAACTAACATGAACTAACCATGAGCAGTACATGTGTTACTGTATTTGTTCATCTTTGTTTGTTAATACAGGTCCTTCTCAAAAAATTAGCATATTGTGATAAAAGTTAATTATTTTCTATAATGTAATGATAAAAATTAAACTTTCATATATTTTAGATTCATTGCACACCAACTGAAAAATTTCAGGTATTTTGTTGTTTTAATACTGATGATTTTGGCATACAGCTCATGAAAACCCAAAATTCCTATCTCAAAAAAAATGCATATTTCATCCAACCAATAAAAGAAAAGTGTTTTTAATACAAAAAAAGTCAACCTTCAAATAATTATGTTCAGTTATGCACTCAATACTTGGTGGGGAATCCTTTTGCAGAAATGACTGCTTCAATGTGGCGTGGCATGGAGGCAATCAGCCTGTGGCACTGCTGAGGTGTTATTGAGGCCCAGGATGCTTCGATACGGCCTTAAGCTCATCCAGAGTGTTGGGTCTTGCGTCTCTCAACTTTCTCTTCACAATATCCCACAGATTCTCTATGGCGTTCAGGTCAGGAGAGTTGGCAGGCCAATTGAGCACAGTAATACCATGGTCAGTAAACCATTTACCAGTGGTTTTGGCACTGTGAGCAGGTGCCAGGTCGTGCTGAAAAACGAAATCATCTCCATAAAGCTTTTCAGCAGATGGAAGCATGAAGTGCTCCAAAATCTCCTGATAGCTAGCTGCATTGACCCTGCCCTTGATAAAACACAGTGGACCAACACCAGCAGCTGACATGGCACCCCAGACCATCACTGACTGTGGGTACTTGACACTGGACTTCAGGCATTTTGGCATTTCCTTCTCCCCAGTCTTCCTCCAGACTCTGGCACCTTGATTTCGAATGACATGCAAAATTTGAGCGACAGTCCAGTGCTGCTTCTCTGTAGCCCAGGTCAGGCGCTTCTGCCACTGTTTCTGGTTCAAAAGTGGCTTGACCTTGGGAATGCGGCACCTGTAGCCCATTTCCTGCGCCTGTGCGGTGGCTCTGGATGTTTCTACTCCAGACTCAGTCCACTGCTTCCCGCAGGTCCCCCAAGGTCTGGAATCGGTCCTTCTCCACAATCTTCCTCAGGGTCCGGTCACCTCTTCTCGTTGTGCAGCGTTTTTTGCCACACTTTTTCCTTCCCAAAGACTTCCCACTGAGATGCCTTGATACAGCACTCTGGGAACAGCCTATTCGTTCAGAAATGTCTTTCTGTGTCTTACCCTCTCGCTTGAGGCTGTCAATGATGGCCTTCTGGACAGCAGTCAGGTCGACAGTCTTACCCATGATTGCGGTTTTGAGTAATGAACCAGGCTGGGAGTTTTTAAAAGCCTCAGGAATCTTTTGCAGGTGTTTAGAGTTAATTAGTTGATTCAGATGATTAGGTTAATAGCTCGTTTAGAGAACATTTTCATGATATGCTAATGAGAGTTTGGGTTTTCATGAGCTGTATGCCAAAATCATCAGTATTAAAACAATAAAAGACCTGAAACATTTCAGTTGGTATGCAATGAATCTAAAATATATATGAAAATGATGATAATTTTTATCATTACATTATGGAAAACAATTAACTTTTATCACAATATGCAAATTTTTTTAGAAGGACCTGTATAGATCCAGCTGTTCATGGTTTGTTCATGTTAGTTCACAGTGCATTAACTAATGTTAACAGGACTTTAATTAAGCATTAGTAAATGTTGAAAATAACAGATAAATAAATGCTTTATAAGTGCAGTTCATTATTAGTTCTTGTTAACTAATGCTGTTAACTAATTAACATTATTGTAAAGTGTTATTAATAAAAAAACAACAACAACAGATAGGTTCATTCAAAAACCTTGTAAAACAGAGATAGATCAACTAACATCTTTCCAGAGCTGGGAAGTATATTTGCACGACCAAAACAAAAGAAGAAGAGTTTGTGTTACTCTGACAAAAGAGACATTTAGATTCAAAATCAGATATAAATTTGTGTTAAGAAAGTGTTTGACAGGGTAAATGTTATGGAATAATTTAAACATTATTTAAACTTTGTTTGTAAGGAAAAATATATGTTGAGCATATTTTCTTTTTTAAATGATCAATCAGGTTGTTCCAGTATGAGCCTGGGGAGAGACAATGTTCTCAAGGACTAGACCTCATATTTGATAATTTCTCCCTTTTTTTTTGGCAAAACATGTCACCCACAGACGTATTGACCGGTTCAGGAAAGGGAGTTGTTCCTAAAGAAGTATTATTTTTGAAAAGCATGCAGATGCCAGATGGTATTGCATCCACAACAGTAGCAAACTCTAGGAGTTACAGGTATATATTCTGGAAGAAATTCTGTATACCTGAAGAGCAGACCTTCCTTGAGCTGGCTAACATGAAATCATGCTGAATATATATAATCTTACTGACATCAACATTTTGAATGTTGTGGACACTTTTTATTTGTTCACTGTTTCTCTGCCATTATAAGCATTGTTCAGGGCTCATTCCCAAATGCATCTCAGCCTGGCTGGTGCTTTTTGAACAAGAGGTGGACAAAGTTCACAACTCCATTAATTGAGTAAAAGAAGAAGTACCACTGGTCAAATATTTCCCTGTTACAAGTGAACGTTTTTAAAAGAGATTTTTTCCTAAGTAAAAGTACAGAAGTTTTTAAAAGTACTTATGTATCAAAAGTAAATTACCTTAAAGTCAATGCATTATTTTATTATTGTTGTATAAATGCACATTATGCCATCATGGTGGTTTATGCCAGTCATGCTCCGTCTGACATAGCATGCGACTGCCTTAAACTAATCTTTAATCTTTTCAGAAAAATGAAAGTATGGCCATGTGTGCAAACTGTGCTGAGGAACCGCCGGCTTCCATTTTGCTATATGCTGATCAGTGTTCAAAATTTGTTTGGAAACTTCACATGATCCTACAAGAGTGATTACTGATAGGCTGTCAAAAAAAAGAAAACACTTAAAAGACGGGGAAAAAATCATCGACTGACTTTCCAAGTTGCTACAGAAACGACTTTCGACTTTGAGGAACTTGATAGAAATGTAGTGGAGAAAAAGTAATAAGTTTCCAGAAAAAATTATAATACTTAAGTAAAATACAGATACTCAAAAAGTGTACTTAAGTACAGTATTCAAGTAAATTTCAGGGGCTAGGGGTGGGGTTACCGACACCAACAAGATGAACACAAACTTGTGACTGGCATAAAAAAACTGTGACTGGGGCCCATTTCAGAAAGGAGGTTAAGTGAAAACTCTGAGTATGTTAACCCTGAAATGAGGGGAACTCTGAGTTTTCTGTTCCAGAATGGAAGGTATGTTAAACCCAAGAAAGCGGGGTAAGTCAAGCCCGTTTCTGAAAGAGAGGTAACTTATACTCAGAGTCTGTTAACTCACCAGGATAACTTACTCTGTGAACCTAACCTGGTCAGGACCCAGAGTTTCTTTTGGTCTCCTCCCCCTTTTTAAAGCGGCAGCAGTGTTTAAATACTTCATTCATTCATTCATTGATGCTGCACAAATGCTTTTCATACTGAGTATTTTTTCTTATCCTATTGGCAGATGATTTGCGGAAAAAAGAAAAATGCACTTAAATTAGCTTTTTTCTTTTATCCCCTCCCCAGGAACATGCATTTCTTATGTGGAAATGCACAATTTTTAAAAAAATCTTTATTTTGCCTGAAAATTACAAGACAAAAGAAAAGCCTTTTTTGCAGTGCAGGTACATTCATTCACTGTGAATATTTTCATTCCTATAGAAGAGGAGGCGGCAGTAATTTGTAGGGAGTTAAATTCATGCAGGAGAGGATTTCTTTGCTTGCTATATCCACATGCATATTTATTTGAGCAGTACCATGTTTTAATGATAGTTTTCTATATAATATAAGGGATGCAGAGCATATTAAGGCTGCTGTATGTAGAGAGGTAAGGAAAGTTTGCTTCACTCTCACATGAGCTCTTTCTGAATATGTAAAATGACAAGATTTGTTCTTGTTTTCTGAGGGAAAAAAATCAAAAAGAGTTTTTGCTTAAAACCAGCAAAATTATCTGCCAATGAGGTTAGAAAAATAATCTTGTTTCTGTCCCAAACAGATATAAGATTATTTTTCTTACGCCTTTATATATACGCCTTATATATGAGACGTAAATAGTGGTGGCAAAATAGGGTGCGAGAGATAGAGCAGCGTTTCCCAACCACGAGCCTGGAGGCACACCAACACTGCACATTTTGCTTGTTTTCTTTATCTGCCATACCCATTTCAGGTCTTTGAGTCTTCAATAATACGATGATCATTTGAATCAGGTGTGTTTGTTTAGGGACACATGCAAAATGTGCAGTGTTGCTGATCCTCCAGGATCGTGGTTGGGAAACGCTGCTCTATCTCTCACATGTGGAAAGGCAAACCAGTTAGAAGGCTCGTCAGTTGAACCAACTCCGAACTGGCGCTAGCAATGGCTCTGAACTAGCACCCGGTTCATTCTGGTGGAAAAGGGGTATGTGATTGATTGGTCCTGTCTTGTAAGTTCAGGTGAGCAGGAAAAATTGTTTATTTTTCCATTTAGAAGCTTATTTTTCATTATTTTGTGCTAAATAAATAAAGTTACTGGTAAAAAAACAACAAAAAAAACCACACACATTAGAATCGATATTTTTAAGGCGAAGATCAATCCTTTCGATTCATCCTCAGTTTTAGGATCGATCCGCCCACCCAGAGCCGATCCTGACCTCCCGGGGGCCCCAAGCAAAATTATTTTGGTCAAAGAATAAGTACAACAATACAGAACAGAATGAGGTGCAAACAAACAATATTTAGTATTTTCTATAGAATCTTATGATAACAAGCAAATATTATTAAGTAAGTGAATATTAATGTAAACATAAATATAATCCTGAGCTTTGGCTTTTGGGATTAACTTTGTTTCCCTCTACATCAGTATGGTATCATAGTCTGTGCAAGCACTGGCTGAGGCTGGATGTGGATCAGCTGAGTCTGTGCTTGTACTGGCGGATGATCCAGCATTTCCTCTACTGACAAACCTAAGCATTGCACCTGCAAATTATATAGATAACTCATTTTATAAGATGCATAATATAAATCTATATTATAAAGCATCTATAAACTGTCTCCCCCAGATTTCATACATTTTCAAATATAAAATACTATTTATACTATGGCTTGGCTCTTGTTAAATTTAACTATAGTAAACTAGTGATTCAGATATCAAGAATAGGGGTGGGAAAAAAATCGATATTGCAATATATTGTTGTGCTCTCTGTTGCAATAAATAATCGATACACTAATGCCCAATATCGATATTTTATTACAACACAAAATGATTAATTTACCCGTTGTCAGTGTCACTGTCACTACCCAATATCTACCATTCTGTTTGCGGGGCCGCTAGTCGAGTAAATAGGGCTAAAGTGGCGCAAACAGCGGCGGTGAAGAACTCAAGTTAACTAACAACAACAGAGAATTGCAGAAAAAAAGAGAAGCGAGAAGAATGGCGGAAAACAATAAAAAACTAATCAAAGACCCACCCGCTAATTTCCACTCTAAAGTGTCGAGACACTTGGGTTTCTGAGACAGTCGACGGAAAGGCACTGGATAAAGACTATGCAATCTGCAAGAACTGCCTTGCAAAGATAAAATATAACAGCAACACTCGAATCTGCAAATGCACCTGCTCGCTATCACGGCGATTTACTCTCAGGTGATAATGAGGGCAAACCAAGTCAGCCGACAATCACTACTGCGTTCAAAGCAAAGCTCCTTTGGGTCGCCGAGGGCACAGAGTATCACTAAGTCCATCGCGAATTTATTTGCAAGGACCTTCGCCCTTACAGCGTGGTCGAGAACAGCGTTTACACATGTTAATGTTCATGTTGTTTTGTAATGTTCATGCACTTTTATCTGTCTAGATGTACAGTGTTTACATTTAAGACCAGGAGGCAGTGAGTTATTATACAAATGCATATTTCTTTGCACAATGTTGGAAATGTTGGCATTAATAAATGCATAAAATTTCCTTATTTCCTTATTCCTTCTTTTTCTTTTCAGTCACATACATCGTGATATATCATTGATGAAATTTCTTCCAATATATTGAATATCGTAGATATCGCGAATCGTGATATTATCATATCGTGGACCACATATCGCCACAGAATTGAATCGTGAGGTACCTGTATCGTCCCACCTAATCAAGAATCATTGTTGATATCAAACAATTATATTTTGTACATGTGAACATGTAATCCCAATAATAGACATTGTTACTAATAAAAATCCATACCTAATATCAATAATTCACATTGTAAATAGTGAACAATTAATTCTTTATCAAAAATGCATTCACTGTGAATAAATAAAAGCTCATATGGCTTGCCATACCATGCTACTGTGTTTTATATTGTGCATGTTAAAGCAATATTTGATTTATAGTTATTATTTACTGAGGGATGTGCATCCATATTGACCAGTATGTCCAGCTAATCAACATAAGGTTAAATTCGATATAACCTATAAATCAATAGTCAATCAATGTCAAATTGCTAATACATTGCTTTCCATCTTGCATAATTTGTGCAGTAGTTAAGAGTTGTAACTAAACAGGCTACTTTTAAAACTTAGTTTAAAACTTTATGTGCACTTAAGATGAGGAGGAGGACCATCACGGCCATATAATGTTCTGTCTGTCTGGTCTTCACACAGATATTTCTGCTGGACAATGCGCGTCTAATGTCGTGCACGCGCATATGAACGCATGTTCACGCGAGACGCGGTTATCTTTTCCGAGCTGCAGTAAACAAACAACGTTGCCCTTTGTCGTTTATCAAAAACGTAATAATTTGTTTTATTTCTCAGGCAAAGAACACAGAAAAGTCACAGAACACAGCCCTGAAAGCGGCTGGCATTAGCAAGCTAGGCAGACCAAGAGATGCAAAGCCTGCCTGATGTCCAGCTAGGTTGGCAAGACAGAAGAGAGACGCACATCAGCTTAACTTTACTGTTATTTGCTGATTTCAAACTTGGAGAGGAGAGAACACAAGTTTACCTGATTGCTGTTCCCAATTCACTGTAATGGTGTTTATTTTTCTCTCTCTCTCTCTTTTTATGACCAGATGGATAGTTCCGCTTCATTTTATCATCGATATTGTAAACATTGTTTGACGCGCTTTGGCACGAGGGGGAGGCGGGGCCTTGAGTAATTTGCGGGGCCCTACGCAGGTTGCGTAGCTGTTCGTCTCTGCCCCCACCCCTTCCGGTTACTTCCTATGAACCGTGTCTAAAGAACCAGGCAGCAACACGATTGACAGTGGAGAGACTACTGGGCCAAGGCCAAGACAGGGGTAATTAAGTGTTTTTGTGTGTATAGGTGAAAAATTAAAGGTATTTAATAAACAAGACGACAACGATCATGGGCTACATTAAGTGTGATCTCAACTTGTTTGTCAAGCTCTTGTGTGAGAGTGTTTTGGGAATTGAGTAGCAGATTTTGATTGGGCAAATGTGTTTTTGCATTTTTATGTATAGCTTTACCAGATGGCACAGATATAGTGACATTTTCTGAAACTTAAAGAAGCAGGAAATGGTTCATTATTTTTTACTTTCATTTTCATTTCATTCCCATTCTGAACTCCTCTTATTCTACAGTGAATTTTCCTGAGCTTGAAAGCACCAAAATGGCAGAGTCTGTCTTTGATCCTGAAAATCCTTTAGACTGTCCGATCTGCCTGAATCTGCTCAATGATCCAGTGACTACTTCTTGTGGGCACAGTTTCTGCATGGAGTGTATTAAGAGGTGCTGGGATCAGGAAGTTCACAGAGGCGTTTACAGCTGCCCTACATGCAGGAAGATATTCCGCAAAAGACCAGCTCTCAGCAAAAGCACTGTGCTGGCTGACGTTTTACAGGGAATGAAGCGGAAAGCTCTAGCTAGTCCTGGAGACGTGACGTGTGATGTTTGCAAAAAAAGAAAAGTAAAAGCCATCAGGTCGTGTTTGATTTGTTTGGCTTCTTACTGCCAAACTCACGTCCAACCTCATTATGAGTCTGAAGCTTTTAAAAAGCACAGGCTGATAAACGCTTCCCCAAATCTACAGCAGCAGATCTGCACTCAACATCATAAAGCACTGGAGGTTTACTGCTATAATGAGCAGAAGTGCATTTGTGTGCTTTGTATGGGGGGTCAGCACAGCGGACATAAAACAGTCTCTGCTGCAGCTGAAATGGCAAAAAAGAAGGTAAGACCACAAGTCTCCCATTGAATCGTCTAAGGTAAATAATTGAGATACTAAGCAATATCTTGTTTGTAAGAATATGTAGCTCATGGTAGCAAATTAGTAAAAAATAGATGAAGAAAACTATTATTTATTTATTTACTAATGCAAATATTTTGATTCCATTCAACAGTTGATTTAGTTATTTTAAGATGCTTACGAACATGATTCTAATTGATTGCAAATTCATTCACAGGAGGAACTGAAAATTAGAAAAAGGGATTTCATTCAGAAAACCAACGACTTAAAGGAGAAGGTTCGTCAGTTTAAAGAAGCTGTGATCTCTCATAAGGTAGGCCTAAGTGTGATTGACTGCAATATAAAAGTTCCTGTAATAGCCAAACAGCTGATGATAAATATTAGCAATAGAGTTGTACTGGTTGAATAAAAGTAGGGGCCTTGTGCCATGTGCCGCAGCAATTTGAGTTTAGGCTCACTGCCCTTTCCTGGTCCTGTTCCTCTCTCCTCTCCCATTGTTTCCTGTCTATACTGTACTCTCAAAATAAAGTTGAATAGAGATCCGGAGGTTGACGTCACGCAATCTAAACGCTGCCATTTTGGTCTAAATATATTTGTATTTATATTGTCTGTGGCGTAGGACCATCACTGTGTTTGCAGGGTTAGGGTTTGTTTACATGATGCAACACCTTTTATGGATTTTGGCCATTCATTTACACAACAACAGTGTTTTGGGGCCCTGAAAATGCGAACTTTTGAAAACGGGTTTTCAGTTAGCATTGTTGAAAACGATGTGTGGTTCGGTCTCTGTGTGTGTGGGGAAGGAAGAAGGCGGGGTCGGCGTGACTGGGACTCTCGCTTTATTACTCAGAAATACAACAAAAGAAAAGGGCACTCGTTGGCGCATCAATCACAGTAAATACTCAAACACTCAGTACGATGAAATCTTCTTTCTCAGTTCTCTCACGGTCAGCTCTGCTCGGTCTTGCTGCGAGGTCCCAGTCCCAGCTCTCTCTCTCCCTACTCAGTCCCCGCTGCTGCTTAAATGCAGTCTCTCCATGCCAATTACTGCAATCAGACACAGGTGTTACTCGTCTCCACTACTTACTCCCCGCTCGGATCCGTTCTCTCTCTCCTGCTACAGACTTTGCGGGATCACGCCCCGTCCGCCACATACCCCCACCGCCCGACTCAGACCGGGGAGCCATCCGGCCTGCGGCCTTCAGCCCCCCCCTCCTGGAGAGGAAGTCAGCCACAGACATCTGAGCACCCATCCTGTGGACTACCTTGGACTTAAAAGGTTGTAACGCTAAGGTCGCAACTGCGGCGGTCTTGTCAATTTGGGGACGCACCTGCCCATGACCCAAGTGGAAGCCCAGATATCTTACTTCCACCCGCCCAATTGCACACTTCTTCGGGTTGGTTGTGAGCCCCGCCCTTCACAGCGACTTTAGGACAGCTCGCAAATGCTGCATATGACGCTGCCAGTCCGCGCTGTAGATGATGATATCATCCAGATAGGCAGCGGCATATGCAGCATGCGGCCGGAGAATCCGGTCCATCAGTCGCTGGAAGGTTGCAGGGGCCCCGAACGACCCGAACGGAAGGGTAACAAATTGGTGTAACCCAAACGGCGTGGTGAAAAGCGTTTTTTTTCTTTGGTCATTGGAGATAAGGGGATCTGCCAATAACCTTTTGTCAAGTCCAGTGTCGAATAAAATCGAGCGGTCCCTAGCCGGTCAAGCAATTCGTCGACCCTTGGCATTGGATACGCATCAAACTTTGACACCGCGTTGACTTTCCGATAATCTACACAGAACTGGACCGAGCCATCAGGTTTGGGGACCAAAACTATCGGGCTCGCCCAGTCACTGCTGGACACTTCTATTGCCCCCATGTCTAGCATTGCCTCTAATTCTGCCTGCATTATTTTCTTTTTGTGTTCAGGCAAGCGATACCGCCGGCTGCGAACCACCACCCCCGGCTAGGTCTCACCGTGGTGCTGAATAAGGTCTGTTCGACCAGGTAGGGGCGAGAATACGTCAGATTATCGTCAAAATCACCAGGGCATCACCAGAATACGTCAAAATCACCAGGGCACAATGGTGATTTTGGGGTGGCCGGTGGGTTTACCAGCTGATATTCACGACGCACACCACCTGCGTACATTATTGTGAATGCCCGGCCAGAAAAAGCGGGCCATAAGTCGGTTTAGTGTAGCCGTTTGTCCTAAATGCCCGGCCATTGGATTAGCATGAGCCGCCTCAAAAAGCATTTCCCGGCGGCTTTTGGGTACTATTAACTACATTGTATCTTGCTTTGACTGGGCGTCTCGGGTCACCCAATACAAGCGGTCTTTCATCACTGCGAAATAGGGATAGGAAAGCGGTTGGTCAGGGTGGACGAGGTGGCCGTCGATGGAACGGACCTGCGCGAACGTGTTTTTGACCGTCTCATCCTGGGACTGCGTCCGGGGAAAGTCATCACGGTCTGAGAAAATGGGAGTTCTCATCGCGTTCTATTCTCCCGGAACCAGTCCCAATGGTCCCGAATCCACCTCACTTGCATGAGCCACCGCCACCTTCCTATTTCCTTTCTTTCCCCAAGAGGCATCCGCACACAAGCACCGTAATAATTTATTAAACGCAGGCCAATCCGTTCCCAGAATTAGCGGATGCCGGAGGTGTGGGTTAACTGCCACCTCCACACTATGCTTTTGTCCCCTGAATTGAATATCCACGTGCAACAACGGATAGTTCACCACTTCCCCGGGCACACACCTCACCTTAACCATGTGGCTGTTATCCAATGCCTTAGGTGGAATCAGGATGACGTGGATGTAAGGGGGTCCGGGTTCACTCCCCCTTCCCTGGGCGCCGGTCTGGGTGCTGCCGGTGCCTCGGACGGCCCCCCCTGTCCTCCACCGCGGCGCTGGTCTGGGCTGCCCCTCCGCTCGTGACCTGGGAAGGGGGACAGGTTTAGGAAGAGGGGAGAGAGGGGAAGGAAGAGAGAGAGAGAGAGAGAAGCCGCTGGGAGGGGCTCGCTGACCCCGTGGCACGCCACCATTTGGTCTTCCGCCAGCTGGATGGCCTGGTCGAGCGACGTCGGACGGTGGCACTGGACCCATTGCGCGGTCTTCCTCGGCAGTCGCGACAAACTGCTCCAGTACCACACGATCGATGACTTCCTCGACGTCGCTTTCGTCGGCCATCAGCCACTCGCGGCACGAGTCCCGGAGCTGGTGCTCGAAGACGAAGGGCCGGCCGATCTCCTCTAGAGCCAGCGAGCGGAACGCTGACGATGTTGCTCCGGGGTCCGGCCGACCCGCTGCAGGATGGCGCGCTTAGACCAGGAGGTTCTGGACTGGCAGTTGGTGTGCAGCTACCTGTGCTTCTCCAGACAACAGCGGCAGGAGCCATATAGACCAGTCCTCCTTGGGCTCTCGAAGAGGTCGCTGAACGCCTCCGGGTCGTCCACCGGTCCCATCTTCGAGAGTGAGATGGTGGCGGCCGAGTCGCAGGTGGATTTGGGGGCAGCCCGAACCTCCTGGTCGATCCAGCTCCGGAACAGCTTCATGCTGGGCCCTGGAGGAGCGCCTCAAACCTCAATTGCTGCTCCTCCCTGACGGCCCTCAGATCTTGTTGGGTTTCCTGGTGAAGACCGGCGAGCGATTGTACAATGTCCGCAAGTGGGGTGCGTGACGGAGTTTCCATGGTGGCGGCAAACTTCTTCCTTCCCGGGTTTCGGCACCAGTGTGGTTCGGTTCGGTCTCTGTGTGTGTGTGGGGAAGGAAGAAGGCGGGGTCGGCGTGACTGGGACTCCCGCTTTATTACTCAGAAATACAACAAAAAGAAAAGGGCGCTCTCGTTGGCGCATCAATCACAGTAAATACTCAAACACTCAGTACGATGAAATCTTCTTTCTCAGTTCTCTCACGGTCAGCTCTGCGAGGTCTTGCTGCGAGGTCCCAGTCCCAGCTCTTTCTCTCCCTACTCAGTCCCCGCTGCTGCTTAAATGCAGTCTCTCCATGCCAATTACTGCAATCAGACACAGGTGTTACTCGTCTTCACTTGACCTACTTACTTCCCGCTCGGCTACGTTCTCTCTCTCCCGCTACAGACTTCGCAGGACCACGCCCCCTCCACCACACGATGCCTTTACTGTCTTCATGTAAGCAGCAAAAATGCAAATGTGTGAAAAAGGTGATGCTGTTTTCATGCGTATTACATGTTCACACATGCATATTATGTGTTCGTGGGGTGTGAACACATAATACAGCTTAATTGCATGCATAATACAGCATATTTAGTCATTTTCTCAGATCCGTGTGAACCAGGGCTATCGTTCTGGTTGCACTCTAGAGCAGCAACATCCGGCCACTACTTTCCTCTTTGTCTCTACGGTCCTATCTGCCTGTTTCTGCCATTCCTTTGCCAGCTCCTCTCGCCATCCTTGCGCCATCTCCTCTCAAAAGCCCACACCACCCTCCCGCTTTTACTACGTTTGTTGAATATTCCCATTGACAGACCAAGTCAGTCACCTATCACAACTGAAACAGCCGCCACCTTTTACAGCTCCTCCTGAACCAAAACTATGAGTTTATGCTGCGCTCACATCTGAACTAATGTAATTTGGTAGAAATGGAAAACTGTGACGTTATACTCAGAGCGGTTCGTGACTTCATTTAATGCGTTTTGATGACACCCTATCAATTAACACTATCAACGCTGAAATGAATCTACTGCAGTCAGGTGTTATAGGTCAGAGAGCTTTCAGTTTTTTATGTTGATTATTGTAATGGTATGTGCTTTGAGACATGAAATGTAACACAATCTCTTATGATGCTTTGTTTGCTCCCTGCTGTTCATGTGTTTTGAAGGAAGTGTGGCTGGTTTGGAGATGCTCTGAAGGGAGGGTTGGATCTTATGCTTCCAAAGCTTGCTATTGCTAGCCTCTCTGAAAATTGCCTACCCTGTCTTTAAATAATGTTAATGAGCCTTATTTTAAAGTGGTATCAAGTTTTACAAATATTTTAACTAGATACTTTTTCCTGGTACAATGTGTCAAATGTTGATCAAGTGCTTTGTTTCTGTGTGTGACAGCGCTCTGCTCAGGCAGCAGTGGAGAACAGTGACCGAATCTTCAACGAGATCATCCGCTCCATTCAGAACATTCAAACCGAGTTGAGAGAGAAGATCAGAGCTCAGGAGAACAAGGAAGTTCAAGATGCACAGACTCACATACAGAGTCTGGAGCAGGAGATCGGGGAACTACAGAAGGAGAACTGTAAACTGGAGCCACTTTTGCATACAGAGGATCATGTGTATTTCTTCCAGCAGGTGAGAAAAAAATATATAGAGGATGGCTTATTTGTTCATGAAATACTGCACTGTTGATTCTGTAACTCTGAACACTGTTTTTTTTCCTTACAATTTCAGAATTACACTTTGTCTTCTGGAGTTTTTCCATACAATTCATCCAGGAATGTTAGTAACCGGACATTTGAGAGAGTAGAGCAATCTCTCTCTGAGCTGAAAAGACAACTGGATAAAGTCTGTGAAGAGCACATGGGTGGAATATTAAACAAAGGTGAAATAACATTTTCAAGTGCATTTTTAGTTTGGCAGTTCAGTCTTCAAACGTTTATTCAGCAAAATCTCACATCGTGTAAGTGAATAATGTGTGTCTGTCTTTGTAGTTGCTGATGTCCAAATACTCCAGGTTAACCGTAAGTACGTTATTCTATAGGGGAAATATGTATTTGTTATATTATAGGACATTATTCTTTGATTATTGTTATTTTCATAGTGGGAAGAGTTTTCAATAACTACTACTAGAAATGTGATTGAGCTCTTTCCATGCATGTTTCATTTTTTAAATAAAGTTTTCCACTTTGGGCCGAAAGCAGCTGCAAGCGTGAAGTCGGAAGTGTGGAATAGGTGAGTGTATTTGTTGATTTAAACAGAAAAATGTAAATAAATCCTTATTTCTAAAAAAAGTATTTTGAAATTGCTGAGATTTTTATTAAATTAAAAAGCCTAAAATAATCTTCTTTCAAAAACAAAAATCTTACATATCCCAAAATTTTGAACGGTAGTGAATGTGCTCATTTGTTCTGTAGTTGACTTAGCAACTACCTAATTGTTTTTTCATGCAAGCTTGCTCCTTACAATGTGAACTTTTTGATTGCAGTGACAGTGATGATGATTATTTTCCCCCATTATCTTCCCTCATAAAGGCAGAAATTGACAACACTTAAAACATCTGGACATCATTCTTTCCTAGAGAACATTAAAAGGTTACAAGGCACCAACAGCACTTTTAACACAGCCGTATTAGTCCAAAGATCATCTGTACAAATCAATAAAGAAGATTAATGATCCAATTTCAACTGATTATAATGAAGTGTATTATTTTTTTTGTTTTCTTCAAATTGTGAGTCAGCCATGAGGTGGCGCTACAGTAAGGGAATGTATATTTTACCATACAGATAAAAAAAAAATAGATGGTTGCTCTCAAATTAAACATGCTCTTGTTAAACGCCACCTAAAATGAGTGAAAGATTTAAAAATCTGGACATTTTCAGAGACAGGAGAAGAAATATTCTGATGATTGCTGAGTAAAAAATTTTCCAAACTCAACAGAACATGAAGTTTTAATCCAAGCGGAGAAAGCAGCGGTTTCTTAAACACACGTGATTATTTCAGCACAGGGTGTCAGTGCTCATCTGGTCTTTACAGTCTATGGTCTAAACTTGTATTTATTTATTTATTTTGTCTATGGTCTAAATATTATAGTGACTGCGATGCGGAAGTATGTGAGACCTGATGAATACAAACCTTTATTTATTTGTATTGAATATTTTAATCACTATATTCTGTCATTTTTCATCGTCAGTCTTCATTGTCAGTCATTTTACTATATGCATTTTACATGTTTGTCCAAAATTCAAATTAGTTGACTGTCATTCTCCTCTTCACTGTGTGCGTTACTGTTAAATGAAATATTTTAACATATAACCTAAATATTTATTTAAGGCACATACCGAGCATTCATTCATTAAACTATCTTAAAGACTAGAATAAGAGCACCAGCAATCCTTTTTATCAGACAAGCTCATTTAAAAAAGTGTAAACAGGTATGAAATATAATCAGTATGAGGAAAACATTCCTTATGAGAAGACGAGCACTGGACTGCTGCAGGTTAGGCTATATTTAAATTATTTATTTATTATTCAGAATGCACAATTGGACAGAAAATATATTCATAGGAACATTTCAGCAGGTTCAAGATCATCATGTTAATGCAGAGAACATGATTCACTGTTTTAATCAATTGCTCAGCTAACAAAAATGCATGCCTGTTACGTAACTGCAACACAATCTGCTGACTAAACTTTCATCGTGGTGTTGTGGCCATAGTATAGGGGACACCGGGGATGGTTGTAACAATTTTGACCTTTCTGTCTAGTCCTTTTAAGCCAATGTGTTCAAAATGTGATTGAAACTTGTCACAAGTGTCTGCTATTAAATGAGATGGCTATTATATTTGCAACACAAACAGAAAATGCATGGTTTAGTTTCAAACACGAGACATGAAATGTTAAAATTCACCCTATAGTCTGGGTCAGTTGTAACATACCCTGGGGTGAGATGTAACATTATGATATCCACCGGGGTGATATGTAACATAATAAAATAAGGATTATGACAAAAAATATTTTGAAAGCTTTTTATTCAACACTGATCATCTGGTCATCACAGTCATAGTAATTGACCATAATAAATTGAACTTGAACACAAACTCTGTGTGTGTGTGCGCATGTTTTTCTAGCCTGGTGGGGACTTCAACCTGACTACAGACATACTCATGGGGACTCGTGTCACCGTGGGGACCAAAATTTAAGTCCCCACGTGCACAAAAGCTTATAAATCATACAGGATGAGTTTTTATGAAAATGTAAAAATGCAGAATGTTTCCTGTGATGGGTAGGTTTAGGGGCAGTGTAGGGGGATAACATTTACGGTTTTTACAGTATAAAAACCATTACGCCTACAGCGAGTCCCCAGAAGGATAGCGCACCAGATGTGTGTGTGTGTGTCCATAATAAATTGAACTTGAACACAAATGTGTACTAACATTTCATTATTGTTACAACTAACCCAGAGTCATATAGCCATGAACTTTCACCTTACAGCTAACAACTAAAACATTAGCGCTGACAACTTGCATGAAAAATATCTACACAGACACAATAAACATAATTTAAATTTGATGAGTTTAACTCTACAAAGCAAAAAAAGTTACTTTCTTACCTCAAAATTGTTTTTTTTTTTACTCTAGCATCTGCTATGTCTGCTACAGAGCTCTACTTTATCACATGTGGGATAAGGACTAAACTTAGCATGTGTGAAGTGAATTAGGTGATTTGTTACTAGTTCCTGGTTGGACAGATTGGAGTTGTTACAACAATACCTGGTCTACCACCATACGTACAACCTAAGGGAGAAATTTTATTTGGAGAAAAATAAAACTACACAAAATATCAATAGTATGAACGTTGACTGTGAACATAAGGTACCTACAAGAATTATGAGATTAAATCTCAGCATAATTTATATATCATACACTTCAGTTAAGCATGATCTGCTGTGACGTCACAATCAAGTTGAATTGTGGGATATAGAACTGCTTGAAGTGTACATCGGAGTAGATTCGCTCCCCCGATCAGAATCGAGGGGATGAGGGTCTGTCCATATAAACTTCCCTCGTCCACTTCATGAAGTGGAAAGCACTTCAAAATGGCGGTGCAGATTCCCCCGAGGGGAAGTGCTTAGGGAAGTTTGCGAGTTTAGGACAAGGCCTAAACCCTTTTGGTGAATTACAGTATTTTTTTTTAAAGTTAATTGTGCACTGTACATATGTTAACAGAGGTATTGGCAAAATATCACCTGTAGTAAGTCAGTGTGGTCCCTAGGGACGAACTACAACCTTTGGAATGTGAAAAAAAAAAATTGGTAACAGTATTTTTAAAATAATAATTGTGTACTGTACATGAATATTGGCAAAATCTGTAGTATCTAGATCTATAGCATAACTTTCTAGTAAAGACCTTGAAATTGTGTTATCTTATTTTATACTCTAGTGTTCGAGTGATGCTGTATGTATTTTTAAATTAGCTGGTGTATATAAGGGGTGGCATGGTTTACAAAACCCACTGTTCGGTTTGTATCACGGTTTTCGGTTCTCTACAGTTGTTGTTGTTGTTTTTTCTTTTAATTTTTAATGTTAACACTCAGAAATTGACTTCAGCATATGATATATAGCTTAATTGTCC
Source organism: Gobiocypris rarus (assembly GCA_023029165.1). Taxonomy (NCBI): domain Eukaryota; kingdom Metazoa; phylum Chordata; class Actinopteri; order Cypriniformes; family Gobionidae; genus Gobiocypris; species Gobiocypris rarus. Next base: position 35,814,777 of record CM040927.1, on the reverse strand, counting down.
ACAATTAAGGATACAGTATTACAAGTATAAAATTTTTCGTGTTAATTATGTCAGTTTTGATCAGAACAATGCACTGCTGCTTTAATTCAGCATGAGTAGCTTTCTGCCTAAACTTCAAAGGCCTGTTTAAATGATTAAAACTAGAAGCATATCTTAACTCTAATGTTACATTTATCATGTGAACTACTTGTTATATGCATGTGTGTTTGGGACAGAGGGGAACACAATCGTATTTGCATCAGATCCCATCATAAATCAAAGCACATGACAGACGGGTCGGAGGAGAATATCGGAAAATGTGACAGAATGGATGATCTTCGTCTGTATTTGCAATACTTGAGTCAGCGGTTCAGCTGCGCGAGACAAACGCTGCCAGTGTGAATGAACAACGGGCGTGCGCGCCTCCCTTCTGCCGTGTCAATGCACTGCTTGAGTGTGCGGTGTGAAGCCGTACATCGTCCAAGTCCGGGCAGCCTTCCTTATCTCTCCCACTTGCCATTTTTACACGTGACAGGACCTGCAGCACTCCACTTTTACTGTTTTTTAACACTTTAAATCTTCTATTTCGCTCGGATAGGACACCCACTGTCTGAGGTGCGCATGCGTCGAGCAGCATAGCGCGCCTGCGCTCGAACGAGACAAGCGAACCTAACGGTTCGGTTTTTATTTTATTTTATGTACCGTGCCACCCGTACATGTATGTATTATGATTGATTTTTAATAGGTAACAAGAGTTTTATCTCCATCTTTTTTTTCCCCCAACTCCTTTTCTCTTTATTGATGTATTTTTATTGTATTGTAAAGAACTTTCGATCTACGGTTGTGTTAAACGTGTGCTCTATACATATAACTTGACTTTACATACGGATGTATTGGCAAAATAATCTCACCTGTGGTTAGTCAGCGTGGTCACTAGGGGTGTAGCTACTAGCCTACAACCTTTGAATGAAAAAAAAACAAGAAACCTACTACAAGCTTTGGAACATGAAAACCCCATATTTACAGTATGTTTTCTGACTTTTTTTAAAAAAAATTACTGTATACAAGAGATATTGGCAGAAGCTCATACAGGAAGTCAGTCTGCCCACTATAGGCATTTACTATGACCTTGTAAATATGGTTAATTTGAATCAATCAGGGCGTAGCCATCATTTCAAAAGTGAGGGGACAGAATGTCAAGCGATATCAGTTTTTTCTGACTTTCGTCTAATTGACTGGTTTTAGTTTTAATGTTATATCTTTTTGCTTAATTGGCTTAATATGCTATTTATGTTAAAGCAATAAGCCTCCTTCCATAACAGTCAACCTAAGTCTGATGCTTTCTGTTCTGTCTATAAAAAATTACAAATTAGTCTGATTAGTAGCAGAAATATTTAAATGTACACTGTAAAAATAAAATTCAGGTCTCAATTGAAAATTTTCACATCTAAATTTTCAGTAGGCCAAATAAATTTCTGTGAATTGATGCAATTTAATTCAATTAAAATTCAAGAAATTCAATTTGGCCAACTGAAAAATTTAGATGTGATCGATCACTAGAAAATTTTCAATTGGAGCTCTGAATTTTTTTACAGTGTGAACATTGTTGCTAAATATTTTGTACATTCCATTCAGTTTGCAAATGCATGCGATAAAGGGTACACAACAACAAAGACCCATTTTTGGTTCCCAAATCTAAGCCAAATCCTAAGAGACTTGATTTTAGTTATAACTTAAGTAATAACTTTCACAAACGGAGTAGTTACTTTGTTTTGTTTATGCAAGGCAGTGTAGACATAAAACACATAATGATTGTTTAATGGAAAAAAACTAAACTTATTCCATTAATTATCTTATTCCAGTCGTTTGTTTTTCCTCACCTCTGAAGCCTCCTCAAAACTTTCTGCCTCATCCTCTCTCAACTTTGAATTAACTTCTGGCTCTGTCTATTGACAATAAAAAGTGTTTGAACTACTTACATACAGGGAATTATGACATACAGAAGAAATGATGTACACTGCTAGACAATAGCCAATCATTTGTATCCTAAATTATCTTTCCTATATTTTCCTAATGACAATTTTATGATTGGTCTATATGGTACTACAAATATTGGTTCAACATTAAGCATAGATGTATAGAAAAATTGTACAATGTATATAAAACATTTTTTTAAAGCCACTCTATCACTTCTCACCTGTGACGTTTCTTTTGTTTGTGTGTCATCCTGTTTCTGACCTGATAACCTAAACTGCCTGTGTCTTGTTCAATCTTGACAACACAGAAAGAAAGTTAAATTACTTTCAAAATTGCATTTTAAACAATAAAAGAAAGAGAAAACTATTAATTAAGACCTATGTTAGAACGTTAATGCATACAATTGAATACTGCATTGCTAATGAATTGTAATAAAAATTGTAGGGTTAAACACAAAGCTGCCTGATTCAGACAGATATTTAGTGGCTGTTTATGCGTGAAAACCTGAGTTCAACATTAAAAATCACATCTATATTCTAATTTTAAGAGCTTTGATAACATATATGTGAAAATAAAAGGCGTTACAAAGAAAACACACTGAAAATAAGTGCACGTTTGTGCGGAGAGCAAATATTTAAATTTCCAGCAAAACCTGCTAACGTAATTATTCAACAAGAGAAAAGGCAGTTATTCATCGTTGTGCAACACAATTCGGATACATGCCAACTTACTGTGCTTGACTTTTTCGTAAAAAAGGAGTGAATCGTTTTTTGCCGTTTTGAACTCATCGCGACCTCTATGAAAATGATGATTACAGCGCGGGTGCGAGCATGGGCGTCTGGCGGCCGTGACACGTGAGGACTGATTACCATGGAAGCGTGAAAGGCACACGTATGTAGATAGATCTCGTCTCTTTGAATTTTTAATTTTAAATCTGGATTTATACACATTGCCTCGTGAAAACATCAACTGAACACAGTTTGCCGAATGCAAAAGTGAGGGGGACGAATTTACATTTTATATAAAGTGGGGACATGTCCCCGCGTAATCTACGCCTATGGAATCAATGGTGTATATTTTTGTACAGTCCCTTTTGCAGCCTGAGCCTATAGGCGACCTAATGCTATCGGACTACTTCCCACTTCTGATATTGTGATTACGAGCTCATCGCATTTGAAGTTTGACTTGAGGGGCGTTCGTGTCTAGCTAGTTCGTGTCTAAAAGGAAACTAGTAGTGATGGGAAGTTCGGTTCTTTTCCGCGAACCGGTTCTTTCGGACAGTTCGTTTTAAAGAACCGGATCAAAAAACCGGTTCACCGGTTCTTTTACGCTCAAACGTAATGACGTAATTTCGCTATGACGTAATGACGTCAAGTCTATCATGAGTTGGATAAAACACTTTACACATTAAAATATATAAAGTCAGTAATCATAATATCAATCAGATAAAATATCATCATAATCTGTTAAGTTTATTTTTACAATCAAGTTTTACATCTAAAGCATCCAAACACTTACAGGCAGTGATGTGCAAGCAAGGATGTTTTACTGTTATAAAATCAATAAATTAGTCTTCATCAGTGCAGAAACCATGATCCACTTACTATGTTTTGTAATTAAATACATACGGTTCGCCAAATTTTCCCACATTCATGTCCTCAGAGTCGTTTCACATGCAGGCGCGCGCTCATATCAGTTGAGGTTCGTTCGGTTCAGAGAAGGCGCGTGCAGTCAGTCGTTTGGCGCATGCTCAGTCAGTATCAGCTCATCGGTTCTCCAATCGGACATGTCCGAAATAAACAGGGTTCAGTGTTCTGATTCTGATGATCCGAAAACCGCTGCAACCGGTTCTTGACTCGAGCGAAGCGAAATTGAGATTCGAGAACCGCGAGCGATTCAAAAGTAGTCGCAATTGCTTCGCCTTAGCTGTAGTTTGAGGCTACATCATTTTATATTTATATCACCTTGTTTAGAAATTAAATACACTGATCCTGAAAATAACATGGCTTTATGAAACAAATGTTTAGTTTGGTAGTTGTACAAACTAATGCTTGTTTCAATGTTTAAAAATAATTAAGTAACAAGCACAACTGCACATTTTTACTGTAATGCTTTTTAGAAAACATTCATATAGAACAATATATTTGTACAACAATTTCTGAACAGAGTTTGATCTATGTACACATACAGTGTGTGTAAGTGCACTTTTATGTGTAGGCTATTGTGAACACTTTAATATATTTTTATCAAAACATTGTTTATTTAATACAAACCCAATTTGTGAATGTGTCATCATTAACTATAATTACTGTAGGCCTACAGGTAGCCTATTTCATAAATTATTATGATCCCTAACACATCCCGATGCGCAACAAAACTTAACATGCTTTTCGTTCTCTCTTGAAAAATGAGCATGCTCAGTCAGTATCAGCTCATCGGTTCTCCAGTCGGACATGTCCGAAATAAACAGTTCTCGGTTCAGTGTACTGGTGATCCGATAACGTTGCAACCGGTTGAAACCGATTCTTGACTCGAGAACGAGAACTGTGACAGGGCATGCTCAGTATCATCAGCTTCTGCTCGCTGGCGTGCTCAATCTGCTCATCATCAGTTCTCTCTCTTACAGTAGTGTCAGTTAAGTCAGTGTATTGTTGGAGTAACTGAATAACTCTGGCATGCTGGTTTATTTCAAGTCAGAGGGACAGTCAGACAGGTCAAAAAGTGAGTGACTTTATAAATTTGTGGATTAGTGCTGCGAACTGTTTCGAACGATTCAGTCCGATTTGGTGAACTGGTTCGACCGGTTCACTAAAAGAACCAGTTCAAAAGAACGATTCGTTCGCGAAACGGACATCACTAGAAACTAGTATGACTCCGATAGCACGTGAAGGCAGCGTAACTTTACCGCGCTCGCTGCCCAAGCTTCCTGTTCCGTTAAGCGCGTGCGAAGTTTGCGAACATCACATGGATGTATGCAGGCACAAAAGTCTGTTCCATGTTTTGTTGCTCATTTGTCCATGCTATTTTAACGTGTTTGAGTGATTGAAGGTGATCCACAATAACCATCACCAATGGAATGCCAGCCGTGTTGTAAGTCTCTGTCTCTACTGCAACTAACTGCAGGCGCGAGTTACTTTGCTTTCTTGTTTTGTAGCTACAGATGCTGGTTGTGTAGGTAAACTGAAACATTGTTCCCACGAAATACAAACCGAAAAAGGTGTTTGCGACGTTTTATCACACAGTTCTGAATTTTGTTTCTAGCTGTTGTAAGTTTATCTCACAATTACAATTTTAGAAAATCGAAGTTTTTTCTCAGAATTGTGAGAGAAACTGCAAGTTATTACATTTTGAATTGAGACTCTTTGAGAGAGAAACTCGCAATTTTTGAGGAACAAAGTCGCAATTACCTTTCTCATACTTTTCTCAAACTTGTAAAAACGTGCATAGGCTATGGCAAGCCGTTTTGACTTGTCTTCATTCACAGGATATGAATTCTTGATATCAACAATTACATTTTCACTAGTTAGCATGCTAATTTTTGATATCAACAAATTAATTTAAACTAGTAAAAACTATTTATCAGCAGGCATAATTGTTTTTTCACTAGTGAAATTTAATCTTGATATTACCTATTAGCATTTCTGATATCAAGAATTTAATTGTTGATATCAAGAATCCAGTTCCTGATATCAATACCATTTCAGATATCTAAAATGGCTTTCTTATTAACAGTCACATTCATGATATCAGAAATTAACATGGTCACTAGCAGAAATTCAATTGTTGATATCAAAAAATGAGAATTTACTAGTAGCAATTCAATTCCTGATATCAACAAATTAATTTGAATGGCAGCCTTTGGTGACATTTCACTAGTGAAAATATAATTGTTGATATCAAGAATCCAAATCCTGTGAATGAATAGTCAAAACGGCTTGCCATACTATGATACAGAAGACCGTTAACGTTACAAAAACCTGCCCTATAGCTCCCCTTTTGTACCACTGACAAACACAAACTCAGCACTTTGTGCATGCATAAAAACCTTTCTCTGAACTTGTTCGGTTAGCTCTTTTCTGAATGTTTGGAGAATATGATAGGCCTGTGTTCTGATTTTTTTACATTTATTTGTAGCCTATTACAGTGTTTTTCAGGATGGTGCAGGATATATAGTAAAAAGAAAATGCTTAGTTTATGCGGGAAATACTGATTTTTATCATTTTGGTAACACTTTATTTTAATAGTCCCTTTTCAACATTCTGTTGACTGTAAGTAACTTTGCAACTACATATCAACTACCACTATCATTAGAGTATTAGTAGACGGTCTGCTTCATATCTGCTAACACTTTACTGTGTTGTTCCTCACATTCAATACACATTCTACTGACTAAAAGTAATTTTGCAAGTTGCAACTACATGTTGACTTATTCTAATCCTACCAGTCTACTAATACTGTACTAACTCTCTAATAAGAGTTAGACATAGGTGCAATGTTAGTTACTAGAATTCAATAGACTGTGGTAAAGGGACCATCAAAATAAAGTGAAACCATAGCCTCATTTTTACATTCATTTTTTTTGTCATCTTCGTGTAGGAGCCCCTCTTATTCTGATTTCAAAAGATTCCAAACTCCTGTTATTCTACAGTCAATCATCCACTGGGTTTGAAAGCATCAAAATGGCAGGGTCTGTCTTTGATCCTGAAAATCCTTTAAACTGTCCGATCTGCCTGAATCTGCTCAATGATCCAGTGACTATTTCTTGTGGGCACAGTTTCTGCATGGGCTGTATTAAGAGGTGCTGGGATCAGCAGGTTCAAAGAGGCGTTTACAGCTGTCCTTCATGCAGGAAGATATTCAGCAAAAGACCAGATCTCAGTAGAAACACAGTAATGGTTGATATTTTACTGGGAATGAAGCCTAAAGCTCCAGCTAGGCCTGGCGACGTGACGTGTGATGTTTGCAAAGGAAGAAAAGTAAAAGCCGTCAAGTCTTGTTTGATTTGTATGGCTTCATATTGCCAAACTCACATCCAACCTCATTATGAGTCTAAAGCTTTTAAAAAGCACAAGTTGGTGAAGGCTTTCCCAAATCTACAGCAGCAGATCTGCCCTCAACATCATAAAGCACTGGAGATTTACTGTCGTGATGACCAGAAGTGCATTTGTGTAGTTTGTATGTGGAATAAACACAGTGGACATAAAACAGTCTCTGCCGCAGCTGAAATGGCAAAAAAACAGGTACAGTCAAATATAAATATATATATATATATATAATTACACACACACACACACAAATACCATATAAACTGATTGCAATTGCATAAAGAACATGATTCTTATTGATTGTGAATTCATCCTCAGGAAAAACTGAAAATAAAACAGAGGGATTTCATACAGCAAACCAATGACATCGACAAGGAGGTTTGGCAGTCTATGAAAAATGTGGACTTTCATAAGGTATGCACATTTAAACTGGATACTGCTGTGATGCATAACTGGAGGAATATTTTTTTAAATTTGCACAAAAGAAATGTACACTGTATAGTAATGTTTTTATCACAGGATCAGGCTGGATATTATTAAAAGGCCATCAATGACCACTTGACACAAACCGTCTACACTTTTTATGACATTAACCAATGAATGGCTTACCTTATAGTTTACTCTGCATTTTAAGAAAAAGAGAATTTTAACCAAAAAAAATGTATACTAACATAGTATGTTTTAGCTACTGTATATGATGCGTCATGTCATTGTGTCAGAAGTTTGAGCAAGTGCTTTGTGTTGTGACAGCGCTCTGCTAAAGCAGCAGTCCAGCACAGTGACCGAATCTTCAACGAGATCATCCGCTCCATTCAGAACAGACAAGCCGAGGTGAGAGAGAACATCAGAGCTCAGGAGAACAAGGAAGTACGAGATGCAGAGAATCACATACAGAGACTGCGGCAGGATTTCGGTAATCTACAGGAGAAGAACTGTAAACTGGAGCCACTTTTACATACAGAGGATCATGTGTATTTCTTCAAGGTGACACTTTTTTTTTTTAATTTTTTTTTTTTTTTCAACTTTTGATTCTGTGTTTCATGTTTTAAAGGTATTGTTTTTTTCCCCCAATTTCAGAATTACACTTCTTGTTCTACAGTCTATCAGCGCAAAGCCTCACCTAGGGCTTTTAACATGCTGACATTCGAGAATGTAAAGAAATCTGTATCCAAGCTGAAGAGGCAACTGGACAAGCTCTGTGAAAAGCGAATAGGAAAAATATCAAAGAAAGGTGAAATAACACTGCCAAGAACTACATTTGAACTCATTTTTTCATTTGTATCAAATCTACTGAGTGGCCTGATACAATGTATTGCAGTGAGCAACCAAAACGTATAATATGTAATGTTTCGCTGCTAGAGGTCGCTTATTCAAAACAAAGGCGTAGCTTAATGACCTTGTTTTTGCGGAGCTTTTATCCTGCCGCAGATGTCAGATTCTGCTTCTTCCACTCATGCATATGTTTGGTAACGCAGCGTTGTTTTATCATATTAGATACATATTAGTGTGTTGAAAGTTATGTTATAATGCTACTCTGTGCGTTCGCTCGGTGGCTACAGTGAGACTCTACTTTTGCACACTAAAGTAAGCTAGATTGATATTAGATTGCATTGTAAAACATGGTACTCGCGGTAAATCAAGAAAGCAAGATTTAAACAATAAGACTAACTGTGTCGAGATATAAAACTAGTGTTGGAAAATAAAATGGGTTACAGATTACAAGTTACCCTGTTTAAAATGTAGTAATAGTGTAACTATTTCAATTCATGAAAGTAATGTAACTGATTACATTTGATTACTTTTCTAAAATTCTGTTAAATCTGTTAATCATTTCAAACATTTAATCCAGGCCTGGTTAATAGCCTACTCAATACTGATTACTGTCAGTCTATTAAAATCCTTCATCCCCTGAATGAATGATTTAATTTTAAAGCACAGCACCACAAATTCAGACTTTGGCATCTCTTTTTACTTTGAGAGCTTTGAGGCTAAATACAGATTTAAAATCTTGAAAATAAATAGTTGATAGCATTTTAATAGTTGGACCCTTTTCTGATTTCTGGATGAAATTATTAAAAATTTTCCATGGAACACATTTTTATTTTCTCGCCATGGTGGAATCTCTCAGTCTGGTTGTATCCTAAAGCTTTCAGCGGTGATGTGGATTGATGTATTTGGCAGACGTGGTGCACTACAAATTCAAATGAATCGTGCATCGTGGCATCAAAAACAAGCAAAGCAACAAATTAATATTATTCAACTAGTGCTGTTAATCAGTTAAAAAACCTCATCTAATTAAGATTAGAGTGGCCACGGCTGCCTGTGTACATGAGTGTGTGTGTCTGTCACATACTATATTCACAGATGCACGCACGTGTCTTATTTTTGCGTCTTTTGCACTGAAGGATAGCATAATCATATACTGTAACATATACTGAAAATATTCAGATGTAACCCCCTTTGTAATCGTTAATGTTTTCATAAGTGACTGTAATTTAATTTAAAAAAAATTCTAAGTAACTGTAGGGGATTACAGTTACATGCATTTTGTATTAAGTTACGTAACGCTGTTACATGTACTTCCCAACACTGTAATGATTTGTTTTCTGTTGATGAATGCATCCAAACAGTTGCTCACTGGTCTAATAAAATACATCATATATTAAAGCGTCAAAGAAAACCGGAAATCAAGGGTAATGCGGGTATGATGTCATTGAAAGGCGACGCACAGACACAGTCCGTGTCCTGGTTAAAATAGCTGATTTCTCTGGATTTAAATGTTCTTGGAAACATTTGGGATCATGTAAATACACGAGTCAACAAACTTTATAATATTGTTTTAGTGGTTTTTGGATATTTTAATCCACAAATCTTACATATTGTGACTTTAACTTAACCTATTAAAACATCTACCTATATAAAAGAACAATTTGAGATGAGTGCTTATTAGCAGCTGAATTCAGCACAACATTGGAGGCAGAGACTGTGTTATGACCTATTATAAATATATATATATATATAAATGGGAGAAATCACATGGCTGTGGGAATGTTGACTGAAAAAGAGTTTAAGTCTCAACTGATCCTCAGATGTTATGTAACATCAAATCAAATTCCCACATAATGTAAGTGAATATTGTATATCTGTCTTCATAGTTGCTGATGTCCAGATATTCAAAACAAAAAAAAAGTTCAAATGTTTTTTTGACTCAACATCATTCAATATTATAGACCATAGGTCGTTCTTGTTTCAACAACCAATACCCATCAAGGAAATTCAAAGAAGTTCACATTATAATTCTATAACTCATGTTTGAGTTCTTTACTCACAGAAACATGCATGATTTATTTTTATTTTTTTAGGCCGAGAATACCATCTGTTGCTGGAGGAGATGGATTCGTAAGTGTATTTATGAATTTTAAACCACACTTCTCATACTTTTTTCTTGATTGCAGTGGCTAAGATATTTATTAAAAGTCAAAATACAAAAAAGGTGTGCACATCCTCAAACCTAAACAGGGCTCAGGTGCAGGACAAAAGAAATCACTGAAGCAAAAAAGAACAAATGTGATGTCCGCACACTGATTTATTGCATTGCAACGTTTCGACCGATAGGTGCTGACGAAGACCTATTTTTTTTTAATTGAGATGCATTGAGATTTGTTTTACTTTTACAAGGTGAATAAATAAGCTTTCCATTGATGTATCTCGGCCAAATATTCTCCCGTCTTAACAAACCATACAACTATTTGAAAATCTGAAATCTGTGGGTGCAAAAAATCTAAATATTGAGAAAATCGACTTTAAAGTTGTCCAAATGAAGTCCTTAGCAATGCATATAACTAATAATAATAACATTTTTATATATTAATGGTTGGAAATTTGCAAAATATATTTATGGAACATGATCTTTACTCAATATCCTAATGATTTTTGGCATAATCGATCATGCTGGAACATTCATATACTATTAAACAGTTTTGTGTCATGTCTTGAGCATGTGACTTTACAGCCTGTTTTTCAACTTCTGACTGACTTACTGTTGATATAGCAACTGCTTGTTTTTTTCTATGTAAAAACTTTTCCAAAAAATATGATTGTTTGAATATGACCTTGATTGCAGTGACAAGGATTCGGAATCTGATTCGGGATGGTAGACGGCATCTACAAAAGGACCCTGATACTGAATGGGTAGATTACATTACATTAGCTTAATATATAAATGGATATAAAAACTATTACTCCGTGATAATTATGAAAAACATTTGAACAAAATAATGTATTCTTGGAATGGCTTGTTTACCGATATGTTTAGCCATACAAAATGTCAAATTTCAGCACTAGGTGGTGCTATAACAGAAGTGTTCTCATAATTGTGCAACCATTTGATGATGAGAGTTGAAGTTCAGCGCTCTATTTCTTTGTCATGGATATATTAACACATCCTTATTGGTCCAAAGATCATCTGCACAAATCAACAAAAAATTAAATGCTCCAATTTTAACAGTCTTTCAATTGTAAACATAGCCAATTTGTTTAACACAAATATAGTTAAGATAATATAAATGTATTATATTTATGTCTTTAATTTTTTAAGTCAGCAATAACATGGTGCTATAATTAGGAAATGTATATTTTTACTATCACCTTCAAATAAAGATTAATGCTCTCAAATTAAACCGAAACAGATCCATTTTTGCCTTTGGAAATGTAAAAATATCTCATTTAGCTGTTGTTTTTACTTGTGTAAAGAGTGTTCAATAAACCATTTAAACTTTAAAACCCTCCAAAAATGCAGTATCTAACCTGACCCAGCAGGAGGAGCAGGTCAATGTCTCTGAGGACACGTTAGTGAGACCACAAAATGCTTTGGACTCTGTTTACATGCTGTATTAAGTATAAAATACAATTCAAGATAAAGAACAAGGCACTATATATTCACAGATTTAGAGAAAGTGGTGTATTTGTTGTGCAGAAGGGTAGCACTTTTAGGTACTTTCATCCAATTGGATCTTAAAGGGATAGTTCACCTAAAAATGAAAACTACCCTATGATTTACTCACCTTAGTTATCCTAGGTGTATATGACATTCTTTTTACAGACGAATACGATCTGAGTTATATTAAATTATACTGGCTAATCCAAGCATAATGCCAGTGAATGGCAGCTCAAAATTTGAAGACCAAAAAAGTGCATCAGTCCATCAAAAGTTATCCTCATGGCTTCAGGGGTTAATAAAGGCCTTCTGAAGCGAAGCAATACGTTTGTGTTAGAAAAAGATCCATATTTAACAAATATCTAGCTTCCGCCAGACTGCCTTCCGTATTCAACTTGCGCAGAAAGTGTAACGCTCTTGCTGTTCAAAACACTTACGCTAGTTACGCTTTTCCTGTAAGTTAAATGCGGAATACAGCCTGCCGGAAGCTAGATATTTGACTGTTAAATATGGATATTTTCCTACAAAAAAAATGTTTTCACTTTATTATCCCTCCGGAGCTGTGGGGAGTATGTTTATAATAGATGGGACAATTATTATTATTATTTATTTTTTGATCTTCAAATTTTGGTCTTTAAAGGGATAGTTCACCCAAAAATGAAAATTCTGTCATCATTCAAGTGGTTGCAAACCTGTATGAGTTTCTTGCTTCTGTGGAACACCAAAAAAAGATATTTTAAAGAGTATTGTAAGCCAACAGTTGACGCCCCTCATTGACTTCCACAGTATTTTTTTTTCCTACTGTGGAAGTTGAAATGGCTACTGTCTACTGTTTGGTTACCGACATTCTTCAAAATATCTTTTGTGTTCAACAGAAGAAAGAAACTCGTACAGGTTTGCAACCACGTGAGGGTGAGTAAATGATGACATGTATTTTTTTTAATTTTTGGGTGAGCTATCCCTTTTAAGTGGGACAGAAACTTCCTCATTTACCAGGAATATCAACGTTCATTCATTTTAACTCTCATTCCAGAGAAAACTCCCACATGTATTTAGTATTACATCTGCAGGAAGCATCAGGTGTAGAAAAGACCGATGGGTTATTAAATTGTACACTGTAAAAAAATTTCGCCTTGGTTTTACTCAAAAAAAAAAAAAACTATTTGCATCAGACTTCTAAGTATTTTGAACTCATCTAATTTGTGTTTGACCAAATTGACCCTACATGTCTTCAGCATGCACCATTAAGTAATTTCAAGTCAAAATTCCTTGTAAACACAAATCAAATAGTTTGTGTAGCAGAATCATAAATCAGTTGAGTGAGTGGCAATAAAATCTCAGATCTCAAGTGAATAGGGGAGCGCGGGGCGCAACCTAATGCGGGGTTAGTTGTAACCAGAGTATGTGAGTGGAGCGGAGCGGCAGCAATTTGCAATTTTTTTATAACATACATTAAATTAAACAATAGGAGATAGTTTCAACGTAGTTTATTGCAAACATTTTATTTTCTATGACATGCCAAGCTTATTAGGCTTTATAAGCATTAAAAGTTAAACATGATTGCTGCTTTTGCAGTGCATTTTGTTTGGAAAGATGAAAATAGAATGTTTTCATCGGTTATATTATCTACGCGTTACATTACAGATTTCTGCGAATGTATGCGACACAGATAACTAAGCAGATGCACTGTAAGATTACATTTGTTTGACTGCATTAGAGAGAACATTTGCGTGTGCGAATAAGTGCTATCTGTTTAAAATGTGCTTTCACTCGATCATATTCAGTATTTAGAAGGTACAAAAAAAACTATAACATCCCGCTCATGTCCATTGCCGTCATCATAAACCTGTACATTCTTCCTGATTTGAGTGATCCATCTGAATCAAGTTAGTTAAATGTGTTTAATGTGTGAGTTTTTACTAAAAATACTGTTATATTGTAGGCTGTTGGTATGAATTTTACTCGTGATGGAGCGGTAGTGGAGTGCTCTCGGAGCGCAAGAAAACCACGACGCTCCGACTTTTAAAAAATCCGCTCCTCACTCCATTCAAAATCACCTCGCTCCGCTCCCACTCCCACTCCACTCCGCTCACAGTCTCTGGTTGTAACACACATGGTTTAAAACTTTCCACACATGCCAGGATTATGAAATGTAATGTATTTACTAGTTGCCATATCAACATTGCACCAAAAAAATTGCTCCAAATTTAAAAACATCTTTAAAAGATATCACTAAACATTTATTTAACCATAGCAAAAGTACATTTCTTACTTACTTACTAGTTTAGAAATTATTAAAATGTTAATGATTAAAAAATGCCATTATTTTTATTTTAAAAAATGTAATAATTGTATTTTGACTAAATATTTTAGTTTGTCTTGGATTTTTTTTTTTATTATATCAGATAACATGTTAAGCTGTCTTTCCCCCTCACATGTTACAATGAACCTATGGGGCATGTTGTCACATTTCACTTCCATTCTTTCGGGGTAAATCAAGAAAAAAGTATACACTGTATTAATGAAACAAAACCACATAATTGTACTAGACATGTGTAAAATGAATGTGTGAAAAAATAAATGCTCTGAACCCCAAGTGGATTTACACAAACTGAGACAGTCAAAAAACGTTAGGATGTGCCCCGCTCTCCCCTTCACTCAATTCAAGTGACTACACTTATACGACATGCATTAGTTCTAGTTCCCTGTATGTAATAAGCAGCATGAGGTAGAGATGAACCATAGTACTGCTATTAATGTTTGCTCATTGAGCAAAGTAATTCATATGAAGCACTGCGCCTGTCGCCAGCCTTAGGTCAGGCTCCGCTCATCACCGCGACTGTAACCCCAAAACTCAACACAACAAACTTTTTTTAAAATCCCAACTTAATAGAACATTAAACAATAAAAACAAGCCTTCCACTTCATTTCTTTTGTGTTTTAAGCTAGATAAATTAATTCAAAAAAAAAATCTTCCAATTAAATCTTGCGCAAAGCATTCTGGGAAAAATTAATCTCATTAGTAAGTAGATTGCACACAATAAAATTGTGAATGTTTTCTGCTTGATCAATATTATATTTAAATGAACATTTGGTGAACATTCTCAAAACAATAACGTTAATGTCTGATGTAGGCAACGCTGTTATAAAATTACCTTAAAATATAAAATAAGAAAATTTGCTAGATTTATGTTGCAACATGGGTCAGCAAAAATCCAACAGTAAATATTTTAAATAGTATGTTGGAAATGCACATGTCTACAAAGCCTTCTAGATTACTTGGGATAAGAAGTGTGATATATAATTATACAAAATATGTTTTTGCTACAAATCTAAATTAAGTGAGCTACTCAAATTATCCAAGTAAAGTAAAAAACCAGGCCTTATTTGTTAAAAATAATGATTTTTTTTTTTGTTACACTTACAGCCTCAGTGATTAATTTTTATCAGTGAAGGGTTAGGAGTATATAACCTTCTATAACTTTCAGCATCTGAAGTTTGTACCTGCTGCTTTTGCACTCTTCTGGAGTGTTTCATTGACTTACTGAGCAGCTGATTGATAAGCCATCTCGAGAAACGGATGGGGGAAAAAGCACCAATCTTGATCATAACACTGATGAAAGCTTGTAATAGATCTAATTTTATAGTAAATTCTAACATTTTCTCATTCTCATGTCGTTCATTACTTGTATGGTTTGCATGTGGATTAACACAAGATCTGATATTCTGAATAATATTGGACTTCATTGATTTAGGAATAAAAAAACAGACATTTATAAACTAAAAAAAAGTACAATCAACTTGGATTTTTAACCCCTTAACTGTCAACCCTTTTGAAAATATACATGAAAATGCACTATCCAAACTTAAATGGTTGCTTTGGAATATAGTGACATACATTTGGTCTCATTTTAAAGAAGACAGTCAGCATATTATTGCTCAAGTGAAATCACTTTAAAAAAATGAAAGTATGAAAAAATTATGGAAGTTTAAATTTACTGTAAATCAAATGTACTGTACTAAATATTTTATATAAAATGTTACAAAATAATTTGTACTCTAAGATTAATATAAAATCAAAGCCGTTTGTCTAACCAATTTGTCTTCCAAATTTGAAGTTGAAAAAATTGAAGTTCCCATGAGATTTTGTTTAGGCGCTGTACCACAAATAGCCACCGGGGGTCATTGAAGTTCCATTGATTTAAAAAAAAAAAAGTTATGCAGTCTCATGTAACAAATGTATATATTTTTGTCCAAATATCACAAAAAAAGTTGGTAGATATAGAACTGCGAGACTGGCATGGTCTGATTTCAAAACGGTTTTCAAAGGATGAAGTCATAAGCTTTTGAATTATATATAGTTTGTCAACTTTAGATCAGGATAAATATAGGATATTATTGCTGTAATAATTGTCACATGCAGTGGCAAATGGGCCCACATGGCCAGTGACAGTTAACTTAAGTAATTTTAATTTAAAATACATTAAACTGACCTAAAAAATAAGTTGACTCTTGTATATCTTGTAAAATTGTATTTTGATATGTTACGGCAATGTAAAAAGTTGCCATAACTCATTGATCATATCTTTTATATCATCGTTTTTTTTCCACAGAAGATCTTAAGATCTTCAATGTCAGCTAAACATGCATCACAATTCTTAAATTGTTTGATATTAGGATAACATGATCTTTGTGAAGATGAGGTTTTTAATATTTAAACATTTTAATTTCAGAAAAACAAACAAACACAAGGGGGGTCAAACATTTATTTGGCCTAATCGTACAACATCTTATTAACACCTGGAAATGTTAGCAAAATAAAGAGTCAGAAAATGTATGTACAGAGACTTAACAGAACAAAAATATATATTTGATAAAAGCAGTGGTTTAATTCCCCATTGTCGTAAACTTTGAATTGTGTAGCTAGATCTGATTAAAACTGTAAAACATCATTAAAAACAGACTAAGACTAAAACCTATTCACTCGCCCGTCACTTCTGACACCCTACAGTTTTCAGGGCTAAAAATTGGAATGTAGAGCTATTTAAACACTTTTTAAAAAGTTTTTTTTTTTTTTTACATTGTCCTTTAACCAACTCCTAAGAGGACAATTTGTCATTTCACTCATCAGCCCTGAAAAATCAAGGATCGGATGAAGTTTAAAAGAGAAAAATGACTGAAAAGTTTGTGAACAGGAGCCACGCTCTTCCATCAGCTGCGGAAATTCCATCAGTCATTCCAATCCATACACAGAGCATTCCCAGCCCGATTCCCAACAGTGCTCTTGACGTGCAGTCAGGAGGTCAGGGGTGGGTCATTCCTGTTATCAGCAAAGGTGGTAAAATAACTCGGATTCTCCGTCGTATTGCTGTAACTTTAAGATTGTGGCTCAAGTCTCATATATTTATATATATTTATATATATATTTATATATTTCAATCTCAAAAGAAAAAAAAAGGATAAAGATAAACAGTCTTGGTTGCCACAGTGAAGTGAGGTCACTCTGTAGCCGGCTCCGGGTCCGAAGCTGTGGTGGGTGTGGTCTCTTCAGCAGCGGCAGGGGTCTCCTCAGATTTTGTAGTCTCCTCAGATTTTGTGGTCTCCTCTGTGGGCGCGGCTTCTGTTTCCTGGGCGGGCTCTTCTGCTTTAGGCTCCGCCTCTGCCTTTGGCTCTGGCTCCGCCTCTGCCACAGGTGCCGTTGTCTCATTGGTCTCCGCCGCAGCCGGCTCCTCCTCTTTGGTTTCTGTAGCAGCCTGGCCGTTCTCCTCAGGTTTGTCTTCGGCGGTGGGCGTTGCTGCTGTCTCCACTGCCTGCGCTGCCTCCTCACTTCCCTTCTTGTTCTTCTTCAGGGAAATGCCCTTGAATTTGAAGGAATTCTTCAGTGAGAATTTCTTCTTCTTCTTGGTTTCCTTTGCAGCTTCGCCGTCGGATTTGGTGGCGTCTCCCTCGGTAGCAGGGGCGGCTTCGATGCCATCTCCCGCCTCCGTCTTGGCGACCTCCTCCTCCTTGGCAACCTCCGCGGTTCCATTTCCGTCTGCTGCCACGGCTTCTCCATCTGGCTTGGTGGAAACGTCGCCGTTAGTTTTCACATGGCCATTTTCCTGAGGAGAAAAGCAGAAAGAGGGTAGATAAGCCAAATGCATCTTGGCACACAAACAGAGAGAAAAAGCAAAGGGCTTATGCTGGCAAATTCTTGTTTTTATAGTTATAGTGAATATTAAATGCTTGCTTTTTATATTTTAGTTTATAGCACAATATTTTGAAGCATTTAGCCTGTAGTGACACCACTCAATCCCCACTTGATCCAATACCAAGTACCCTATAATGCAATTTTTATTTATAAATTAATAATAAAATCACTGGATAAAACACTTCAATATTCTGTGGAGTTAAACCTTGCAATACAACATCAGATGAATTGAGATTTTAATCAATCAGACCATTACTGTAGTGTATAAACCCCTAAAATACCTCAAATAGATATGAATTTCTCCATGTTAGAGGATACCTTGAAAAATAGTATGTTTTCAGGCAGAAAAGAATGTGAGGACTGCTGTATATAATTACATTAAAAACCAAAGCAACACCCAGTTTAACCCAAAAACAGAAGTACATCATGTAATTACACACTGCGTGCACTAGGGGCAGTGTTGTTCCACTAAATACAATCCACAGCTTAGAAAACCAGCCACTGCCAGACAGAACAAAGAAAAGGGAGACAGCAACCAAAGATGGCATTTAAAACAACGCCTGGCTCTAAAACACCTCTTTTTTATGCCATTTACTGAAAATTGGACAACTAGCCATTCAGGTGATGTATCAACCGAGCACTATAGCCCTGAGATACGGCCACTAACTCGTTGGGGTCTTTAAATCACATGCATAAAGATGCATGCAAAATAATGTATTCAGTTAATTAATAAAGAAAAGAGCTCTCTCATTACATCTGGAGGGGGGAGGGCGCATATGCATTAAGGGGGATGGGTAGAATGAGTATTAATGAAGTACCGGAGGAATGGTCCAGGCATTCACACACACATGCATTGCATTGTTTGCAGATCAGCAGAAGCGCTCTGCATCATTTGCATGCGCCTCTGCAACCTTTTGTTCTCAATTCGGGTTACTGCCAGTTTCAGCGCCAACCCACGACCACAGAGTCTGTCTGATAACTAACTAAACCAACTAAAATGTGTTCAGAAAACATGATTCTTAAAAACAAATTAAAAAGGGAGAGTTTTAATACAGATTTTCCACCTTACACTCACAAAATTAGAAAATCCATCTACACAAAAGCAACTAAGATGATAGCATATTGTTGCCTTAACTAATTAGATTTTCAAAAAAACCTAAAATATATATATAGCACAAATTCCAATATTAAATTGTTAAAAACAATTTTTTTTAGATAAATGGGATCATTAAAATGGGAACAATCATATTGATAAGATGCCATTCAAATATATCAGAAAGCTGGTAGTTCAGTGATAAAAGTGCTTGGAATAGATCCTCACCTGACCATTGGCTTTATCAGCCACGGCTTTTCCGTCCACTGTAGCTTCACCCTTAGTCAACTGAGCACCCATCCTCCTTTGTGTTTTCTTCAGAGAGTTAAAAATGAAAAGAATGGCAGAGAAAAACCCTGAGGGTCCTTAAATTCAAGCCCACACAGTAGAGAGAGCGAGCGAGCGAGCGGTTAGATTCCTGGTGTGTTTTAAACTGCTGTGCTCAGCAGACAGAAATAAAGGCTGGTTTCTGGTAGTAAATCCACACGGCTCTGCGGGGAGAGCAAACTAAGAGTTTCACAGCTACAAGTGTGAGTATTTGTCTGCGTGACTCCACCCAGCAGCTACGCCGCCCAATCTGCACCGGAGGGCTGGAGCTTCATCTGCCCCATTCAACCACACCACACCACTACACACACTCCTGCAGATTACTGGATCTTCATCTTTACACCTCTGGATGGATGCACTACTTTTGTTAGAGGCTTTATTGGGCATTTTATCATTATTTGAACAGTATATAATATTCACATCCTCATATGTCTAAAAATTTAAATTCACAGTATTAAATGAAACAAACTGATTCATTTAAAATAATTTCATTACTTTGGTTTAAGCAGATGTCTCTTTTTTTGTCATGTCTCTGAGTGCTGCATTAACTTTAACATGAAAAACTGGCAATTTATGAACAAATATTCCAGATGTTTCTTTATTTTTACTCTCTCTAGTTTAAATGTATTAAACTAAACATGCTTTCTTGATCAATTTGTCATCCCTTGAATTTGTGAAATCCCTTTAACTAAAAAGCCAGTTCTGTTATGACATCATCAATCAGGAAGTGACATCAGTTTGGAGGGAAAACACCAACATCAGTGAGTATTAGCAATGGAATGAATGGATTCTGTGATGTTCTGTTAGTTAGTTTGCAAAAACACTCCATCCTGTAATATGAATAGTTAGTTGGTTGATTTCTTAATGAATTTGTCTGGTTTTCCCGGTCCTTAATATCATTTTCCATCCTTTTAGTCTTAACTAAAAAGCCTGTTCTGTGGCATCATCGTGCAGGAAGTGACATTTTGAAGGGAAAACACCAACATCAGTGAGTATTAGCAATATTGAATTTGTTCTGTTAGTTAGTTGATTTATTTCTTAATCATTTTGTTTTAATTATTGAATTTCTCAATTTTTTCAGTCCTTAATATAATTTTCCATTCTTTTTTGTCTTTTGTGAAATGCCTTTAACTAAAAAGCCAGTTCTGGGATGGCGTCATTATACCGGAAGTGACATCATTTTGGAAGGAAAACCGCACCAACATCAGTAAGTATTGGCTATGGAATGAATGGATTCTGAGATGTTCTGTTAGTTAGTTTGCAAAAACACTCCATCCTGTAATATGAAAGTAAGATTGGTTTGATGATATCATCATTTGAAACTCAATCCCTCACTGAGCAATTGCTAATGTTAGCTCTTCATTTCCGTTCTGTTGTTTTTCTTGCCATTGTGTAAATAATCAAGCTGCAATTAAACTGCCTGAGCTTGACCAGAGCATATTACTCAATGTTTTCTCTATACTTTTATACAAGTTCTGTTTAAAAGTATAGCAGGAGTGAGCCAATTTTATTTATTTTTATTTATTCATTCAAACCTCCTCAAGGTTAGGGCTGATATTTGTGTGATTTTTTTTATTTTTATGACCTCACACATGTGATTTGAGAAACCCTTTCCAGTGAACACTATAGATAAGTGCATGGAAGCTCTTTTTTACCCCTGCAGTTGTGTTGCAACAGAAACAAATACATGGACATCAGATGTTTTTTTGATGGTCCGCAACATAGATTACATAGAAGCATTTCCTGACAAAATGAGTGAAGCCAGGTAGCCTAGAAACCACAAACATTTTGCATTTAAAGCATACGTAAATAGGAGTAAAATAGCAAACCTCCACAACTGTATCATATTTGATATGCAAAGACCTCGACCATGATTAAAACTTGAAAAACCAGTTTTTTTAATCATGCCTTCTGTCTGTCGTAAAAGGCCTTTTTGTGTAATTCTAAAAATGTCCACCTTCATGTCTTTTTGCTGTGAAATGTTTAATGAAGTAGCCTAAATGTAAGAAGAACTTTTTATAGGATCAGAACCAGAGAGAGCTTTATTGCCATTGCTTACACGCACAAGGAATTAGAATAAAAGTGAATAAAAATAAATATGAACATGAACATTACTGGACTAAAGCAACTTTACTTGATTATCCATACATCATTTTTTATTTTTTTTTAATAATGTTAAAATGTATAAAATATGATCCACCAGGCTTTTGAGTAACGTTCATTCGTTCATCTCTCAATCATCATTGTATTGCATTATATGACCCCAAAAAAAAATTCAGACCATTGATCATAAAACTATGCATTTAAATATAATCTTAATAAGATATAGAGATGGGAGATATGACAACTGATATTTATATGCATTTTTATATAAGTAGTCTCTAAACCTCTATAAAGATCTCAATGATTTGCATTACGAGCAATCAGAATTTCCTCCTACTTTTGGGCCTGGAAAATTTTAGAAACTACACCAAATAGCATATTTGTACTCCATTTGGGCCTCTGTATACTATATTATAGTGTACTATCAAGAAACACATATTAAGTACTGTACTTGTACTGTAAGTGCTTTATTATAAATTATAGCACACTTTTTGCCTGAGGGAGACTAATTTTCTGTGCTAATCGATATTGTGGTACAGACGCTGTCGATACAGCTTAACTCTCTCTGAACCCGGAACATTCCTTCAGCAACAGCGCTGCTGGAATGCCACATGGTTTTAATGCCCCACCCACTGCAGTAATGATGACATGCAGCGCCCCTGACCCCCCGCCTCCGGTATGTGTGGAATGTGTTTGCCACCCAAAGATCCCTGCTGTCATTCAACACACCACTGTCTTCATGCAGGGAAATGAGCCCCGGGGATGCTGGGTAATGCACCCCCACGGCCTGGTGGGTGGATGGGGAAACTGAGAGGGAACAAAATCCTCTAGAAAGAGCAGCATGTTCCTGAAAAAAAGGGAGAAGTGAATCAAGGCAAAATAATTTTTTTAGAAAATGATATAAACTTACATGGAACATATAAACACATCGACACTTGTTGTTGAGAAACTCGACCCGTTCAATCACAGTCAGTTTAATGTTTTTGAAAAAAGTCTCTTTACTCAACAAGGCTGCATTTATTTAATCAAAAATACAGTAAAATTGTGAAATATTATTACAATTTTATATTTAAAAAAAAAAACGTTAAATTTGGAATATATTTTAAAATATGATTTATTCCTGTGATCAAAGCTGAATTCTCAGCATCATTACTCCAGTCTGCAGTGTCACATGATCCTTCAGAAATCATTCTAATATGATGATTGGCTACTCAAGAAACATTGATAATAATGTTGAAAATATTTGTGCTGCTTAATATATTTGATGTTATATGATAAATGTTTTTCAGGATTATTTGATAAATAGAAAGTTCAAAAGAACAGCATTTATTTTAAATAGAATTGAGCAAAAGTTAATAAGAATTTACAGTAGCTTTATGTGAAAAACTAATTATGACTTCAGGAGACTTAGTCAATTTGACTATATTCTAATTTCTACTTTACTTTGCTGTTTTTATTTTAAAAATTGTTTTTTTTTTGTTGGATGAACTAATACAGTTCTGTAACTAAATCTATTTTTTAATTTTAGGCAAGGCAAATGTAGATAAACGTGTGTGTGTGAGTGAACAAACTTTTCTTAAGAAAAGAGTGGGTATTAGAATAGATGAATGGAGGGGGAGGGGCATACACTTTAGAGAGAAATGGTGAGTGAGTGTGTGTGTGTGTGTGTGTGTGTGTGTGTGTGTGTGTGTGTGTGTGTGTGTGTGTGTGTGTGTGTGTGTGTGTGTGTGTGTGTGTGTGTGTGTGTGTGTGTGTGTGTGTGTGTGTGTGTGTGTGTGTGTGTGTGTGTGTGTGTGTGTGTGTGTGTGTGTGTGTGTGTGAGTGTGTGTGTGTGTGTGTGTGTGTGTGTGTGTGTGTGTGTGTGTGTGTGTGTGTGTGTGTGTGTGTGTGTGTGTGTGTGTGTGTGTGTGTGTGTGTGTGTGTGTGTGTGTGTGTGTGTGTGTGTGTGAGTGGGTGGAGTGGGAGAGAGAGAGCAGCTGTAGTATAGATGTTTGTGTGTATGTGAGCTGCAGTGTTAGTGGGTCAGTGTGCCAGCTGCAGTCTAATCATCTACTATATCTGTCACACACTTCACTCATATTCTTTAAGTAATATGCAAAGGGCTCCAAAAATTCTGAGACAACTATCAAAACACACACACACACACACACACACACACACACACACACACACACACACACACACACACACACACACACACACACAGGGGTTGGACAATGAAACCGGCTTATATAGTGTTGTATATACACCAATCACATAACATTATGACCACTGACAGGTGAAGTGAGTAACACTGATTAGATGATCATTACAGCTCCTGTTAGTGGATGGGATATATTAGGCTGCAAGTGAACATATTGTCCTCAAAGTTGATGTGCTAGAAGCAGGAAAAATGGGCAAGTGTAAGGATTTGAGCGAGTTTGACATGGGCCAAATTGTGATGGCTTGACGACTGGGTCAGAGCGTCTCCAAAACTGCAGCTCTTGTGGGGTGTTCCCGGTCTGCAGTGGTCAGGATCTATCAAAAGTGCTCCAAGGAAGGAACAGTGGAGAACCGGAGACAGGGTCAAGGGGCAGCCAAGGCTCATTGATGCACGAGGGGAGCGAAGGCTGGCCCATGTGGTCCGATCAAACAGACAAGCTACTGGAGCTCCAATTGCTCAAGAAGTTAATGCTGGTTCTGATAGAAAGGTGTCAGAATACACAGTGCATCGCAGTTTGTTGCGTATGGGGCTGCATAGAGCAGACCAGTCAGGGTGCCTTCAATCTTCATTGATTTTTACATTCCATCAGTAAGAGCAGAGTGTGAAGGTTGAATTAAGCGGAGCAATAGCGCAGTGGTACGTAAAATATTGCAATCCACTCAACATATCAGAGTTCAAAAGAGGACAAATTGTTGGTGTGCATCTCGCTTCCTCATCTGTAACCAGGACAGCAAGTCTTTGTGGTGTACTGAGAGCTATAGTTTCCAGGCTAATGTCGGCATACCCCTAGGACGAACCGCATTAACAGGAGTAATTGTCAACGCAAGATTTCCAGATGTCCAACGCAACGAGGGATGTCCAGGTACTGACAGGGATTGTATCTAAACCACAGCTGCCCAACTCACTGCAGAATTAAACGTGCACCTCGACTCTACACTTTCCACCAAAACTGTTCATCAGGAGCTTCACAGAGTCAATATTCATGATCGGCCAAATGTTGGTCTCATTGGTGCCAACAGTGCAAATCTTGGGCCGTTGACCATGTGTAACATGTATTCTCTTTCCCACATCCGTGGGAGTTACGGTGTGGATAATCCCCAAAGAGGCTGAAAACACCCGGACTGTGAAGAACAGCGGTGGATCAGTGATGTTTGGGCTGCAATATCATGGCATTCCCTACCGTGCTTGATGTGCACGTCACTGCACTGCCAAGAACTACCGAGCCATTCTGGAGGACCATGTGCACCTGATGGTTCAAACATTGCGGTTTTCCGTGTATCAGCTTGATAATGCACCAATACACACAGCGCTGCTTTTGACAGAATGGTTTGATGAACTTGAAAGTGAAGTTGAACATCTCCCATGGTATTCACAGTCACCAGATCGGAATATACTTGAGCCACATTGGTGTGTTTTGGAGGTGCGAGTCAGAAAACATTTTCTCCACCAGCATCACATAGTGACCTGGCCACTGTTCTGGAAGAGCATCGCCCTGGTCACTATATAAAGGGCTTTTATCTGTCATTCTCAAGATGAGTTGATGCTATATTGGCCGCATAATGAGGCCCTACACCATACTAATAAATGATTGTGGTCTAAAACCAGGTGGTTCAGTTTCATTATACAACCCCAGCATATAGATTGGACCACTGGAGATGAAAATCCCAATAATTATGTTCAGCATGATATCATGAGATGATCACTTATTTATTTGATTAATCCCCTAGAGGACTAAAGAAGCATTTGGTTAAATATATAGAATTTGAATGTTGATTTTTTTCACATGTAGGTCATGTCTGATGATTTTCTCTTACAGTTACGCCCAGAGCAAAACTGAAAGTGTGTGTTTGTGTGTGTTTTGCAGACTGAGAGCCGAAAGCGCAGCTGCTTTACAGTCACACCCGCCTCTGCCATAACAGCACAGTAATCTCTCACTATCTCTGTTCTCTCTCTCTCTCGGTTCTCTCGCTGTCAATTTAAAGGACATTATTGGCATGATTGTGTTTATATAAAATAGTAAAGCAATAAAGCAAATAATAACAAGAAAAATAACTCTACAATAATTTACAATATAATTGATAAGGTAGAACTTACTAGAGTAAAGTGCCAGGCAATTAAATAAAATGAATAATATATAATGTGATGGCCCTATACTTCTTTATCTAATTTCATTGCAATAACCTATTGTGTTTTAAACCACATGTTGCCCTGTTTACACCTGAGTGTAAGATGAACGGTGAACAATGCTAAATACAGGTGTAAACAAGGCCTTAAACGTTTTGAGCTTGTCCACTTTCAACCACTTCCAGAGGTAGTCGAAAACGCATGCGACCGGATTGCTTTCATAGTGTAAACACTCATGTGGTCGAATGTGTTCAAACAGCCACTAAAAGACCACCTACTCTCCGAATATTGACCTAATGCATAAACGGGATTTAAACTTTGACGCCTGAAGACCTGAGTTTGGTTTGAATGTTCTCTCTCCATTCCTGATTTCTCACACACACACCACAGCGTTCGGCTGATCTTGTGGCTGTCAGAGCAGCAGCTGCTGCTCTCCGTATGTTTTTCCGTCATCTTGAGCTTATATTGTCCATTAGACCGAAAGATCTGAAAAAACTCATACACTTACCCGCCCATAGACCCTCCCCTTGAAGAAATCAGGACAGAATTGGTTGAAAGCGGACAAAATAAGAGAAGCTTTAAAACACCGGGTGTAAATGGGAATGTGTCTCCCTTGTCCACTTGTGATCCGATCAACCAAAATGCATCTTAATAGAAGGTGTAAACAGGTCTCATCAACTTTCCTGCTTATTCTGGTCAAGAACTATCCTTAGACCATATGACTGATGTAAAGTCACCCATTATAGTTTTAGCTTTTTTTTTGTGGTTTTGGATTACAATATTAGACCAGCATTCAAATATTTGCACAGCATTGTCAAGACGTGAATTTACAGAAGAGAAAACACTGAAAGAATGTGTCGACTTTGTGACCAGAATTTCTATACGTCCAAAAATTAGTAGCATCTTCCATTGGCTGGACAAAAAGATAGTCCCACCCTCAAACACCCATAGTTGAGCCAATGTTTCTGCGTCGGTTTGTCAGTTTTCAGGGTCAGTCGTTAAATGGACTGCTTTTAGTTTTATCTTGTGTTTTAGGATACGATTTTTTGTTTTACACTCAGTTTAAAGCCATGGAGACAGTGTATGCAGTGTCTTTTGAATCCGTTATTGGGTTACTGCACTGTTTTAGAGAGAGAATCTATTTAGAAGCTTACAAGCAATCTTTCTCTTAAACACACACACACACACACACACACACACACACACACACACACACACACACACACACACACACACACACACACACACACACACACACGTTTGTAATTGTGTAGCTGTCAGAAAACATCTTGACGAGAGAGAGAAGCGCTCGCTCTTTCCCAGACTCCTTCAGCTCATTATCATTCTGTTCCAGTTTCACGTTTTCACTGATCTTCTGCTGCTGTCAGGTTGCCATAGCGCTGCGTTTCTGTTAGCGTGTACAACGGCGTGACCCATTTTTCACCCCCCCATCATCCCTCGCCCTCAATAACCCCACTCTCCCCTCCTCCAAATGACTGAAATCCCTCCACAGGCCTGTTTTCCTCATTCACCACTTGGACCGCTTTTCTCTTCACCAAATGTCTGAGATCTTACATTTGCTACTCATTCAGTTTTTTAGTTTTTGTTTGATATTGTTTGAGTAAAATTGATTTAGAAAGTGTACTCTTAGCTAAATTGTTAATTTGACTGAAAATTGAAAATGATTTAAATCCCATTATCTCCCTAGAGAAATAGATTTTAAACTTAAAACTTTCGATACAGTCCTACATGAGATAGTAAGGATCTCTGTGTAATTTTAACCTTTATTTTAAGTGTTTAAATGTGTATTTGAGGTTCAGCAATTGAAAAACAACATAATCCAATGAGACCATACTCATATTCATATTTGCAAATATCAGAATTTTCAATCAAATTTTCACTTAGAATCAATGACAATAGCTTTATTGCATCATTGTTTATAGTTTGTTTGCAATGAGTTATTGCATCATTAAAAATGCATTATTTCTTGTCTTGTAGATCCATCATTTTCAGATTTTCAAATAATTTTTTGATTAGAATCAAAGTTTATAAGATCATCTCAAAGCTGGTTGGTTTAATTCATGGCTTTTTATTAGAGATTTTTTTAAATTGTTATGGAGTAGATGAATGGGCCAAAAGAAAAAATGACTGGCCTGTGATTTTAGAAATCTTGAAATATGATGCACAAGTCGTTTGAACCACTTTAATGATACGTATGTTGTTTTGCTTCCTTGTAGGAGCTTGGAAGACTGAAACTCCATTCTTTGCAATTTAATGGAAAATTGCAACCAGCACAATTTTTTAAAGTCCTGAGGAAAATTCTGAAGATGGAAAGTCACACAGCTTTTGAATGGCATGACGGTGAGTAAATGACAGATTTTTACTATGCCACATAGGCAAACTATGGTGAATTTTGATTCCATGTGGATTTTATGCTATATAATATTTTTCTGCCACTGAATATAAAAAATAAAAAAGGTATTTTCAAGTTTATATCTCACAGAAACAGACTTTTTTTATAGCATATTTCTGATAGTTTTGCAAAACTACCTCTTCAAAATTGCAAAAAATACACTAACATACAACTGCAAGAAAAACGTCAGAATTGGGAGATACGAACTCGTAATGTATGTTAGTTTATATGCTAACTTTTATAGAGATAACTATTATAGAGTTATAAACTTGCAAAAAAAGCCAGAATTGTGAGAAAAAAGTCAGAATTGCGTGATATAAACAAGAAAAAAAGTCAGAATTGTGAGAAAAAAGTCAGAATTGCGTGATATAAACAAGAAAAAAAGTCAGAATTGCGTGATATAAACAAGAAAAAAAGTCAGAATTGGGAGATATAAACTCGCAATTGTGAGTACAAATAAGTTGCAATTGTGAGAAGTCACAAGTACCTATTTATTTTCATTCTGTGGGGGAAACAAGCTTCCATATTAAACCAAAGAGTTTGTACTGTACAGTATTAAATCAGTCTTGTAGAAACACAAGGCTGTGTGTGTGTGTGTGTGTGTGTGTGTGTGTGTGTGTGTGTGTGTGTGTGTGTGTGTGTGTGTGTGTGTGTGTGTGTGTGTGTGTGTGTGTGTGTGTGTGTGTGTGTGTGTGTGTGTGTGTGTGTGTGTGTGTGTGTGTGTGTGTGTTTTAATCTGATTATGATTTCATTTCATAAAACATTCACGCATATGAACCAAAATAAGAGCCGAGATGATTTAAAAATCAAGAGCGTAATCACAGGATTTACATGACTGGATTACACACACACACACAGAGAGAGAGAGAGAGAGAGAGAGAGTATGTAGTGTCCGGCTAGACACATCTGGTGCTGTTTGTCTTTATGGCTGAAAAAGTTTCAAAGCAGGAAGTAAAAAGACATCCTGGGTTTTAACAGGGCAGCCACACACATGTAGCAAAATAATACAATACAGAAACAAAACTAAAGGACTGCATCTAAAAACATTTACAACACATACAGAGGCAGTTTTAGCATCTGGCAGTGTAAGGAGTTAATGCTGGGAAACCCAGAACTGTGAAACAGAGGTAAAAGTCTGTTTACTCTTTTTTTGGTGTTGAAAATCTAGACATCTCTCGTATGTGTCCAGCTTTCAACACATCCTGTGTGAGTTAGTGCGCTTGAGTTAAGCTGTTAAAATCACGTGCAGAATGTGAGGTTTTGGAGTTCAGCTATCTGAGACATGAAATGCTGAATGTGATGTGATTGATAGTGGAGCAGTACATGAACTCTTAACACAACCAAAATATACTTGACCGAGGTTATACAATCAGACCTGGTTATTTAAGAGTACAGCTACATGTGATAAGAGTCACTGATAGAGGAAAACATATGAAGTTTGTGAATATTTTAGTTTAGGTATGAAACATAAGAGCTGTGAAACATACATTTGACCATATTAGAAGCATATATTTGCTGTAAGACTTCAGTGTAGACGCCCACTGCTGTGATTGGCTAAACCAATCTTTGCATATGAAATAGCTAAGTATCACAAGTGGAACTCTCTTCAAACCTTTTAGCACGTTATAACAGCTCTAAAGGTTAACTAATCATGAAAAATCTTGATTAAAGCATTATATTCAGATCGTGGCATTAAAAAGGTTGCAGTGATGAGCATTGTAGCCGATCACGAAGTTAAGAGCATGAATGCTGTGATCTCGTCACTCGATTTCTGCATTTATAACAGGAGGTTTGGCTCGAGTCCATTCATTGATAAACTCACTCTGTTTGATTGACAGCTCCAGCGATTGAAGGGAGCGTTCTTTTTTCGCTTTCTATATATAATTTCATTTAATTTCTATATATAATTTAATTAACAGTTTAAAGGGCTGATGAATTGAGAAATCAACTTTCCCTTGAGCTTTTTATATATGAAAGGTCATGTTAATATAAGAATATCCTGTAAGTTTCAGAAAACTTCCTTGTTAGTCAAGACCAGTTAGTCAATGCCAGACGTGCCGGTCTGAGTATTTCACAATCTGCTCAGTTACTGGGATTTTCACGCACAACCATTTCTAGGGTTTACAATTTGCTCAAGCTCACCAAAACTGGACAGTTGAAGACTGGAAAAATGTTGCCTGGTCTGATAAGTCTCGATTTCTGTTGAGACATTCAGATGGTAGAGTCAGAATTTGGCTTAAACAGAATGAGAACATGGATCCATCATGCCTTGTTCCCACTGTGCAGGCTGGTGGTGGTGGTGTAATGGTGTGGGGGATGTTTTCTTGGCACACTTTAGGCCCCTTAGTGCCAATTGGGCATCGTTTAAATGTCACGGCATACCTGAGCATTGTTTCTGACCATGTCCATCCCTTTATGACCACCATGTACCCATCCTCTGATGGCTACTTCCAGCAGGATAATGCACCATGTCACAAAGCTTGAATCATTTCAAATTGGTTTCTTGAACATGACAATGAGTTCACTGTATTAAAATGGCCCCCACAGTCACCAGAAAGGGGGTCAAACAAAGTATTAGTATGGTGTTCCTAATAATCCTTTAGGTGAGTGTACATTGTTACAGATTGTTTGATATAGATCTACTGATTATACGTGTCTTAAATAACATAATTAGCACACTGTCAAAGGCTGGAGAATCCTTTATTTGTGGTGGTCTTGGTTCATTGCGATTCGGGATCAGACCCAGACATGTATGGGCTAGGGCTCGTAAAGCCCAACGTCCCGGGGCTATGTGTTTTCCAGAACGTAAGCCCGGCCTGCCGACGGGCTATCTTAAATAGTGAAATAACATTCCTTTCTTGATGTGCGTTGTTCACTCTCTAGATATTTGAAGGAAAAATACAATCGCTGAAGTTTTGATCATACTGTCTGCAACATACTTGGCATGCGCGTGTATCTGTATCCGTATTTGTCTGTGTGAGATGCATGGTTCGCGCTTATATCCACCGATCGGGGGGGCCAAGTAATACAAAAATATCAATCAACATTCCAATCAATCACAGGTGGCTGAGATAAATTGTTTGATAAAGACGTTTTGCGAGCCCTGTGGGACGAATCATTCCGGTTGCCGTTTTCCCAGATGGGCCGGTGTTGTTTTTTTAAAACAATTCCCACATGCACTGACGAGGGAGCTGAAGCTCATTAAATATGCAAAGCTTATCCAATCCTAGCCATGGGCGTTTACTTCCAAGTCTTCAGTGCGGCACGCCCTTAAAATCTAAGTGTTGCAGGACAGAGCCTCAAAACCAGTATAAAAACTGTATAAAAAAATTAAAAAAGCCAGTTTATGACACCTTTAAAAAAACTGATTTTTTTCCTCCTACTAAGAGAAATAATGTGAAGTTAACCGTTTAGTCACTGGTTTGATTTACTGACACATAGACAAACATCTGACTGTACATTAATCATTACATATCAGAAATCACTGATCACAGATCAGGCATTAGAATTAACATGGTTATTTACATGTTGTGGCATTACTGTCGAGTCCATATCGTAAAAGTATTTTTGCCAAAAAGCTTGTGCCAAAATTGTGACTGATTTACCAAAGAATCCACAGTGAAAATGTACAGAATACAGATAAATAATGTTCAACTGAGACATTCACATTGTTGTTATTTGTAGTCCATCCTGTATCGCTCTTCTCTCCTCGTCATCTCACTAACACACCAGTGGGCGGGGCTAAAGTTACAATGATGAAATGGGTGGTCTTTCACCTAGAGGTACATTCCAGAGAAGCTGTTTTT
The DNA here is from genome assembly GCA_023029165.1 of Gobiocypris rarus. NCBI lineage: Eukaryota > Metazoa > Chordata > Actinopteri > Cypriniformes > Gobionidae > Gobiocypris > Gobiocypris rarus. The sequence goes on along the minus strand of CM040927.1, from coordinate 35,782,581 downwards.
GATCTAATAAGGAACTTTTCAGTTCTGAAACGTACAGGATATTCTTATAGTATGATTACCTCTTATGTCTAAAGCTCAAGGAAAATTTGATTTCTTAGTTCATGACCCCTTTAATTTTTGCAGTGTATGGAAGCTTGTTTCCACCACTGAATAAAAAATTAAAAAGGTAATTGCGACTTTCTAATCTCACAATTCAGATTTTTTTAAATATCAGAATTACAGGATATAAACTTGCAATTGCAAGTTATAAAGTCTGAATTTTTAGATATAAACTCGCAATTCTGAAGAAAATGTCAGAATTTTAAGATTAAAAGTTGCAATTAATTTTTTAATTGTATTCCGTGGCGGAAACAAGCTTTCGAGTAAAAGTGTGTTTAACTGCACTTATTTTACACAAGGGTTTATGGAGCTTTTTGTGCTCTTTGAAGCCCCGGGTCAATGCATGGTTTTCATTTTAGTTTCCCCAAATGTCATTTTGTGTTTTGGAAGAGGGTAAGGTATTGACTCGTTTTAGGCTTAACTGTTTATTAAACCCTGTGTTATTTCAAATGTCCCTTTATTCATTTGTTTCTCAATTCAGTTTAGATATAAGTAATTTCATTTGGTTGCGTAATTTTATCCAAATCTGTGCTGAGAAATGTCATAAATGGCTCAGTCAGCTGGCACACTGGAGCATTACAGTAATAGACACTAGTGGGATTTTCCCATGAGCCCTGATTCCCAAACATTAATCAAATGTGTGGTGAATCACACTGCTGAATCAGCTTTACACTCAGACAGAAACTGATTCAGTCAGAGATTCACAGACGCTTTTCTCCAAGAAATATCTGTCAATTTCGTTTCAATCCGGTTATCCTCCCATCCTTCCTCCAGGCCACAGGAAGTGGGTCCCCCAGCATGAGTGAGACACTGGCGTCTCATCCTACAGGAAACAGGAAGTGCCCTCACATGCCTGAGGGAGGATGACATATCCTCAGCGTTCATTATTTCATTTGCATTCAAATTCCAGCTCATAAACTGAGAGGAAGCCAGTTCTTAAATTCTGCAGATAAGGTCGCAGAGCGTTTATTTACATGTGGACGTGTGTGTGTGTGTGTGTGTGTGGGTGTGTGATATTTCTGGTTGCCTCAGGAATGTCTTATCACATTCATATCAGTGTGTCGTTGGAGGAACAGACATGTTCATACATGAATCTGTGATATCTGAATCACGGCAGATCAGTGTCTGTGACGTCAACACTGACATGAATCATTCACAAACACTTTTTATGGATGTGTTCACACATAGTTTGATTGCTTGATCGGAGTCGTTTACCGCTGAACACATGACTCATGAGGAGAAGACAACGTTTTTACTGTCTTACTGAAGGATTAGTAGGATCCAGTTAAGGGGGAATGTTCTCAGAACTTCAGCTAATGTTCTCACAAGGTTCCCTCAAAGTTATAAACAAACCAAAATATCACACATCACAGAATTCATGCGCTCAACATGTCTGTGATTGGCTACAATGCTCATCACTGCAACCTTACATGCCAGATCTAAATAATGCTATAATCAAGATTTTACATGATTAGTTAACCTTTAGAGCTATAATAGTAAAAATGTGCTAAAAGGTTTGAAGAGACTTCCACATATAATCTTGCTATTTCTTCCAGGATCATTGATAGAACCTTCGTAAAAAAGTAATCTGGTCTCTAATGTCCTCAAAACGTTAGCACATAAACATTTATGGGAAGTTTTTTTGTCTTTTTTTCTAACGTTTCTAATGTTTTTTTATTTTTTTAATTTTGCTACTTGTTTCAGAATGTTCAGAGAGCATTCAAAAGTAACATTGCAATAGTGTTTGAAAAACGATGATATGGAATGTTCCCTTAACCTTTTTAAAACATTAAAAAAAAAAAAAGTGTTTTTTTTATATTAATGGGCAGCAATGGCAGTATTAGATACGATGCCAATGAATCACTAAATATTTGTGTATTATCAATATTCCTCAAACAATTCATTTGCCCGTGTAATTGCCGAAGTTTAGCTGGATGTTTTGTATAGCAATGTTCTGCATTAATTTTTCTATTCAAAATGTATTTAGTATACTTCAAGTATATTAACTTTAAATAAAAATATACACAAATATCAAATTACATACTACTGCTAGAATATACATACACTCAACAAGAGGATTATTAGAAACACTTGTTCAATTTCTCATTAATGCAATTATCTAATCAACCAATCACATGGCAGTTGCTTCAATGCATTTAGGGGTGTGGTCCTGGTCAAGACAATCTCCTGAACTCCAAACTGAAAGTCAGAATGGGAAAGAAAGGTGATTTAAGCAATTTTGAGCGTGGCATGGTTGTTGGTGCCAGACGGGGCGGTCTGAGTATTTCACAATCTGCTCAGTTACTGGGATTTTCACGCACAACCATTTCTAGGGTTTACAAAGAATGGTGTGAAAGGGAAAAACATCCACTATGTGGCAGTCCTGTGGGAGAAAATGCCTTGTTGATGCTAGAGGTCAGAGGAGAATGGGCCGACTGATTCAAGCTGATAGAAGAGCAACTTTGACTGAAATAACCACTCGTTACAACCGAGGTATGCAGCAAAGCATTTGTGAAGCCACAACACGCACAACCTTGAGGCGGATGGGCTGCAACAGACCCCACCGGGTACCACTCATCTCCACTACAAATAGGAAAAAGAGGCTACAATTTGCACAAGCTCACCAGAATTGGACAGTTGAAGACTGGAAAAATGTTGCCTGGTCTGATGAGTCTCGATTTCTGTTGAGACATTCAGATGGTAGAGTCAGAATTTGGCGTAAACAGAATGAGAACATGGATCCATCATGCCTTGTTACCACTGTGCAGGCTGCTGCTGGTGGTGTAATGGTGTGGGGGATGTTTTCTTGGCACACTTTAGGCCCCTTAGTGCCAATTGGGCATCGTTTAAATGCCATGGCCTACATGAGCATTGTTTCTGACCATGTCCATCCCTTTATGACCACCATGTACCCATCCTCTGATGGCTACTTCCAGCAGGATAATGCACCATGTCACAAAGCTCGAATCATTTCAAATTGGTTTCTTGAACATGACAATGAGTTCACTGTACTAAAATGGCCCCCACAGTCACCAGATCTCAACCCAATAGAGCATCTTTGGGATGTGGTGGAACGGGGAGCTTCGTGCCCTGGATGTGCATCCCACAAATCTCCATCAACTGCAAGATGCTATCCTATCAATATGGGCCAACATTTCTAAAGAATGCTTTCAGCACCTTGTTGAATCAATGCCATGTAGAATTAAGGCAGTTCTGAAGGCGAAAGGGTCAAACACAGTATTAGTATGGTGTTCCTAATAATCCTTTAGGTGAGTGTATGTATATATATGACAAAAAAAAAATAAAATAAAAACATTTGGCGGGAATTTTTTAAAATCCGATTATTGATTTAATGTAACCATTTTAATCGTATTGCTTTTAGTGCTTATTATGAAATGAGTAAGGCACAAAATTTATAATAGTGATTTTAACGTGATTAAAATGCCACTTAACGACATGGCGTATAACAGCCCTTAACCGTGGTAAAATCATGGTGATCATTGTGGAGTTTAATTGTGCGTGGTGTTGACTGACCCTCGGGAGAGATCAGAGGATGCAGTTTAAACAGAACCAAACTAGGCTGTCCAGGAAATGGACACACACACACTGTAAATGAGTGTGTGGCCTTATGAGAGCAGAAGGGAAACGTGCTGGTGTGTGTGAGAGAGCTCAGCTGACACAGATGGCGGTGGGTGTTTGGGGTGTTTCAGTCTTGAGGTGGGGTGGTGATGACAGAGATGTGGTGGTCGTTTTATTAGGGTGAGAGTCATTCAGGAAATTATGTACTGAAGTCTGACTGTTCTGAAAATCATACACGCTGTCGTGAAAGTCAACATGAAATCAAACTTCACCCAATTTACTTTCTCAACAGACATTCCTGCTCTTATTGTGAGCGATTCATCATTCCATGTTATTCCAAAGAGAAAAATTTGGTTTTCTTAATCTTTCATGGTAATAGAATAGTTTTAGTTTCATTGTTGCACAAATGAAAAAGTCAAATGGCTAGTTAAGCATTGTTTTAATGTTACCGCAATAATAGAGAACTAAATATACAACTGAATATACAAAACAAATAAAACTAACATCTCTGAAATGTGTTTTACTCTGAAATACATCACATTAAGGAAGTGAAATGAGTAATGAATGCGGTTTCATGTTGCTCAAACAAATAGATGGATGTTTTGCCATTGAGCTACATTCTTTACACTTCAGGGAAAGCAACCTACTGAATATTTCTCTTTGCATATTTTAAGCTGGATTAGATGAATGTGTTTTATCAGTGATAAAACGACACTTCTGCTTTAAAGTGTGTGCAGGTACAGCTGCATTGATCAGATCTCCGGGATTCAGTATGTTTTTATCTGGTGACGCAGTGGCCGACGCCAGAATCATGACACCACACAAACCTCCAGGACTAGAGGTCAAAGGTTAGTAAGGGGTTTAGACGTTTCACAATCATTACAAAGGACAGATCAGTGAATATGAACTCATTTAGTTGATGCTACAGCGTGCTACACACTAACATGGGTGGTCTAGTTTCTACCTGTGGTCTCTTGATCTCTCATTCTTTTTATCTCTTTTGTTCATTCCACACATGCCAGTGTAAATGACAGACGTGGATAAGAGATGTGTGTGTGTGTGTGTGTGCCCATCCTCCTTAAGATGAAAGATCAGGGTCATCATTCCCAGACCTGCAGGAGCCTCACCAACCACCTAAAAACCTCTGAAGAAAACCTGAGGTGTTTGTCCCTCACAATTCTGGTCTTTAATGTAAGTCTGTGGGATTTTTTTTACATACTCAGTGTTTAATCACTAACCTTAAATATGAGCAGTTGTAATTAGGGTTGCCATGTCTACATAACCAAACTAGCCCAATCAGAAATAGCCCAAAAGTAGCCCAATGACCATCCCAAAAATGAAAAACTCAAGATATGCCATCCCCATACCTGAAACACATATTTTACATTCACTGTTATGAAAACTGCATCGTAGTGGTCATAAACACAGGTCAAAAGCTCCCTACCAGTGACCCGCTTTCACAAAACTGAACATCTAACACCGTTTTATACAATATCTCAATACAAGCATTTCAGTCAAATATAATTTATGCAAAGTCAAACCTTTAACCCACAGGGGAAAAATCAACCTGTGGCAACAGTTTAAAAGTAGCCTAATTCTGCAGGAAAACTTGGCAAACCTGGAAGTGATTGTGATACATGACTCCGATTCTAAAGCAGAAGTTTAGACATTGTTTGCTTTAGTTGTAAACGTCCTTGTCATATTTCACTGCCCAGGACCAAACCATCCGCCAGCTAACAGGAAATCCTCTCCTGACAGGAAGTGACACAGCACACACAGAACTATGAAACAGGAAATGCACCATGTGTACGCTTATTGACTGATTCATAATAATCAAGCACAGACAACATGGTACAAAACTAGGGTGGGGCAATTAATAAAAAATTATATTTAACAAATAGCCTTTTAGTGGTATTCATTGTTTATCCTGATATTTATACATTTGCTCAGAATTGGATTGAAATTATGATTTCTCTTTTTTTTAATAAGAACTCATATTTCACCATTCTTGCCAAGTAGATAAAATTAAAAGTAGATGAAAGACTGGTTATATATATATATATATATATATATATATATATATATATATATATATATATATATATATATATATATATATATATATATATATATATATATATATATATATATATGCACACAATTTTAAAATATTTGAATAATCATTTATTAAAATATTATTTTATAATCATATACATTTACATTCAGTCAATTAGCAGATGCTTTTATCCAAAGCAATTTACGCTTTTATATTAAAAAATATTAAATAATTTTTATGCACAAATATAGCAATACCTTGGGCACTATTTTAACTTTTCCACTTTTGCTAGTTTAACAATGGAAAAAAAGGTCTGTGTGCCAGGCGCATAGTCCAAAAGGGTTGTACCTGGTCTCTTAATGAGTTATGCGTGTTATGGGCGTGACATACAAAACAATCAGAATCTCATCTCTCGTTCCCTTTAAAAGCCAGTTGCGCTTGCACCGTAAATCCGCAGAGTGTACGTGTGTTGCTATAGGTGCATATTACTAACACACCCTTTAAATAACACAAAAATACTGCGCTTTTGACTTTAAAGCAGGTTTTTGCATTTACTATTTAAACAACGCTGGACATGAAAATGATAACTGCGTCGGGCTGAAACTAGCAAAAAACACTTGTTGTGCCTGGTGTATGATAGGGCCCATCAAATTCAAATATTTACAGATTAAAATTTGTCATGCATTGAAATATTTTGTACAAAATCTATTAGTTATTTGAACAGTTTTAATCATGACGCAAATTAATCAGTGAATCTTTTATTTGAGCCAACAACTGATTCATTCAACTGGACTGTTTAAAATTAATCAGACCAACTCTGACATCTATTTTTCTACTTTAAAGATACAATTAAAACATCTGTCTTAACTCTCTCAAGTCTGTAATAGTTTTTAGGAAACTTTTAAAAAAAATCAGGGGGAGTGGGACACTTTATGTCATTGAGCTGACCCCATTACCTGATTCCACCCCATTAAAAAACAGCTATTGGCAATACAGCAATGTCATGTTTCCATTCAAAGCTGCCAATTAAACTCATGCACAAAATTGGGATATTGCATAAAACATCTGTGAATTAAGCAGCATTTCCATCCGATTCAAGAGAACAAAATCATCACTTCCTTTGAAATTGCAAAATATCTTTAATAATCAGGCATTTCAGAGTGAACAAACCAACATTTGAGATGCGTTTCCATGCAATATCGTTTTTCTATGCAATATCCCAAAATGCACAAAAAAATAAGTGGATGGTAATAAGCTAATGTTCCTTATATTAATATCAAAACACAGTGAACATTCAGCATCTCATTCAGTCCTACACATTCGGTAACACAAAGTCACAGTTGGTATGCAAAGGAAGCGAGGAAGCCAGCAGACAGTTGATAACCTGGCTATCAGCAGATAAGTGTGTCTTTGAGGAGATGCTGTGAATCTCTGAAGGAATGCACACAGACTGATAGACAGAAGAGCCAGAGGGCATCATGTGACAGATGACACATTTTCCACAGAATCAGATGGGAAATGACAGGGGTGCTGAGTTTTGTTTCAACATGCCTCACGTTTACAAAATTGCTCAACACAGCCACTGCGTGTCATTTGTACATGCTTAGAGAAATCATCTCAAATAGCTGGGATAGTTTTGAAGTGTGTGTACAAAACACTTAACACTCTGAGATGAATGCTAAGGCCTGCTTCACTATTGCTCATAACCTCAACTCTATTAGACTGTATGATGTAACTCGTCCTGTACTGTTCGTGCGAATGTTCTGGTACTTTACTAAGTTTTCAAGCTTGTGATTTTTATTTGGTGGGTGATAAAAATAATTGGGGGAAAAAGTCCCATAGACTTAGAAGAAAGAAACGCACAAAATCTGTTGGTCTCTCTTCTGACCCCAAACATTCTGACCTCTGCTGGATAAGGATGTGTTTCCTCATTTCTCCCTGGGACAGGAAAAGGCTGCTGCTGCGGAAACAGTCCCTGCGAAGAGGAAATGATCTCACTGCACCTGTGTGAGGAGGATGGACACACACACACACACACACACACACTTCCCATGCAGCTGTGTGCAGTTGGATTTTAACAGGAAGAAATGGAGACGTTAGGTTTTCCCCCAGACCTTCTTTCCTGATTCCCAAAAACTCTTCATTTGCTAGTAATTAATTTATAAAAAATATTATGTAGTCTCCCACCCACTAACAGGTGCCGTGATGAAGAGATAGAGATGATGATCGGTGTATATATTATATAGTATACAGGTACATTATTTTCCATAATGTAATGATAATTTAAATTTCATATATTTTAGAATCATTGCACACCAACTGAAATATTTCAAGTCTTTTATTGTTTTAATACTGATGATTTTGGCATACAGCTCATGAAAACCCCAAATTCCTATCTCAAAAAATTAGCATATTTCATCCGACCAATAAAAGAAAAGTGTTTTTAATACAAAAAAGGTCAACCTTCAAATAATTATGTTCAGTTATGCACTCAATACTTGGTCGGGAATCCTTTTGCAGAAATGACTGCTTCAATGCGGCGTGGCATGGAGGCAATCAGCCTGTGGCACTGCTGAGGTGTTATGGAGGCCTAGGATGCTTCGATAGCGGCCTTAAGCTCATCCAGAGTGTTGGGTCTTGCGTCTCTCAACTTTCTCTTCACAATATCCCACAGATTTTCTATGGGGTTCAGGTCAGGAGAGTTGGCAGGCCAATTGAGCACAGTAATACCATGGTCAGTAAACCATTTACCAGTGGTTTTGGCACTGTGAGCAGGAGCCAGGTCGTGCTGAAAAACAAAATCTTCATCTCCATAAAGCTTTTCAGCAGATGGAAGCATGAAGTGCTCCAAAATCTCCTGATAGCTAGCTGCATTGACCCTGCCCTTGATAAAACACAGTGGACCAACACCAGCAGCTGACATGGCACCCCAGACCATCACTGACTGTGGGTACTTGACACTGGACTTCAGGCATTTTGGCATTTCCTTCTCCCCAGTCTTCCTCCAGACTCTGGCACCTTGATTTCGAATAACATGCAAAATTTGAGCGACAGTCCAGTGCTGCTTCTCTGTAGCCCAGGTCAGGCGCTTCTGCCGCTGTTTCTGGTTCAAAAGTGGCTTGACCTGGGAATGCGGCACCTGTAGCCCATTTCCTGCACACGCCTGTGCACGGTGGCTCTGGATGTTTCTACTCCAGACTCAGTCCACTGCTTCCAGGTCCCCAAGGTCTGGAATCGGTCCTTCTCCACAATCTTCCTCAGGGTCCGGTCACCTCTTCTCATTGTGCAGCGTTTTTTGCCACACTTTTTCCTTCCCACAGACTTCCCACTGAGGTGCCTTGATACAGCACTCTGGGAACAGCCTATTCGTTCAGAAATGTCTTTGTGTGTCTTACCCTCTCGCTTGAGGGTGTCAATGATGGCCTTCTGGACAGCAGTCAGGTCGGCAGTCTTACCCATGATTGTGGTTTTGAGTAATGAACCAGGCTGGGAGTTTTTAAAAGCCTCAGGAATCTTTTGCAGGTGTTTAGAGTTAATTAGTTGATTCAGATGATTAGGTTAATAGCTCGTTTAGAGAACCTTTTCATGATATGCTAATTCTTTGATAGGAATTTTGGGTTTTCATGAGCTGTATGCCAAAATCATCAGTATTAAAACAATAAAAGACCTGAAATATTTCAGTTGGTGTGCAATGAATCTAAAATATATGAAAGTTTAATTTTATCATTACATTATGTAAAATAATGAACTTTTATCACAATATGCTAATTTTTTAGAAGGACCTGTATATGTTATAAAGTGAGGAAGAAATCAGAATTTACACTGTTATTTCAAGTAATAATAAAAAAAGTGACCTTTCATCAAAATATAACTTTGAAACGTCAATTTCCTTTTCAGGTGCCGTCACCAATCCATCATTCAAACATCAATTCTGAGGAGAAATTCCCACCCTACATTTCTCTCAGTAAGTATTATTTTTCGCTCAGAAAATGTCAGAACAATTATTCTGTGAAGTGGATACTAAAGTAAAATGTACTCATTTGTTTGTTTGTTTTCTAAGGTAAAATTGGTGGCAAATGCTGAATAATGTTGTTCATCTCATTAAATTAATCATTCAGATGCCCAAATCATCTCAATTATATTTTTCTAAGTTGTAAAAAAAACAAAGATTATTGTTGTAAATTTTTACAAGAAAATACCAATTCAGACTTTCTACATATCAATTTAAAATGATGTAGGTGTAGGATTTATTGCTCACATTGCTAGTAAATTTCACAATAATTAGTGTAATTACCAGTATTACACATGCCAGTCCATTCATCTATTTCAGAGCACATGAATGACTCATGATTGGCACATAATCGAGTGATTCATCTGCAGTAGATCTTTGGATGTGTAAACTGAAATACCCAAATACCAGTGGAGTTGTGACAGTATTATGTGGGTTGTTGAATTTGAATGACATGAAGAGGAATTTACTAAATTGCAATTCAAATAAATTCAACAGTCGAACAAGGAAGGAATTTGATTACCAACATGATGTAGATTACATTTCCCCCTCTCAAATGAATAGACATTCTTCTAAATTCATCAAAACAATTAAGCCATCAAACCAGCAGCTCATGTTTTCCCTTTTATAAAAAAGTAATTCCCAATCAAAATGTAAATCTACTGATTATATATTAATGTTTGGCTTCATTTGGAAGACTTTTGGGGTAAATGTGATGTGAAAATTTGAATGATCTTGCCCTATAATTTATGATTTCCAAGTAAATGCGTGATCATGCTAGCCATCCAAGATGTCATAAGAGAAGTGCAATATAATATAAAAAAGATGATGTTGCCTAGTGTTTATGTGCTATGAATATCATTTCAGTGAAAAACGGGCAGCGACTCTCTCTCCTAAAGCAGCATCCTATGAACACTGCAGGAAAAGTAAGGCACTAGTTGCAAGAATGGAGATAATGTGTGTGTGGATATCCTGCTGTCATGTCAAGTAATGATAGTGTGTAACAGGTTTGGGAATGGATCCAGATATTTATCATGACTGGAAAATAAATCATTCTCAGGAGGTAAGACAACAGAAACACTGTCTATTTAAAGTCACAGTTTCAGTTTATGGATGAATGCTTATAGGAAATAAGTGGATGGCTAAAATGTTAGGTAACTTTATTTCGATGCGCCACTTTATGTATTCTACTAACTATAAGTAACTACATGTCAACTTATGTAGTTGCAAAGTTACTTATAGTTAGTACAATGTCTAAAGTCTAAAGATTATGGAAATGTTTACACTGTCGATTTTTGGGATTAACAACCAAATTAACTTTCAGGTATCAGTCTTAAAATGTCCCGATCAAACAGCAACTTAAAGTAGCATCTCAAATACTGTCTGCATGGATGTTCTCTTATTGCTATTCATAGTGACAGTGACCAAAGTTATATCAAAGATAGCAACGTCCATAAAACTGAAGTCTTATCACTTTTCATACAACAAAAGTTCATCCGTCAAATCTTTATTTAGCCTAAATTATTCTTTCTCTCATTTGTGGGTTTAGATCTCACAAATCTGAGGAAAAAAGTTGCAATTACCTTTTTTATTCTGTGGTGGAAACATGTATCCATACTTAACAGCCAAGCTCTATCAATAACTGTTTTATAGTTAAACATTTTCTCTTTTCCTTTACAAGGGGGAGATTCAAAGACTTCTATAGGCATTATTCACAGTGGAATGCTACACCGGTTGAATTCATTCATCTCTACACAATCAGGTAACTCTCTCACACAGGAATATGATCATGAATAAATCCTCAGCAATGGCCACAGGCCACTTTCATTATTATAGTACATGGCTTTAATAAACTGCAGCATAGAGCTGGACGCTGGCCTCATTCCAAACCCACGATTATTATGATCATATTCCTCATGTTTCAGGTCCTGCACTAACAGCATTTAGCTTCAGCGTAACACTGGCACAGAATGCACATGCATTTTTTTATTTGTATTAATTATTAATGGAATAATTTCTGGCAATAAAATGGTTGAGTGTGAAAGTCATTAACACTTAATAAATCTAATCTGCAAATGAACAGACTTTTAATTTTTTTAATTTACAGACCATAATCAATCCTTTGTTAAAACCTTCTAAACACAAAACATTCGATATTATAATGATCACATCTAGTTTTGATAGATTGTGAAATAACTCCAGGTATTGATTCTCTGTACATATGGTAAGTTATTTATTGTATAAGTAAGTCAAACTTTATGTATAATGCAGTAGGAAGCTTTTTTAAAGCAGTATTTATACCTTGTAATGCATTTTATGCTATTTAATAACAGTATAATACTTAATTTCACACACCGTAAGAAAGTATAATGCATTGAAACATGGCAAACAACCAATTTGAGAATCTGCAAATATAATGCATTTTAATTTTGAAAAGAATTTATGAAAAGAAAATGCATTATGAACACCTTTTATAATGCATTATATTACGTGTTACCAGAAATAATTTTTGGAACATTTTCCTTTTCTAAACAATTGAACGAATCGTTTAGTTAAACAAGTTACTGCATGTCAAAATAATCTAACGGCAATTTGAAAAATACATAGAGGGCTATAAAGCTATCCAAAAAAAGGGCTTTTGTGTTCGTTGTTTCTCTCTCTCCGTGTGTGGGTGTGTGTGTCTTTTTGAGATCATTTTTTTTAATCATTTTACATATACAGAAACTCATAATACATTTCTCCTCCTAAAATTTATTACAGGGTTAAGGCAAGTTTTAGCGTGCCAGAAATGGCTGAAGATGTTATCAAACGCTGATTCAACACTTGGCCCAAAACGATTCAGACCAATTCATCTGGTATTTTCACTGTGTGTTCATAACGGACCCCAACAGCTTTGACTGATTCCTGTGAAAAAGGGCAAGGCTTGTTTATGCAGTGATAAGGAACTTGACAGAGAAGTGAAATACTCATTACTACATGCTAAAGAATGCCTTACACACACGCTGAATTATTTACTGTTGTACTCTGTTCAACACCTCCTGCTGAACGATTCAAGCCTAAGAAAACATCAGCTCTGTTCCACCGCCGAGTGAAGCAGCATGACATGTGTCCTTAGCAAAGGGAATCCCAGAATGCATTGTGCCAACACAACATTGATGCTGTCAAAAAAAATGTTGACAAAATGAACTGATAAAAAACAAACAATTTCACCCCACTTTATGTTGGTTAACATTGATCTACTATTTAAACAACTTCTGAGCCAACATGTAAACAGCATCTCCTCTTAGAGCTTTAAATCTACAACCACCAAACTCGGCTCAGACCTTCAGACTGTTCTGACTCGGGTAGCTAGATCTGTTCAAACTGTTCCAGCTTACATTTATCGTTAAGCGGACGATGAAAACAATGAAAAGTCCCATAGACTTTTATTAAGGGGGTCAAAACTCTAATAGAGTATTTAAGTATCATCCACTACATAATTGTTAACATCGAAGCTTAGCACATTCTTGAAACATGCTAATTCATACTAGCAACATGCTCATTCATGCTAGCAAAGAGTTAAAACATGCTAACAACATGTTAAATCATGTTAGCAGAAGGTGTTAAATCATGTTAACAATGTGTTAAAATGTTAGCAAAACATGTCAAACCATGTTTACAGAAAGGGTTTAATCGTGTTACCAATGTGTTAAAACATCTTAACATGCTAATTCATCTTAGCAGTAAATGTTAAATCATGTTAGCAATGTGTTAAAAACATGCTAAACCATGTTAGCAGGAAGTGTTAAATCATGTTAACTCTAGCTGCGTCCGAAATCGAATACTTCTCTACTATACAGTATTCGAAAAACAGTAGGCGAAAAGTACCCGGATTTCCTACTACTTCCGGCGAGATTCTGAAGTGTGCATACGATTCCACGAGGCCACGGGACACGATTTATGAATGTTAACAATGTGTAAAAACATGCTAGCAAACATGCTAATTCATCTTAACAGAACGTGTTAAATCATGTTAACAATATGGTAAACCATCGTAGCATAATGCTAAACTTCTAGACATTATGCGACTGAGATGTGGTAAATTTATAGCTTGACTTGAGCTTCTTTCTTCTGCCAGTTGTATTTAGGCTTCAGAATTCATAACAGTTGTGTTTATTTGTGAAGATTATCCTGATTAACAAAATGTGTATGAATCATAATCCAAAAGGTAATGGAAATATCCTACTGGCTCTTGGTTGAGGGGACCAGGATGATGCAAACTCTCGCGTCGGCCTACATGTGTGTCATCATCCCATGCTTCACTCCGTTTGTGTGTCAGCCTATGGAAAGTGTTCTAAAACATTCACTCAGGAACACATGAAGTTCCATTTTTGTCAGGATTCTGCCTTAACAATTCCAAACCTAATTTTGGAGCCCATATCTGTACATTCATCACTACTGTGTTTGTCATTTTTAAAAGCAGTCAGCATAGATAATGTTTTGAAATATACATTTTAAGGAACTGTTTATAAACTCATCTTTAGGAGAATTTTTTCTTACCTACACTCTACTCACTTTTAAACAGTGACCATTCACAGTATCCAGTTGCTGTCAAACAAGGACCAAAAACTCCATGAAAGAGCCATAAAAGTAGTTCACGGAGCCTGACAGGACGTGGTCACTATGAAGTGTTGTTGTATGGAAAAGTGGAGCGTGTACATCTGTAAGAGCTGTCATAACAACACAGTCTGCAATACCGACTGTACATCACACCGCACGGGGAGGGAGGAGGGAAGATTTTCCACTACAGCCCGCTTCCAGACCTTAGATGGACGCAGAGAGAAAGATAGTGGCCTTCGCACGTTCCCCTGTTGATTTATTTTCATTTTTACTCAACCTGCACGTCACCACAGAACTTTACAACGACTCGTAGCTGTATGGGAAAGACGTCAATGTGTTCAGAATGATGGAAATATCTCAGGTGTGGTTTGTGAAGTTTTAAAGATACAGAGCCCCTAAAGCAGGGGTGGGGAACGTTGATCCTGGAGGGCCACTCTCTTGCAGAGCTTAGCTCCAAACCTGAAAAAAACACTCGCCTGCCAGTAAGTTCAGTAATCCTGAAGACCTCGGTTAGCTTCAGGTGTGTTTGATTAGGGTTGGAGCTGAACTCTGCAGGACACTGGCCCTCCAGGGTCAACATTCCCCACCCATGCCCTAAAGGGACATGGTGGAGGGGAAAAAAAAGGAAGGCAAAATAAGAAGTCAATGCTTTTGCATTTGCTTACAAAGACTTTGCGTTCGCTCCCAAAGCGTTTTGGTTCCACAAGAAACTTTGGTTACGTTTGCAAAACACGTTGCATTCCCCCGTGAAACATTGCATTTGCTTGCAAAACCTTTTGAGCTCTTTGCGAGCGAACGAAAAGTTTCTCACTGGAACACAAAAGATTTAGCAAGGGATCGCAAAAAATTGCTAAGAGAACACAAAAGCATTGACAAATTTTGAATATTGAAAAAAAAAGAAATAGACTGCAATTTCCACAGCCATTTAGGGGCTCCGTATGAAGGTGACTTGTAGCTTTGCACAAAATAAAATTCCAGTACTAATCTTCACGTCTTGATCCATTTTCAAACATTAAACCATCACGCATTTACTTTAGCAAGCTGTACGTGTGTATCGGTTGCATTCATAGATTGGTGCGCAGAATAAGGAGTAAACTTGTGCTGCTACCATACATGCTCATGAAGGAGATATTCTGCTGTTTTTGAGAGTGTCAAATGAGTTTTGACCTGTTGAGGACTGTGGATATTGATATAGTGACTGGAGATGTGCAGTGTGTTTACACTGAAAAGAGTGAGCGGCGGGTCAGGCTGAAGGTGCAGATGCAGATGCCTGACTGTGACGTCACAGACGCCTGAGGAACTGACTGTTGACTGCATTCCAGCTGTGCGGCGGTTTGTTTCCCCTCTCTCTCTCTCTCTCTGGCAGCTGTGAGACCTGGCAGTGTGCCGCCTCGCAGACACAAACTCTGGGTGGAACAGAGGAAGAAAAGAAAAAACAGGAAAGAGGCAGAACGTTCGATAGAGAGGTGTAAACCAAACGTCTCTGTTTAAAATCTAGACTTGAGCTGCCTATTGCCTAATGCTTTTGAAGGCAACATCCTAACGCAAGTGGCCAATCTCCATCAGAGAGTATTCAAAGAGTGGGCTTCCACTAAAGAAGAATCTGTTTACTCACCCTCATGTCATCCCAAACCCGCACGTTGATGTTTTTCTTTCCTGTCAACATGACATCATGACTTTGCGTAAACATACACTCCACTTTCCAAAAATGTTGTGTTATCTGTATGCATTTTGAGCTATCCGCGTGTATGTCTACGCCATGTGATTCCGCGTGTATGTCTACGCCGAAATGAACCATTGTGTGTGTGTGTGTGTGTGTCCACAATGTAAATGGATTTATAAACATACTAAATTATGTTTTTTTTTTTTGAAAATGTAAAAATGCTAAATGTTTCTTGTGATGGGTAGGTTTAGGGGCAGTGTGTGTGTGTGTGTGTGTGTGTGATGGGTAGGTTTAGGGTTAGGGGGCAGTGTAGGAGGATAGAATGAAACGGCGTTGATAAACACACTAAAAAGCGATTATGTGTCTTGATAGCACGCCAAAATGGCATATGAATGGGTGTGTCATACATACACCATTTCATGAGATCAGTCTGCAACTGGAACACAGAATTTTTGAAGAATGTACTTTTTTTTTTAATACAGTGACAGTTCATAGTTACCACTTATTGTTAATCAGGGGCAGAAAACTCACTAAAGATAATTTATTTTAATACTTTCATATTTGTAATTATTTCTTATAAAGGCCACATAAGAAAAAAATGCTTTGGTAAATCATGCATTTGAGAAAAATTTTTTTTTTAAAAAACCCGTCCAATTAGTCATGACAAAAAATCCTATTTGTTGAAATGAAAAGTTTAAATTATGATATACTAGACATAATTATAATCATGATTTTGACTTATGACATTAAAAGTCTGATTTGTGAAATTAAAATTTGAAATTGACATACTAAGGCTACGTCTACATTAATCCGGATAGATTTGAAAATGGAAAAAAATGCTCTCCGTTTTCCAGAAGTTTCTCATCCACACTGAAACGTCAGTAAACGCCAAATTCAACTCACTGCGCATGCGTAAAACTTCATAAACGCTCACTGAGATACAGACATCATCAAGTTCACACACAATTCTTCTGCCAGGATCATTTTATTTGGCTAAATATCTCTGCATTCACTGATGTCGCACTCGATCAGCATTATGAGGTTTGGTCTAAAACGCAACTCCACTCGTGTTTTGCCACAGGACAGCAAATGCAAGTACATTTTCTGTCATCCTCGCAGGACTGTGACATGAAATGAGCAAAGGAACATATTACAGCAACTGTGTGAAAGTGAATAGCACATAACTGGCACAATAGCGTTTTAAACATACATCTATAGGTACAATGTGTGTCACATGACTAAACACGCATCATTGTTTTCAAATACCTCCGTCTTCACAGTCCAAACTAGGACGCGAAGCCAGCCTTTTCAAATGTATCCGCTTTGAGCGTTTTCAAAGAGCTACGTTTTTGTTGATTTAAAACGCTGTCTCAGTGACGGAAGGCCAAAACAGAAAACTTATGCGCTTTCAGTGTGGACATGGCCTAAATAATATTTGAGATTAAATTAGAGATTTAAGAGTCGTAATTATGAAACCAAATGTATAAAATTGGAAAGTCATGATGACATATTTAAGTTGCACCTATGATTCATAATTATGAGATAGTCAATTATGACCCTTATAGCAATTATGTTTTTTATCTCATAATTCTGACTTTATGTCATAATTCTGATTTTCCGAAGCATGTGGCAGAAATGGCTCGCATAAATGCCTCCTTTGTGATGTGTGTGACTATTTTTGGTGCCTTTTTCCTGCTTTAAAGACTGACTGTAACATGACCAACTGGAGTTCTATAGTAAGCTGTGAAGAAGCCGTTCATTAATCGGACGGATACGTGCTTCCAGTGAACAAGTCATTGTTTCTAGTCTGACAGCGAGACGTTGAATGAGTGTGAATGAACTGAACAACTGTCTTTGTGAACAAGCTGAGCGGACAGGGTGTGTTGGTCATGAATGAGGAGGAAATAAGACAATAGTGCCTCTATGTATCCGTTTTCCTCAGGAGAACTTGTCTTGTCAGACCGTCTCAAACTGTCATCTCTCTTTCTTCGCGCTATGATCTGCGTGATTGACTCGGCCATCAGGAGTGGAGGATGTGGGCTATATTGCAGTGTATTGACTGTGTGGATGCGTGTAGTGTCCCACAGGAAGGGTCGGATGGCCACTTACTGTCTGACTGCAGGCGGTTAAAGCTGATGCATTGTGGGATACAGAACCAATACTGCCCACATGGGGTCCATCCATTTGACATGGAAGTAGAAAAGAGAGGACCCTAGAGGATCACGTGCGTGTGTAATCTGTGTATTTGTGGGCAGCCGTCGCTTGATTTAGGGCTAAAGGAGGCTG
Organism: Gobiocypris rarus; assembly: GCA_023029165.1. Taxonomy (NCBI): domain Eukaryota; kingdom Metazoa; phylum Chordata; class Actinopteri; order Cypriniformes; family Gobionidae; genus Gobiocypris; species Gobiocypris rarus. Next base: position 35,764,290 of record CM040927.1, on the reverse strand, counting down.
TAGAACTGCAGTGATTAGCTTGAATCTCATGATGAATCTCGTATTGATCTGGAGGAAGAATAATGGCAGCATTATATTACTGATGCTCACCCAGCGCTGCTGTGGTGTTGAGGGATGAGGAATAAACACTGAGTGGGTGCTGACAGACTCTTTCCAGGAAGCCACAGACTCACTGTAAAGAGAAATGGATTTAGTGACAATGATTATTTATCTGTATGTATTAACTTTTCTAGGCAGATCTACCATGAGTGACGAGATTATGTGTGCTTCTGTTATGGTTTCAAACTCATTTGAGTTGCTTAATTACTTAATATATAACATTTTAAATATTAGCATACACTTGTTATATTACACAAACAGTAAAATGTGGAAATTAATGAATACTTCTAATCAAGGATGCATTAAATTGGACAACACTGACAGTGAAGGCATTTATGTGACAGTTCTTTGGAATTTTTTATTAATCAAAAAATCCTGATTTTCCACAGAAATATGAAGCAGCAGCTGCAGCACAATTGATAATAATCAGAAATGTTTCTTGAGCATCAAATCTGCATATTAGAATGATTTCTGAAGGATCATGTGACTCTGAAGATGCTGCTGGATCACGGGAATAAATTACATTTTACAATATACTTAAATACATTTATTTTAAATTGTAATATTTCACAATATTACTGTATTTTTGCACAGACCCAAACTTTTGAAGGGCGGTGTGTATATAAATATACATTTATGTTACAATATGTTCAGTTTGAACATCTATATTGTAACATCTTAGGTCTGCTTTATTTTATTAAAATAAATGTTTTACAGTCATAATGTAAAATATATAAAACATATTACATATATTAGTTTAATAAAAATAAAAATGCTTTATAGTAATATAATTGTTTCATACATATATATATTATTTAATAATTATAAATTATTTAATACAAATAAATATGCTTTACAGTACTAGTTTCATCTAGATGTTGAGTTTCCAGCTGCATGTGTTCGAGCAGTCAGTGGTGACGTGAGCAGCTGTCAGTGTGCGCTGCACCAGATGGAGGCAGATGGTTTCTTTCGGGCCTGGTCCAGTACACACCCTCACTCTGGTAAAGCGTGTAATGACATCAGGTACACTGCCCGCTGGCAGCTACATTCCCTGTTTATAACTGATAAAAATGAGCATGGTTTGATTGATCGGATGACAAATCGTTTGGGTCACCTGTATTAAATGCTGTCCATTTGTCCAAGTTCACTGAAAGTGGATGTGAGATGTAAACCAGTACTCATGTGCTTTTTATCACACCATAGCTAAGTCTAAACGTTCATGAAGACGAGGAATAACAGGGATTGCTGAATTCTCAGGCTGCATGTTGAAATAATGGCCAAATAATGCTGTCAGTGGTGAAACTAGTTTCCCTGCGGTGAGGGACTGGGATCGCCTCATCAAGAATTCTCCATACACACACACACACACACAGATCTGGCACAGAGCGAGTTGGGCTGTGTATTGAGTGATTTACTACAGCAGTGCATTTCTGTTAAAGTGCAGAGGGATTTGAGAAGCGCTGGGGTGGGGGTGGATGGAATCATGAAGTCTGAAGACAAACATGCAAAGAGAGACAGACAGAGAGACAGACAGAGAGAAGACGACAACGACTGTGTTACTACTCACTGAATACTGCACAGTGACAGTATACACTATATATCCTTATGAAAAACAAGTACATGTTGGCATACTTCACAATAGAAAATATACCTTCCTGCAAACTGAATGTAATGTGTCCAGTTCATTGCATTTAAATGGAAGTGTATTATAGTTTATATTTCTATGAAATGCAATTAGTTGAAGGTAAGAATGCTTTTTGACCCATTTAAGTAGAAATTTAAGTCGCATTTTTTTATTTTATTATTAAATTAAATGATTGTATATTTTATTTCAATGTGTTTTAATTAATATTTTGTATTTTTAGGGGTGAACTTTAAAAAAGGTTTTACATTTTACATTTATTGTTATGAAAATTGCACAAAAATAATCAAAATTTTAAATGAAATGTATATTTTTTCCAAAACACATTTTACTCTAAAATTGTGAGATCAAAGCCATAAATCTAAACAAGTCCAAAGTTGAGCTTAATATTTCCAAAAATGAGCTTTCAGCAAGATTTTGTTTGGGCGCAGTAAACGTTTCAACTAAATGAAATTCATCTCTCATTCGTTCATTTTTCATTATTAGTTTTATTTTTGACCGGGAACAATACAATTATGACAATTTTTTTCAGGACCATTTAACCTTTTTGAATCATGTCCATGATTTGTGTGTGTGTGTGTGTATGTGTGTGTGTGTTTACACAGCAAAATTTGTAAATTGCATGATGGAGTTAAAATATATTAACTTAAAAAGTAAAATTGAATAAAACTACAATCAAATTCTTTAGTAGTTTTCATCAACACAAGTGCACTTCTTTAAAGACCCCCTGTGGTGAAAATCAAGTTTTTAATGTTGTCTATATGTCTCGGTGGTGTTTTAATATTCTTTAAGACAAACCATGTGCAAATTTATAAGTCAACACCATTGCTGAGTATTTTCTCCTTAAAACTGCAGTGAACCAAAGACAGTCTCAAAAGCACGGTTTGTGTAACGGGAACAGGGTTTGTGTAACATTAGCAACACAGTATTAGCTGTCAGATAATGTAGTCAAGCCAATGGAGAAAATTATCGTTATGAGTCCAACGTTGTAAAGAACGATACCACTGTGCAGTGTTTACTACAGTAAAGTTGGCCGAGTGAGTCTCTGAGCTGTGTGAGTGAGTGGAGGCGGGGATCATTTGCATATTCATGAATCCACAAATACTAAATGAAGCAAGGATGTAGAGTTACATTCAAGCTATTTTAAGGCACAAGGGATTTTTTAAACTTTTAAATATGTCACTTAATAAATATTATTAAATATGATAAAATATTATTAAAACATTTAAAATGTATTTTAAGGTACAACTTTTAATTTGACATTACAAAGAGCACTTTTTAAAAGTGTACTTAAGTGTGTTGAAAAACAATCATGAAAGTGTGCTCTATTTAAAGGGATAGCTTGCGCAAAAAAGAAATTCCTGTCATCATTTACTCGCCCTCAATTTGCATCGACTTCCATGGCATGGGAAAAAAATTCTATGGAAGTTCAACTGTTTGGTTACACATCTTCAAAATTACTTATTTTGTGTTCAGCAGAAGAAAGAAATTCAAACAGGTTTGGAACAACTTGAGGGTGACTACATTTTTTCGGGTGAACTATCTCTAAGTACACTTGGGTAGCTTTTCATTCAGAAAATATATTATCTGCAAGGCAGTGACCTTTTGCATAAGGGTACTGCCTGCATACTTCTGACATCATGCAACAATAAGCAGTAATATTGTTGTCACATGACATTGTATATTATATATGAATGGCATCATCACCTTGGAAATAAAAAGATTATGTTCAGAATCAGTGATGATATTGCTTCGTATGTCACTAGGTTCACTTAGAGTAATTACAGTTATTTAATGACATAAGGATTCAGAATGAATTAACCTCAATAGTTGAGCTATTCAGCAAACGATGTAATCGAGAGAAAACAGCACTCGACGGCTCCGGTTCACAGTGAGAAGAACCATGTAAGGCCCGGTGAAGTATGCAGTTCACTTGAGTGTGTGTTTAAGGAACAGCGATTCAGCATAAACACAACTGAAAGAAAAAGCAGAAGTATCCGTGTCCTTTGGTATGCATGCAAGTCCTTTTGAATATGAATCTGTCACAGTTTATGACAACATGGGACAAGGCAAATAAATCTGGTAAACCTCTAATGTTAGTGTGAGGCACAGTGTTGGAGAGTGAGTTAAATGTAGTGACACATGATGCTGGTTATTTAGGCACATTTTGCTGTTTGCTACTGTTATCAACTTGATCATATAAATTAGGATGATTCTAGTCTAGTCTTTACTCCAGTCTTTAGTGTCACATGATCCTTCAGAAATATTTCTGATTTGATGCATTACTTATTATTATTATTATAGATGATGAAAACATATTTTTTGTGGAAAGAAACCATGATGCATTTTCAGTAGCTTGTAAACTAATACAAGCTTTGTGTGTGTGTGTGTGTGTGTGTGTGTGTGTGTGTGTGTGTGTGTGTGTGTGAGTGTGAGTGTGAGTGTGTGTGTGAGTGAGTGAGTGAGTGGTGAGTGAGTGAGTGAGTGAGTGAGTGAGTGGTGAGTGAGTGAGTGAGTGAGTGAGTGAGTGAGTGAGTGAGTGAGTGAGTGAGTGAGTGAGTGGAGAGAGAGAGAGAGAGAGAGAGAGAGAGAGAGAGAGAGAGAGAGAGAGACAGACAGACAGACAGACAGACAGACAGACAGACAGACAGACATTCTCACCAGTTCCTGTAGTGGCTGTGGTTGACAGACTTTGCTGAGTTTCTGTCTGATACCAGCGGGCCACATAAACACAATCGTCAGGCATCACAGTCTCATCCAGCACAGATTTAACACTGTCCTGCATTCCTCCACTCTCCTCCATCATTCTCTCTGCTGAAAACATTTTCAGGGCCACAGACACAATGACTGATAGGATGGAGAAAGGTAAAATATACAAACTCACAATCCCTTTCTACTATGTTTCAAACTCATGGTTATCATAAGACAAATGATGTTTTATTATGCATTATGTGTTTATTTAGCCTGGCGTGGCCATACTCAATTCTAGTCAGAATATGAGTCTGGTACCGCTCCATTGAGCTTTGATTACGGGGCGTGTTTCAACCGAGCCAGGAAAGACCTCAATTGGATAGACCCACAACCAATCAGAGCAACGGAGCGACGCATAACGTTAGTTGTCAACAGAACTCAACTGCACTGTGTTGTCAAGTCCGTGTTTTTCTCCATGTCCGCGGGTTGAAGCGACCCCAATTATGTGATTATATAAACCCAGGAATGCGAATTTTATCAGGCAACCTTGCCAAAATAACATTTTGCCAACCAAACGCCATTTTTTTCTGGAGAACCCCCCGGAAAGTTATTGTTTTGGGCTATAGTTTTGAGTAGCAACTGTGCGCGACATTGCAAAAAAACATGGCAACCCTGTCTGCACGCGCGCTGGATTAAGTAACGTTACAAGAAAAAAATGAGTGTAAACGATCTTTGCCAGTGTTGTAATAAAAGAATTTAAGGATACACAGAGTACTTACCAACACAATCATCGTTTCTGAGAGAAATAGTGAAGGTGAATGCATATACGAACAAGTTCTCCGTTTAGGATAATGGCCAATTCAACCCAAAGCGCCTTTGATGACGTGGATGATTACGTTACTGTTGATCATCTGTCCATCATCGTCTAAAGCCCGCCCTGACAATTTCATTGGTCGGAACTGTTTCTGTTCGGGCATAATAACTCCTCTATGGAGCGAGTCCAGACCGAATTGGCCGAGCAAAAAAATTTGTGGGCGGGGCTAAATTCGTCTGGCATCCAGGCTAGTGTTTATTATTTATTATGGAAAGACACATACTCCTGCATACTCTCTAGAGCAGGGCTATTCAAATCTTGCCCTGGAGGGCCAATGCGCTGCCGAGTTTAGCTCCAACCCTGATCAAACACACCTGAACCTGCTAATCAGTGCTAATCAATAGCAACGAGGCTTGGGATTGGATGTAATTAACAACACACAAGAGTGTTTTAAGGACAAAAAACAGACAAATGTTGTGAGGTGTGACACCGTAGTATAAGCGGAAAATTTACTTTCTGAATTGAATTACTGAAAATCTGCAAATTTCCACCACGGGTCTGCATTATTTTTCTAATAATTAAATGGCCCGTTGTCAATTTTTCCTTACATAAAAATGGTTTCCTAGGTATTTCACTGCACTGACACTAATGGATGAGAACAAAACTTGAACTAAATTGAGCTGAATAATGACATTATTGTCTTTTTAGATATATTTTGATGAACTTTGCACAATTATTGAACTGAATCAACACTGAACTGACTTGAGCTGAATAATGACATTATCCTCTGTAGGGCTGCTTTACAGTTGAACTGAGTTAATTTCATGATGAACTTTTCAACATTGACCAAATTAAGCTGATTAATGGCACTATTGTCTTCTAGAGAGCTGATAGAGTGTTTTAATAATTGAATATTGCAAGACTTATTTTTTTTGTTTATTTGAAGCAGCATTGAAATAATCTGTAGTGTATGAGGTGCTATAGAAATAATGGTGGCCTGAAATGACTATCGAATGATAAAACAATAGTTATGCTGTTTAAAAAGAAGACGCTTCAAATAGTTTTTGGGGTTGCTGCATCAGCATCAGACAGAAAGAAGAAGTGAAAGCGACCATGTGAATGCCACATTTTTTTGGCAGAGCCTCAAAGACCCAGTTCTCTTAGTGCCCGAAGCCTCCGGGCTGACGCAGGCCGCTCTCAGACTTCATCTTTTGGTGCAATTCACAATGACATGGCCATGTTTAAAAATGACTGAACATTATTTATTGACATGAATTCCTTACTGAGGGTAACTGGGCCGGTCTGTCGTAAGGTATCAGCCAGCGTGGGAAAGCTTCGCTCTGAAACGCCTGCACCACTATCACAACTGAGACCTCACAAACAGGTACACACAACACACAGGCACTTACAAGTCTGTTAGAATGTGTATTTACATAAGTGTATTTTACTATACAGTGAAGTGTAGCATGCATTCCCTAGTTTAGATGCGATTGCGGTGAGCCTTAGGGTTATTTCACGCTGAGTTAGCTTTCAGCGTCCTCCGACATGCTGAAGGCTATATTACCAGAGGCATAGCATAGGGAAAAAAAACAAGAACGATCATTTCAAAGATAACCTAATATGTTTTTTTGTTTTTTTTGCTTTTACATGTTCAACTTTCATTAGTGTGTGATGTTGCTGTTTGAGCATGAAAAATGTCTGCAAAGTCACAAAGTCCCTCCCGCAGGAGTTATTTTCCATATCAGCGTCACTGTTTCCGAACTCCCTGAAACGCCTCCATTGTAGTCTTGTGTTTTCTTCCGGGAATGAAAACGTCACAATATTCCTTATTTAAATAATTACAGCCAAAGGCATACGCTAAATAAATACGCTTTTCAGAAGGAGGGGCTTCATAGAGAACTAAACATAGCATTACTGACAGAGTGGGAAGAGAGGAGCTGCAACAATAGAGAATATGTGAAAAATGTAACATTTAAACATGGAAACCTAATAGATAACAAAAAAAAAATCAAGACTTTTCAAAAAGGCATATAAGGTCCTCTTTAAAAAAATTGTGCAAAAAAATAACAGATTAAATAGTTTTTTAAGTGCCCCTATTAAGGTATTTCATGCCGCATGTAATACAGCTGTTTGTGAATGTAAACATTCTGCAAAGTTGTAAAATCAAAAGTGCATGATAAATAAAGTCATTGTCTTCCAAAAGAAAGAATCGACTCTGAACCGCATAAATGAGTCATTTGCATTTCAATCTCACTGTTAGGGTTCTACCTCACAAAAAAAAGAAAAGAAAAAAAGGGTCAGATAAGAGTTGAGAGATGGGTCCGTACTCAGTTTATTTGGGCCAGCTTGCTCCTCACAATCACAGCCTGTAATTATGAATAATTATTGATGTATATGTTTTCTACAGAGTGTTCAAAATGCATAGTTTTGTGTTTTATATTGTGTAAGTTTCCGGGGTAACCGGCTAACTCCCGTTATTACGGTCTTACTGAAATACTTCTGCTCATCAGCTGTGGGTCACTATTACCAAAAACTGAGTGTATTAATGCAGAATGTCTGTCGCTCTTACTATTTTGAGTAAAGATAAAGGATGGAGCAAGATTTGTTTTGCAAACGTTTGTTACATCAGTCATTCACGTTAGTGCTGGAATAACATATGTGCTGTTATTGATACAGTTCCCGCATGTGCACCGCAATAAATCAGAAATATACACAACGGTTTGTTGATGGACGTACTCTAGTTAATACTGATAGTGAGGAATCAGTTGCACCATCTCATAATGTACCTCAAAATGAGTGGTGTACTTTTTAGAAACATCCTGCTTAAGTTCTTCCAATGTTTCATCATCAGACTTGTGCTCGGATTGATATGGTAAAATCAGCTTCATTGTTACTGTCTTTAGAGTGTACAGTTGCTGAGCTTAGGAAGCCTCCTCAGCAGATGTTCAGTTATGCTAATAGACGTTTAGCTTCCGAAACACGCACTGTACGCGGTAGACCAATCACAACATACTGGGACATCTTACCAATCAGAGCAGAGATGCTCACAGAAACGAGGGATTTAGAGAGACTGATTCAGAGTCGTTTGAGAAACATTGAAAAATGTCATGTGCAATGTATTATGAGAAAATGAAAGTGTTTTTTTTACCTTTGATGCATGTAAACCCTGTTGTTGGAGACTCCAAAACTAAATTAGGCAACTTTAAAATAACATAATAGGGGCACTTTAAAGTAAACGGGATGTGTTCTTGCGCTCAAAACTGCTCAACTAAGCACAATGAAAGGGAACAGAACGCAGAGATCTCAAAACGTTTTTTTAAAGTTACATTTGATAATGTGGTGTGCATGTTGTGAGATGCAAGCAATTCAAAGATCTAACACATACGTGCATAAAGCGATAATTAAAGAGTGCAAATGGTGATAAAAAAATGTGTGAATCACCCTGTTAAGTGTTAAAAAGTGCACTGTGCCATAAACCACATGTTGGCTATACACTATATTGTTCAAAAGTTTGAGGTCAGTAAGATTGTTCAAATGCTTTTGAAAGAAGTGTCTTATGCTTACCAAGATTGCAATTATTCAATAAAAAAATACATTAAAAGCAGTAATATCGTGAAATACACTGCCCGGACAATTGTTCAAATGCTTTTGAAAGAAGTGTCTTATGCTTACCAAGATTGCAATTATTCAATAAAAAAATACATTAAAAGCAGTAATATCGTGAAATACACTGCCCGGACAAAAAAAAAGTGGCTGTTTTTAAATTGGCAAATGCTTAAGAGTCTATGATTGGATCATTATTGCAGTGGTTATTATGTTTCTAGCATCTTTTATTGGCAATGCAAGAGTCCAGACCTCTGTAAAGTCTACTCCAGCACATCCCAAAGACTTTCAATGAATTTAAGAATCAGTTCTTCTCTGGTTCTACTCGCACCACGAGTGGGATTCGGCATTTCCAGCATGGGAGGGGGGCGCGCTAACAAGGATGCTAAAGAGACACTAGTGCACCTTTTGGGGGCCTGAGAGCGAGATTTACTTGCACAGCTCTTTACTAGCTGGCCTCCGTTCCACTAATACAGAAAGAAGAACCAGAGCGAACTATCCAGACAGACAAAAAGACAATGTGATACTGCAAAGAAAGGAAGGGGAAGTTAAACTGTCAGGAGTCCATCTGGAACTCTGACAGTGATTTAGAAACAGTTTAAGAGCTTTCTCTAAATCAGAGATTAAAATGAGGAATTGACTTTTTATTTTCATAAAACAAATCCTGATATCCTTAACTGACATCAAATGGCCCCTCTAACCCTGAGAGCTCTGGCAAACGGCAAAAAGATTTTCATTGAACAACCACTTCATTTAGCTTTCTTCCTCATTGATAGCTATAATATCATGTCAGAAGAGAGTATATTAAAATAGCACTATATATTCAGCTGTATATCTTTTGTGTTTCATAAGAAAATCATACAGGTTTGGACAACATTAGGTGTGTAAACGGTGTGTGTGTGGGCATGTTTTTGTGAAATATCAGGACACAAATGTGTATAATGACATGGGTATGACATAGGTATTACAAAAGAGGGTGAAATATGAGGACGTTCCCCATGTCCTCACTTTTCAAAATGCTTATAAATCACACAGGATGAGGTTTTTCACAGAACGTAAACTGAGCAGTCTCCTGTGATGGGTAGGTTTAGGGGCAGGGCAGTGTAGGGGATAGAAAATACGGTTTGTACAGTATAAAATACATTAGGCCTATGGAATGTCACCACATTTCACAAAAACAAAGTGTGTGTGTGTGTGTGTTTCAGATAATCCCTACTTTATTGGGACAAAATATCCATTTTTTATGGGTACATTTTTGGGTCCAAATGAGGGCAATAGCTTATAAATCATATTAAATTATATTTTTTGAAAATGTAAAAATGCAGAAGGTTAAGGGATAGAATATACAGTATAAAAATCAGAATGTCTATTGAAAGTCCACATAAAAAAAGGAAAACCCAACGTGTGTGTAGGTTTGGCTATACTTGTGAGGGCGAAATATCACTTATCTTGGTATGACAACTGACAAATGAGGAAGTTTTACCAGTTCTCACCAATTAAAAAGGCTTATAAATCAGACTAAACATGTTTTTTAATCTAGTGATTTGTGCGTTTCTGTGATGGGTAGTTTTAAAGGTTGGGTTAGGCCATAGAAAATATCATTAACCTACCTGATATAAAATCAATGGAAGTCTATGCAATGTCCTCAGTAATAATGAAAAAAATGTGCGCAAGTGGGTTCATGTTTTTCTATCCGGGTGGGGAGTTCAACCTGAATGCACACAGAGTCATGGGGAGTCGTGTCACTGTGGGGACCCAAATTGAGGTATGAGGAAACAAGCTTATTAAATCTCAAAGAATTATTTTTATGGAAAATGTAATGCAGAAAGTTTTGTTTGATGGGTAGGTTTAGGGGTAGGGTTAGTGTAAGGGGAGAGAATATACAGTTTGTACAATATAACAATCATTGTGTCTATGGAGAGTCCCCACAAAGATAGTAAACCAGACGTGTGTGTGTGGATTAGTGGTATTGAGTGGGATGTTTTCTTTTCTTTGTAAGTGTCACCATTATTTGGTTGAGCTCCAACTGATGATGTCACCGGCTGTGATCTTTGAAGCTGGTCAGCAAATTCAGCATAACCAGCCAATGACAGCACAGGTATGCAAGCGGCCCTGGTGATGTCATAGAGCAGATAATGCAAACAGTTTAAGAATCGAGCGCTCTGATTGGTCATGAGACTAACTGTGCCTCCGCATGAGAAAACAACCACCCAAGTGCCCTAATCCTGCTGTTCCCCAAATCTCACAAATGTCACTGTGCGATATATACACAATTTTACCATTTCACACAGAAAAATAAAGATAAGCGGAAACCATGACATGTTTTAAAGTCAGCATGAAATCAAAAATTACCCGACAGTATTTACTTTATTAATGTTCTGGGTTGTACTGTGAACACTGTATAAGTCCACGCATTCAAAGTTTTGGGGCTGGTATTTTTTTTAAAGAAATCTCACGCTCACCAAGAAAAATGCATTTATTTGATAAAAAACACAGTAAAAACAGTAATAATTATACGAGTTAAAATGACTGATTTCTATTGTATTTTAAATAGTAAAGTATTCCTCTGATGGCAAAGCTGAATTTTCAGCATCATTAGTTCAAAAGAACAGCATTTTTAAAAAATAGAAATCTTTTGTCACATTATAAGTGTCTTTACTGTCACTTTTGATCAATTTAATAAGGAGCTCCTAAAGGGACATGGTGGTGAAAATAATTATATAAATATATTAATATAGTATATCAAACAATAAGTATGATTTTGTGTTCTCTCTCAAATGAGAAACTTTGCCTTTACCTTTTGAGCTCTTAGCGAGCAAATGCAAAGTGTCCTGGAAGAACACAATTTTTTTTTTGAGACGGAATGCAAAGTTTGAATGCAAAACATTTGTGACAGAATGCAAAAGCATTGACAAGTCATTTTTTCCCCCATCGCCATGTCCCTTTAGTGGCTCTGTAATTTAATGCATCATTGCATAATAGTTTTAATTTCTTTAAAAAAATAAAAAATAAAAAAACCCACACTGACCCCAAACTTTTGATAGTTTTAACCCGCGTAACCTTTAAAACGACTTCAGTTTCCAGCACAAATCCTTATTTTTCAATGCCTCGCCTCATATTGTTACAATATTTCATATATGTAATGCGCACTTTTCACAATGCAATAAAGTCCTACCGCAAACTACTTGTGTTGAACATCTTTTTTCACTCTAACAGTAAAGTAAACAGCAACTTTAAAAAAAATCCATGAACCAAAGGTTGCGTTTTACATCATAAGTGATGAAATAGACATGAAAGGTGATACAAAAAGGTTAATATGCATAATATGTAAGTGATTTCTGTGTGTGTGTGTGTGTGTGGTGTACAGTGGAATTTTGTATGATTTGCCAATTTAAATTTGGAAACCATTTAGTAAAGTTTCTCATTTCAGTCTGTCATGGCACAAGAGCTGAAACTTATGGGCACCACATGAGCATGTTATTTTAGAACATCTCTGTGTGTCACTTCCTCATTACCCTCTCTCTCTCTCACACACACACACACACCTCACCCACAGTAAGTGCAGGCTGGCAACCAACATGCACAACTCAAGAAACTTCCCCATTGGTATTTCAGCCGCTGCCATTTTAGTTTGAGAACTATAAATGAGTCAGTCAAATCACGCTAACGCAAAGAAAGGGAGGCTGGATGAATGACAGAAAAATTGAGTGATGCAAATCATCGAAGTGAAGTCACTCAAACAGAGAGTGAGTGGGACGTGTTTGCAGACAGAGGAAATCCCCTTCCCAACATCTCATGTGTGGCACTAAGCGATGTGTTGTCAAGCAGGCAACAGCAGCGCGGCACAGCGTAACAGAAGCAGCACTGCAGCCAGACTTCTGCAGCAGAGCCTATATTTGACATGCATGCTCAATTTTCTAAAGAATACATCTGCAACTAAATCTTTTGCAATATAGGTTATTATAAACAATGCAAAATATTGTGAAATATTCACCCATTTGTAAGGCTAGGGTTAGGGTTAGGTATGGCAAGTTCAACCTCACAGCACAGACCTGAGCAGTGCATGTCATAATCTAGAGAAAAAAAGGCTCTGATCTTCTATATGTGTTTGCTATAATCATATTTTAACCCATTTGTCTTGATTCCATATACAAAACTTTTTAAAAGTTAGGGGTCTGCAAGTCTCCTATGCTCACCAAGGCTGCATTTATTTGATTAAAAATACAGTAAAAATAGTAATATTGTGAAATATTGAAATTTATAATAGCTGTTTTCTATTTAACAATATTGAAAAATGTAATTTATTCCTGTGATCAAAGCTGTATTTTCAGCATCATTACTCCAGTCTTCAGTGTCACATGATCCTTCAGAAATCATTCGAATCACTTTTTTATTGCCAATGTGTTAACAGCTGATAACGAAACTTAAAAAGAGAGAGACCTTCCTGACTTCCTAGGCTCTCTATGAAAGCCTGGAGACTGTTTTTATGTGAAAGACTTCCCGGGTGAAATCAAAAGGATGTGGCTTTACGTGCGTTCTCTGCTTATACAAAGTTCAGGATAATGCTGAAAGAGCCATTCTGTACTGTAATGAGTCATGCAACGAAAAGGGATTCATTCAAACTATAGTCTCTATATAGACGTTTCTGGCTGCAGTTCACTTAATGGCCACACGTACATTTAGCACATTTAATATTTTTGTGAAAACCATGATACATTTTGTTTCAGGATACTGTGATGAATGGGTAATTCAAAAGGACAGCATTAATATCCATGCATCCTTACTGAATAAAAGTATTAATGATAAAAAATAAAAATCTTACTGACCCAACATTTTTAATGTACTGTATGTGGGTTCTCTTCTTGTCTAGTGTTCATATGCATACTGGCTCTGTTGAACTGTAGTCTCTCTGTTCAGTGTATCGAGATAAGAATGGATCATTGAATCTCTCTTACTCTGGCAAACACACTGCTGAATGATTAACTATCAAAACATGGCTGAAATACAGACTGTGTGTTTCTCTCATGCAGAGAGAGAGAGAGAGAGAGGGGGGTTATTGAACTTAAACATCTCATGTACCGACCCAGTCAATCAGGCTCAATCACCCAACGTCAGCACCGGACCTCACCAATGCTCTTGTGTCTTGTTGAACTTCAAAAGTATTAATCACTGCCATGGCTTACATTGTACTTCCACTTTACTCTTAGAAGAAACACTTCTATACAGGTATATGTCAATAATAGAACCTTATAGAGGTTCCCATCATTTAAATTTAATAAACTAAGCAGCTCATAAACATACTTTAATCACTAGAAAAATGTGAAATAACCCATTCGACATTAGTAAACACATTGTATTACACATTGCAAGTACGGCTCCCACCTCTCATCCAATTCTCCAAAGCTGTTCACCAAGCTTACGACTAAATTTCATATTTCGAATTGCCAATGAGATCTGACAACTTTTCAAATCGCTAATTTTCTCTGTCTAGGGATGTGGCGGTGAGGAAATTTTCCCACCGGTTAATCGACATGACAACTTTTCAAATCGCTAATTTTAAATCAAAAGTAAAATGCGCACAGCTGCTTGAGCATTCATAACAGAGCGGTTCGGAGCAAGTGTTTTCAATTAATTCTTATGAACGTTAAGCTTCCATAGGCATAAACTGACGCACCAGGCTGGACACGCACCGTGAATGACTGTGCAGCCGTGAATTAATGCCCGTGCAGACGTGCTCATTTTACTTTCCGTTTAGAATTAGCGCCAATTCTGGGGCAGGCTGCTTGAATTGTGGGTTCATCAACCTATTATTATTAATGAAAAACACAACAACAAAACAGTACAATGACAAACTCACTTAAATAGGCGCTTTTACATTTAGCTTTTGCATTATAGACTATCGCTCCAACAGTTTCTCTTTGTTTGTGTTAAAAAAAATTATGTTACAAGAAATGTACATCTGCAGTGAATCGATGACTTTACTAATTAACGATTGGCTCTTTTATTTAGAAGGCGGGGCTTATTTCACCATGTTGCGCATTGCACTTTCTCTCCAGTAAGCAATAGCCGCCATTTAACCATCTCCGTTAACTATAGACCAGATATAGTCTGGCGATGAGTAACCCACTTCCAGCCAAAATAACCTTGAAATTGGTTGCATGTCTTTTTTGCCAAAATAACTTATATAATGTATGATATTCCATCATGTAAGCAAAGTCAACAGTGATTACAAGGTGTTTGCTTTCAATTCTTTGACATGTTCATGTTCTAGATGACTAGTCTATTCTTGGGCTTTGGTTAGACGTCTATTCAATTTTCACTGAACGCCCAAATTTTGCCTTGTTTTTGCCTAGACGTCAGGGCTGTGTTTGGATGGCTATTAGATGTCTTTTAAAAGCAAAATTGCATGCTCTGTCCCATTCATAAGTAAAATGAGTGCAACGTCTTTGTATATCTAAAGTTCAATAAAAAAAGGATTAAAATTCTGTCTTCACAAAAGGCACATTATGTACAGCTGGAAAAGAGCAACTTGAACAATATGTTAAACTTCTTTAGTGTTTCATGCCAGAAAGAATGTCTTATGCATTTGGCAAGACATGAAGAATGCATAAATGACAGAATTAAGGCAAATCCTGCAGGAATTAGTTTTGGGCTGGTTTTGGAAATATCTGTGGTCGTCTAACATACTAAAATTGAATTCACACCACAGTGTAAAACTGTAAATGTAGTTAAATTGATTCTTGTCTCTCTCTCCAAACATTCCCAAGACAATTATTAACATTTTCTCAGTATACAGAGATTAATTTCAAGTATATTAACTGTCAAGACACTTAACAGTCTTATAATCATCTCCCTGTATAATTGGCCACAGCAGTGAGTATCTAAACCCTTTTAAATGAGAGTGTAAATCTTTACAGACACACAGTTAAATCTGATGGTGAAGCTGAACTGACATAAGTTTCACTGGTACACACGCTGACCGCAGCCCACCGCATTATGATGAAGCAGCATTCCAGCGGGTCTCACCCCGGCAACCAGAATCTGCAGCGAGCTGTTAGCTGTTTTTACAAGGGCTCGTAAAGACCCCCACTTCCTGTTTTGAAGCCCTGTGCCGGATCAGAGAGCAATGGCATCCCTCTGATGAATGTTGAATCTAATGGTCGGAAAACATCAAAGTGAAGCTTGTTGTATGAATCATGTTGAAAAGTGAAAAAGATGATGACAGAAGGAGTGTTTTATGGACTGTCCCTGTACGGAGCCATCAAATATTCATAATGAATTTGCTGGAAATAAAATTGACAAATATTATGAATATCTTTATAAAGACTGTGGGAATAATGAGATATTTGGTAAATTCAATCCTGTGAATCAGACTGCTCAGTTCAATTAACTGTTTTCAGGAGAGTCCGTGTGTGTATTAAAATGTAAAATGTACAAATATGCCGTAAAAAAAAAAAAAAGTCAGATGTAACAACCCAGTGTTTGGGTAGTTTTTGTGTTAGACAGATCCTGGGTCAGACGTAACAACCCAGTGTTTGGGTAGTTTTTGTGTTAGACAGATCCTGGGTCAGACGTAACAACCCAGTGTTTGGGTAGTTTTTGTGTTAGACAGATCCTGGGTCAGACGTAACAACCCAGTGTTTGGGTAGATTTGTGTTAGACAGATCCTGGGTCAGACGTAACAACCCAGTGTTTGGGTAGTTTTTGTGTTAGACAGATCCTGGGTCAGACGTAACCCAGTGTTTGGGTAGTTTTTGTGTTACACAGAACCTGGTCAGATGTAACAACCCAGTGTTTGGGTAGTTTTTGTGTCAGACAGATCCTGGGTCAGACGTAACAACCCAGTGTTTGGGTAGTTTTTGTGTTAGACAGATCCTGGGTCAGGCGTAACAACCCAGTGTTTGGGTAGTTTTGTGTTAGACAGATCCTGGGTCAGACGTAACAACCCAGTGTTTGGGTAGATTTGTGTTAGACAGATCCTGGGTCAGGCGTAACAACCCAGTGTTTGGGTAGTTTTGTGTTAGACAGATCCTGGGTCAGGCGTAACCCAGTGTTTGGGTAGTTTTTGTGTTACACAGAACCTGGTCAGATGTAACAACCCAGTGTTTGGGTAGTTTTTGTGTCAGACAGATCCTGGATCAGACATAACCCAGTGTTTGGGTAGTTTTTGTGTCAGACAGATCCTGGATCAGACATAACCCAGTGTTTGGGTAGTTTTTGTGTTAGACAGATCCTGGATCAGACATAACCCAGTGTTTGGGTAGTTTTGTGTCAGACAGATCCTGGATCAGACATAACCCAGTGTTTGGGTAGTTTTGTGTTAGACAGATCCTGGATCAGACATAACCCAGTGTTTGGGTAGTTTTTGTGTCAGACAGATCCTGGGTCAGACATAACCCAGTGTTTGGGTAGTTTTGTGTTAGACAGATCCTGGGTCAGACATAACCCAGTGTTTGGGTAGTTTTTGTGTCAGACAGATCCTGGGTCAGACATAACCCAGTGTTTGGGTAGATTTGTGTTAGACAGATCCTGGGTCAGGACGCAACCCAGTGTTTGGGTAGTTTTTGTGTTAGACAGATCCTGGGTCAGAGATAACCCAGTGTTTGGGTAGTTTTTGTGTTAGACAGATCCTGGGTCAGACGTAACAACCCAGTGTTTGGGTAGTTTTGTGTCAGACAGATCCTGGGTCAGACATAACCCAGTGTTTGGGTAGTTTTGTGTCAGACAGATCCTGGATCAGACATAACCCAGTGTTTGGGTAGTTTTTGTGTTAGACAGATCCTGGATCAGACATAACCCAGTGTTTGGGTAGTTTTGTGTCAGACAGATCCTGGCTCAGACATAACCCAGTGTTTGGGTAGTTTTGTGTCAGACAGATCCTGGATCAGACATAACCCAGTGTTTGGGTAGTTTTGTGTTAGACAGATCCTGGGTCAGGCGTAACAACCCAGTGTTTGGGTAGTTTTGTGTTAGACAGATCCTGGGTCAGAAACAACCCAGTGTTTGGGTAGTTTTGTGTCAGACAGATCCTGGGTCAGACATAACCCAGTGTTTGGGTAGTTTTGTGTTACACAGATCCTGGGTCAGACATAACAACCCAGTGTTTGGGTAGTTTTGTGTCAGACAGATCCTGGGTCAGACATAACCCAGTGTTTGGGTAGATTTGTGTTAGACAGATCCTGGGTCAGACGTAACAACCCAGTGTTTGGGTAGTTTTTGTGTTAGACAGATCCTGGGTCAGACGTAACAACCCAGTGTTTGGGTAGATTTGTGTTAGACAGATCCTGGGTCAGACGTAACAACCCAGTGTTTGGGTAGTTTTGTGTTAGACAGATCCTGGGTCAGGCGTAACAACCCAGTGTTTGGGTAGTTTTTGTGTTACACAGAACCTGGTCAGATGTAACAACCCAGTGTTTGGGTAGTTTTTGTGTCAGACAGATCCTGGGTCAGACGTAACAACCCAGTGTTTGGGTAGTTTTTGTGTTAGACAGATCCTGGGTCAGACGTAACAACCCAGTGTTTGGGTAGTTTTTGTGTTAGACAGATCCTGGGTCAGACGTAACAACCCAGTGTTTGGGTAGATTTGTGTTAGACAGATCCTGGGTCAGACGTAACAACCCAGTGTTTGGGTAGTTTTTGTGTTAGACAGATCCTGGGTCAGACGTAACCCAGTGTTTGGGTAGTTTTTGTGTTACACAGAACCTGGTCAGATGTAACAACCCAGTGTTTGGGTAGTTTTTGTGTCAGACAGATCCTGGATCAGACATAACCCAGTGTTTGGGTAGTTTTTGTGTCAGACAGATCCTGGATCAGACATAACCCAGTGTTTGGGTAGTTTTTGTGTTAGACAGATCCTGGATCAGACATAACCCAGTGTTTGGGTAGTTTTTGTGTCAGACAGATCCTGGATCAGACATAACCCAGTGTTTGGGTAGTTTTGTGTTAGACAGATCCTGGATCAGACATAACCCAGTGTTTGGGTAGTTTTGTGTCAGACAGATCCTGGGTCAGACATAACCCAGTGTTTGGGTAGTTTTGTGTTACACAGATCCTGGGTCAGACATAACCCAGTGTTTGGGTAGTTTTTGTGTCAGACAGATCCTGGGTCAGACATAACCCAGTGTTTGGGTAGATTTGTGTTAGACAGATCCTGGGTCAGAAACAACCCAGTGTTTGGGTAGTTTTGTGTTAGACAGATCCTGGGTCAGAGATAACCCAGTGTTTGGGTAGTTTTTGTGTTAGACAGATCCTGGGTCAGACGTAACAACCCAGTGTTTGGGTAGTTTTTGTGTCAGACAGATCCTGGGTCAGACATAACCCAGTGTTTGGGTAGTTTTTGTGTCAGACAGATCCTGGATCAGACATAACCCAGTGTTTGGGTAGTTTTTGTGTTAGACAGATCCTGGATCAGACATAACCCAGTGTTTGGGTAGTTTTTGTGTCAGACAGATCCTGGATCAGACATAACCCAGTGTTTGGGTAGTTTTTGTGTCAGACAGATCCTGGATCAGACATAACCCAGTGTTTGGGTAGTTTTTGTGTTAGACAGATCCTGGGTCAGACGTAACAACCCAGTGTTTGGGTAGTTTTTGTGTTAGACAGATCCTGGGTCAGACGTAACAACCCAGTGTTTGGGTAGTTTTTGTGTCAGACAGATCCTGGGTCAGACATAACCCAGTGTTTGGGTAGTTTTGTGTTACACAGATCCTGGGTCAGAGATAACCCAGTGTTTGGGTAGTTTTGTGTCAGACAGATCCTGGGTCAGACATAACCCAGTGTTTGGGTAGATTTTGTGTTAGACAGATCCTGGGTCAGACGTAACAACCCAGTGTTTGGGTAGTTTTTGTGTTAGACAGATCCTGGGTCAGAGATAACCCAGTGTTTGGGTAGTTTTTGTGTTAGACAGATCCTGGGTCAGACGTAACAACCCAGTGTTTGGGTAGTTTTTGTGTCAGACAGATCCTGGGTCAGACATAACCCAGTGTTTGGGTAGTTTTTGTGTCAGACAGATCCTGGGTCAGACATAACCCAGTGTTTGGGTAGATTTGTGTTAGACAGATCCTGGGTCAGACGTAACAACCCAGTGTTTGGGTAGTTTTTGTGTTAGACAGATCCTGGGTCAGAGATAACCCAGTGTTTTGGTAGTTTTTGTGTTAGACAGATCCTGAGTCAGACATAACCCAGAGTTTGGGTAGTTTTTGTGTTAGAAAGATCCTGAGTCAGACATAACCCAGTGTTTGGGTAGATTTTGTGTTACACAGATCCTGGGTCAACGTTTAAGTTCATCCGTAGAAATTAAATTATATGAAGTATAAACATAATATAGTATTATAGTAAAAATGAATCAACTATGCTAAGGTAAATCAACCCTTATGCTGGATTAAATAAACAACCGAATTTGCTGGGTAAAATTAACCCAACATGTGTTCTGTCCTAAATTTACCCAGCCCTTGGGTTGAAAATATTCCAAATTGGGTTGTTTTTAACCCAGTTTAGTGTTGTTAATTTTTGTTTTTGTTGTTGTTCTAAAAAGCAGTGTGGAAAACATGCTTGGATTAGTTTTACTTTCGTATCCATTTTTAATCTACTAGCAAAGGAATGATGGTTCCTCTGTTTTCATGATCATACACAAACATACAAACCACAAGCATCTGTTTCAAAACACTAGGTTATGGTGACAGAACTAAAATACAACTGATATATACATTCAGAAGTATTGTGATCTTTATCTTCTCCAGATGTGTACTAACAGTGCTGAAAATATGTTTATTTTCCATTGGAGTTCTGTGAGGCTATAATTCCTTGTCTTTGCCTACATGGATGACTGCAAAGAGAACGTTACCAGATCCCAAAGTCAACACGGGCCCAAATACCACAGAAGAGCCGAAGAGAACATTTCATTTTCTCCCTATCCACCGCCGGCTTCTTAACAAATGTTTGTATGAACCTCATTACGTGTGTGTAGCAGCTACTCTCAGTATTTTTCAGCCTTTTTGATATTAATTTCCTTGCTAATTTGACTCAAATATTTAATGCAAGAAGTAAAAATAAATAAGGCGTACTTTTCACAGTGTGTTTTTAGTCAATTAACTCAAGAATGTAACCGTATACTCCCATATTTACATTCAATTGTTTTGGTAGCACACTTTAATTAAAGCCCTTATGTATAATGCATTATAAAGGTATTTATAATGTACATTATATATTTTCATAACTAATTGTAACCAAAGTTAAAATGCAGATTCAGAAATTGGTTGTTTGTCATGCGTTTTAATGCATTATACTTTCTAAAGGTGCATAAAATTAATAGATGCGTATTATGATGTTATTAATGAGAGCATAAATTATTAGGCATAATTACTGCATTAGTTAAATACTTAAAATTACAAATACTTTTATGATGCATTATACATAAAGGCTTTAAGTAAAGTGTTACTATTATTTTTTACTAAAACACAAACAATGTAAAATTTTTAAGTAATGATGCAAACGAATGGTTAAAGGGGTACTTCAGCGCTGGGAAGATGAATCTGTATTTAAACTGGGTCATTAATGTAGTAGAAATGTGAAATTATTTTTGAATTTGGTGCCTTCTAGACTGAGAAAACACAGAAAATGTATTTTTGTCTCATGGGGATGAAAGACAACAATTCCCAGAATGCACTGCTTTGCTGACCTACGCTAGGCACGGCTAGTCGGCTACTGGATTACTGGATCACTTGCCCACCGCGTTCATTTTCAGAAAATCAGTTCAGTTAGAGACACTACAATTAAAAACTAAACGTGTCTGTTCGATATAATGCGAGTGAGCCGATTTAGCGTCACGGCACAAACGCAGCAGGATAGGATTACATTCATCACATGAGCTGAGGTAAGCGCCGGATTCGCGGCTGGGGCTGCATTCACAGCGCGTGATCAGTTCATGTCTTTGGAAGCTTAACTTTCATAGGAAGTTCATTTGAAAAGTTGAAACACTCACTTTGCTCTCCACCGCTCCGTTTACATGAATCTCCGCAGCTCCGCGAGCCGAGTGCTGTGAGTGTGATGTTGAAAACATGTGGAAATAGCGCCTCCTGCTGGCTGTAGTCTTCAGCCTCTGGCCAAAAACTCCTCCGATGACGCAAAATGACGATATTTGCGTCATCGGAGGAATTTTTCCAGAAATAAAATACATAATTCTCTCATCTCAGGGCCATATGAGGGGGGAAAGTATGATAATTTGAATATACTCCCGGGTTTCTACTGATACAAAGCTTAATGCTAATCGCTGAAGTAACCCTTTAAGTTTACGCAGCACGTTTGAGCTTCACAAGAACCATTGAGGTTCATTCTCGTGTTACGCATCACGTTTGAGCTTCCACGAGAATGATGTTTGTTCTTGTGCGTCAAGCAGGTTCGGTTGAGTTTATGTTTGCTGATCAATGTTTAAATGTGTAAAAGTGGTAGATGAGTAGCTGTCAATGAAAAACAATTTTTTTGGCAAATCTTTCATCAAAAAGATCTTCATTGTGTTCTGAAGATGAACAAAAGTCTTACGGGTTTTGAACGACACAAGGGTGAGTAAATACTTTCATTTTTGGGTGAACTATCCCTTTAACTCAAACTTTTGCAGCACAAATAAGTTAGTTGAAACAGAAACAAATAAAACCAACACTTGCACACTCAAGACCCTCCCCAGTCTGATGACACAACCTTTAGGAAGCATGGAGGATGTGTGTGTGTGTGTGTGTGTGTGTGTGTGTGTGTGTGTGTGTGTGTGTGTGTGTGTGTGTGTGTGTGTGTGTGTGTGTGTGTGTGTGTGTGTGTGTGTGTGTGTGTGTGTGTGTGTGTGTGTGTGTGTGTGTGTGTGTGTGTGTGTGTGTGTGTGTGTGTGTGTGTGTGTGTGTGTGTGTGTGTGTGTGTGTGTGTGTGTGTGTGTGTGTGTGTGTGTGTGTGTGTGTGTGTTGTATGAGAGTTGTAGAGCACTCCACTAATCCTGTATAAATTCCCACAATCTCTTTCAGCTGTCTCCTGCCAAGAGCCTCTTCTTCCAGCAGAGCTCTGACCTTGCATTCCCACACCCAACTACACAACTAAATCTCCCTCTTTCCTCTCATTCCCCCCATTTTCGTGCCCTCTTTCATTCCCACACCCCCTTTTAAAGAGCTCTTTCTCTCTCTGAACCTCCTACTGCACTATTTCTTTTGCTTACTCTCTTCTTACTTTCCCACCATTCACATTCATTTCCAACCTCTGCTCTCTCCATACCTCTCTTGTATTGTTCATATTGCTCTTTCACCCTTCTGAAAAGACCAGCTTAGACCAGAATGCATTCCCATGCTGGTCCAGACTGGTTCATGCTGGCTAGTCTGACTATCAGAATATACTCTGGTCCACTTTTCAATTTTCTGGCCAAGAACTACCCACTTAGACAGGAAGATACCATTTTAATGACATAGAAAGTGACCAACCACAGTTTCCCCAGCTGTTTATTATTCCACAGTAATAATTCCACTAGCATGAACATAAAAAATTTTATTAACTAACATTAACAACGTTTAATAAATGCTGTAAGAATAGTTTCCTCATTGTTAGTTCATGTTACTTAATGCATTAACTAATGTTAACTATAAGGGTTAACAAAAACATGTTCTAAGAATGTTTTGCTGACATTCTCATTAATGTATGATTATGTTTCTGAATGTTCTCTGAATGTTCAAAACATCTAGTTCTTTAAATGTTTTAATTTTATTTTTATTTTTTTTGTTGGTTGGTAATGTGAACATTAGAGGGACATTCATTTTTATCATTCTTTAAACATTATGAGAATGTAACGTTTGAATGAACATTCTGAAACAAGCAGAAACATTTAAAAACCGTAGCTAAGGTAATCTGGCAACTCTCCCGTTTGCTTGCGAGCTGGAAAAAACCAACTCTGGTCAGGCCAATCACATCGTGTATAGAGTCAGTGGGCGGGCTTAACATAATGACGGCAGAGATGCGGAGGTTTCACGTGCAACTTGTAAACAAAGCAGGCGAACAGCGGTCTTTCGAATCGGCTTTGGCCGTGAATCTGGAAGACTTGCAGTTAAGCTTTTCTTTGAGAAAAGAAAGAACGGCACTGAAGTCATTCTTAAGAAGTGAAGATATGTTCTGAGTTTTGCTGACCGGATACGGTGAAAGTTTAATCTATCAACTAGCTAATCACTAAACAACTAGCTCCGCTTCATGTTGCTCTGGTTGGTTGCAGCGCTATCCTATTGCCTGCAGAGGGAAAGACAACCGCTCATTTTGATGTGGGTCTGGCTTGTCACGCTAGTTTTAACCGCTTGTATGTCAGATATTAAAATTTGTATTCCCTAAATTTCTTTTATCTAAATTAGAGTAAGACTGAGGTTGTTTCTGTATCTGGCAACACATACCAAGTGTTGGGTAAACTGACCTCATATGTCAAGCCCTGGGTGTTGTGTTTGATTCTGCTTTAACTTCTGATAAGCAGGTAAATGCAGTAGTTAAATCAAGTTTCGTTCAGCTAAGACTACTTGTTAAGGTTAAGAGTTTTTTTAAGTGTTAAAGAGAGTTATACATGCTTTTATCTCATCTCGACTGGACTACTGCAACTCAATGTATAGGTCATAGCCAATCCTGTATGAATCGCTTACAAACAGTCCAAAAACGCAGCACTAGCAAATATGAACATATCACTCCCATCGTACCCTCTTTGCACTGGCTGCCAGTCTATTTTAGAATAGAGTTTAAAATCTCTTTGTCTTTAAGGTCTCAAAACGACTGGCACCTTCTTATCTTTCTGACCTTTTGAGTACTGTATAAAGACTCCAGCTAGATGTTTAAGGTCATCAAATCAGAAACTCTTACTGCTTAGGCTGAAGAAAAAGGATCCTGGGCTTTTGCCATAGACGTCCCTAAACTGTGGAAGAGAATAATCTTATCAGAATCACTTTTTAAAGCAAAATTAAAAACCTATGTCTTTGAGAAGGCTTATAATCATGGGGTCAAATGGGGTTTGTCTAAACATCTATTGTGTGTTTGTGTCTTAAGGCCCTGATAGACTTCAAACTTAATCGAAGAACAAACTGACATGACGGCACTTCGAACCAAATCAGGCCGAAACAAAGTTCGCTTGGAGTTCGAAACAGCTTGCCAAAGCGAACTTGCTGGAAAAGTTAATCTTTCTCCAGTTAAACTTAAAGCTGTAGTCCGTAAGTTTTGCCTCTTTGTCGCCATCTCTGTTTGAAACTTGCAATTGCAGTTATTTGTGGAATTATCATCTTTACATGGATTGTGCATCGGCACAGCTGTGGACGTACTTCAGAAATCACAGATTTTATGTCTTGAAATATAACCAAAATAAGAATTTTCACCAGAAAATGTCATCTGAAAAAGTGAGTCTGTCCAACGGAGCAAAAAAAGCATGACAATAAATTGCGCTACCAACAGTTATTGAATTTAAAGCGGTACTTCAGCGCTGGGAAGATGAATCTGTATTTAAACTGGGTCATTAATGTAGTAGAAACGTGAAATTATTTTTGAATTTGGTGCCTTCTAGACTGAGAAAACACAGAAAATGTATTTTTGTCTCATGGGGATGAAAGACAACAATTCCCAGAATGCACTTCGCTGCCCTACGCTAGGCAGGACATGGTTTACTTGCCCACCACGTTCATTTTCATAAAATCAGTTCAGTTATAGAGACACTACAATTAAAAACTGAACGTGTCTGTTCAATATTTTATGAGTGAGTCGATTGAGTGTCACGGCACAAACGCAGCAGGAGTCGGATCTCATCCCATGAGCTGAGGTAATCGCGGGATTCGCAGCTGCATTCACAGCACGTGAACAGTCTGGCACATTTTCAGTTCATGTCTCTGGAAGCTTAACTTTCATAGGAAGTTCATTTGAAAAGTTGAAACACTCACTTTGCTCTCCACCTCTCCGTTTACATGAATCTCCGCAGCTCCGCGAGCCGAGTGCTGTGAGTGTGATGTTGAAAACATGTGGAAATAGCGCCTCCTGCTGGCTGTAGTCTTTAGCCTCTGGACAAAAACTCCTCCGATGACGCAAAATTGACGATATTTGTGTCATCGGATGAATTTTTCCCAGAAATAAAATACATAATTCTCGCATCTCAGGGTCATATGAGGCAGAAAAGTATGATAATTTGAATATACTCCTGGGTTTCTTCTGATACAAAGCTTAATGCTAATCGCTGAAGCAACCAGTTGTCACTGATGATTGTTGTTTAGACCTTTCTGAATCCGCCATCAAAATGATACGTTTTTATTATTCCAGCTGCTGTGAGAAAAGGCTATTACAGACTTTAATGTCTGCTACGGCAAGAACTTCAACCATGTGATTAAACAGCAGTAGCTGTGGAAGTAATGGTGTTACTGAGTAACTGTCTGCAGATATTTGACCTCACACATCTAGAGGTGTCAAAATATTTATGACTCTCATATTTTCCTGCTTCATGTTTGTTTATAGTGTGTGTGTATTAGTTGTTTGTGAGAGTGTGTTTTGTTTGACTTCCTTCATCATCACAGTGAGTTTTCAAAGTCAACGCTGGGTGTGAAAGCAGCACCATGCCGACCTTAAACAGCTTCACTTCTGTAAATATAACCCGCTCACACACACTTTCCTTGGGGACTTTCCTTTATCTGCTGTTGTTATATAAAGCTAATAATATTTTCGATCCCCTAAATATAGCCCTGCACCTAAACCTGACCCTCAACACAAATGTTGTCAGATTGTTTCAAAATGTAATGCAAGAAATAAAAATCCTGCTAAAATAACAATAGATAAAGGTCTCATTAAACTGTGATTCAGCAGCAGATGACAGCTCTAGGTAATGAAGTAGCCATCAAGAAAAGCAGCATGGATAGATACCTTAAGTAGACCACAAGAGGAAGTTTTATTTCACATCACAAGATCTAGTGGAAGTCTGAGCACTATTTAAAGGTCAAAACAAAGGTCTTCAGGAAGTTCATAAAAAAAGTTCTCTCATTTCCTCTTGGCTCTGTTTTAGCAGCTGGAGGATGAAAATGCTGATGGTTGCATTGTGATTCAGGGTTGGGACTGGCAAGGCAAAGGGTGCTAGTTTGATTCCCTCTTGATTCTGCAGATACAATTTCAGACTGTGAGGATTAAAAGTCTCTTCTAAAGAAACAGTTCACCCCCAAAAAATTTAACGTTTTTTAAAGTTTAAAATCCCCCTATAATCAATAAGTTTATCCCTTAAAAAACTCATCTTTATCACCATACCGGTAGAACCACCAGCGATTTTAAAATTTGTGATCACATGCAAATAAAAAGAGGTTCTGATGCGTGTTGTACCTGAACCCGACACACCAGTATATTTGTACAGTATATGCATGACTGAAATTTGAGATGTTCCATGAATAATGAAGCTTCACATCTGTCTTATGAAGAAACCTAGGCCCTGTACCTGGTTTTAAATAGCATTTTCGTCAATCCGATCACAAGTGGACGGCGCTAAATACAGGTGTAAACGGGTCTAAAACGTTTTGAGCTTGTACACTTTTGAGCCGTTCCAGAGATAGCTTAAAACACATTAGACCAGATTACTTTCATTGTGTAGACGTTAATGTGAACGAATGCATTCGAACAGACTCTCCACCTACTCTCCACCAACTGACCTAATGTATAAAGACGGGATTAAAACTTTGTCGGCTGAAGACCTAAGTGTGTTTTGAATATGAGAAATACCAGGCACAATGTTCTCTCTCCATTCCTGATTTCTAACACACACTCCCAGCGCTCGTGGTCTTGTGGCTGTCAGAGCAGAAACGAAAGCTGCTGCTCTACGTATGTTTTTCCGTCACGTCCTTTCGCATTCATTTGTAAATTGCACAAGCTTATTTCAGCATTTAAATCAAAATATCTGAAAGCCCATACATTTATCCACCCATAGACCCTCCCCTCGAAGAAATCAGGACAGAAGTGGTTGAAAGTGGACAAAAGAGATGGATTAAAACACCAGGTGAAAACAAGAATGTGTCTCCCTCGTCTACTTGTGACCCGATTGACTAAATACCAGGTTTATCAGGGAGCTATACTCCTAATTTTTCTTTTGCGCCCTGCTGAAAAACAAAACATGGGGACTGCATTTTTTATTTTGGGGTAAAAAAAAAACTTTAATTATCTCTATAAGAAATGCAAACTAGCAAATGTTTCTACTATCTATCATATTTCAAAGACAAAGATACAGTGTGCACGACTGTACCCTTTAACCACAGCACAACGCGGTTGGAAACCATCTTGAAATGTCACTTTTAGATCTAAGGGGAACGCAAGACGCCACCACAAAACCCCCTTGAGAACTCCATTCATTCTTCATCAAATGATTCATTTCAAAATATTCAAACCATGTTCCCCCCCACACTTGCAGAATGTTCCACGTGTGAATCACCCAGAGAAAATATGCCACCACTTCACCCGTGACCCCATTTGGAAGACTTTAAAATGCAAACCACGCCGCAAACATATTTACAGGACACTTTAAATCCGACGGCAGCACATTCTCAGCAGTCTCTCTGTCTGTCTGAGCTTTGTGTGTTTACATGGGTTTTGAGTGTCTGATTCACACTGATAACAAAACAGAGCTTATTCAGAGCTAAACACAGTTAGGGGACACATGTTTTCCTGATGGTGAAATCTAATGACTCTAGAGGAAGTGAATACACTGCATTTTGTATTCATCTGACTAAATATTTTCAAACATTTAATTTCATCTGTACCCATTAGAAAGAGGACACTTTCAGAAGTGGGCTCAGATTAAAAAATAAATAAAATAAAATAATTATGGTAAAAGATTGTTAAAATAGTATGGTAATTGGTTAATTGGAGTTTATGTTACACATGTTGTTAAGTTAATGTTTTATTATATATATATATATATATATATATATATATATATATATGATATGTATATGTATATATATATATATATATATATATATATATACACATACACACACACACACACACACACACACACACACATACACACACACACACACACACACACACAGGTCCTTCTCAAAAGATTAGCATTAGCATATTTCATCCGACCAATAAAAGAAAAGTGTTTTTAATACAAAAAAAGTCAACCTTCAAATAATTATGCTCAGTTATGCACTCAATACTTGGTCGGGAATCCTTTTGCAGAAATGACTGCTTCAATGCGGCGTGGCATGGAGGCAATCAGCCTGTGGCACTGCTGAGGTGTTATGGAGGCCCAGGATGCTTCGAATAGCGGCCTTAAGCTCATCCAGAGTGTTGGGTCTTGCGTCTCTCAACTTTCTCTTCACAATATCCCACAGATTCTCTATGGAGTTCAGGTCAGGAGATTTGGCAGGCCAATTGAGCACAGTAATACCATGGTCAGTAAACCATTTACCAGTGGTTTTGGCACTGTGAGCAGGTGCCAGGTCGTGCTGGAAAACGAAATCTTCATCTCCATAAAGCTTTTCAGCAGATGGAAGCATGAAGTGCTCCAAAATCTCCTGATAGCTAGCTGCATTGACCCTGCCCTTGATAAAACACAGTGGACCAACACCAGCAGCTGACATGGCACCCCAGACCATCACTGACTGTGGGTACTTAACACTGGACTTCAGGCATTTTGGCATTTCCTTCTCCCCAGTCTTCCTCCAGACTCTGGCACCTTGATTTCGAATGACATGCAAAATTTGGCGACAGTCCAGTGCTGCTTCTCTGTAGCCCAGGTCAGACGCTTCTGCCGCTGTTTCTGGTTCAAAAGTGGCTTGACCTTGGGAATGCGGCACCTGTAGCCCATTTCCTGCACACGCCTGTGTACGGTGGCTCTGGATGTTTCTACCCAGACTCAGTCCACTGCTTCCGCAGGTCCCCAAGGTCTGGAATCGGTCCTTCTCCACAATCTTCCTCAGGGTCCGGCACCTCTTCTCAGTGCAGCGTTTTTGCCACACTTTTTCCTTCCCACAGACTTCCCACTGAGGTGCCTTGATACAGCACTCTGGGAACAGCCTATTCGTTCAGAAATGTCTTTCTGTGTCTTACCCTCTCGCTTGAGGGTGTCAATGATGGCCTTCTGGACAGCAGTCAGGTCGGCAGTCTTACCCATGATTGCGGTTTTGAGTAATGAACCAGGCTGGGAGTTTTTAAAAGCCTCAGGAATCTTTTTGGGTTTTCATGAGCTGTATGCCAAAATCATCAGTATTAAAACAATAAAAGACCTGAAATATTTCAGTTGGTGTGCAATGAATCTAAAATATATGAAAGTTTAATTTTTATCATTACATTATGGAAAATAATGAACTTTTATCACAATATGCTAATTTTTTGAGAAGGACCTGTACATCATATACATAATTCACCCACTATATTGCTAAATGTACCCGATTTTTCATATCAACAGAAAAATATACCGTGATAACCTGCTTCTCTTGAGACTCCCCTGCTTCAGAGAATAGTTAATGATATGCTAAAGCCCGCCCTCTCGTGACATGATTGGTTACAAGGTAGTTTGTGATGTAAGAAACACCAGCAATTTCAAACCATGGTGTCGAGACTGTTTTTTTTTTGTGAAAATGTATAAGTCAACAACACCATTGCTGAATATTTTCTCCTTAAAACTGCAGTGAACCAAAGACAGACATATAAACAACATTAAAAACTTGATTTTCACGACAGGGGGACTTTGAGGTGGTTGTCAGTATATTAACCCTTGAGTTGGTAAAAAATCCATCGTTTTTAGTAAGGGGAAAAAAATGCAAATAGATTATCAAAATACACATACTTTTACTTTATTTTTTTAATCAATTCCATAATGACCAACAATCTACCAGTTAGCATCTGGTTTAAGACATGCTTTTTTTGGGCGGTAAATAATGGCGCAAACACCAGTAAATTGACTAGTGCAAACCTTAGTAAGTCGCATTGCATGATTCATTTTAATATTCTCCTCCCATAAATTTTGCGTGTGAAAGGGAAATTTTCACTGCGTGTATTGAGTAAATTCTGACAGTATTTTTTATATACGGCAAAGGGTTTTTTTGAGCTGACACAAGCTGTTAGTAAATCTGGCCCATAGTCTTCTATGGTTCTCTCTTTCACGTCAACTACTGTCAGGGCGGAACAAGAGTTTAAAGAGAATCTAGAGAAGAGAAACTAAGCAAGTTAGCTAAGGTCAATATATTTACAGCAACTTCCCTGAATAATCACATCTGGTTTAATGACACAGACAAATGGAAACTCTATCACCCTCTCGAGTACTGAGATTTGTTACCGCCAGACCAACGCATGTTAGCCATGTTCAAACGCACACAAGGCGCTGACAGTGTCTATGTTTCATGAACATCGCAAAAACATCTGCTGCATGCATGCCGTTCTAACGTTCGGCAGGGAATGTTTTAAAGGCTTATTGCAGATGATCAGCAAATGATCTTCCAGATGAAAACGCACACTTGGGATAGATGTAAGCGTATCTTTTCTAGACTCCTCCAAGTCATCGCAAAAGCTGAGTGGCATTAGGCCAACTCTAACTTTAACGGACCACTGAATCAGCATCTCTGTATGGAAAACCCAAAGGAAGAAAGAAAAACAATTTCCTGTTTCATCCATCAATCAAATGCTTTACTGCGCCCAGACTCCACCGACGCAGGAATGAATGCAGCGAGGCCAGAGCTGCTAAACACCAGACCTTAGCCAAGCTCTTTAAGAGTGGGTCGACTTCCCCTGGGATGGAGCCAGATGGGAACATATGGTTAGAGCACACACACACACACACACACAGCTGTAATCATATAGCTCCAAAGCATCCAGCATGACTGAGAGGAGTATTAGAAACAGCTGGAGACGCCTGGACCATGAGAAAGATTGAGAAGGAGAAAAACTGAGAAGGTACAGAAGAATGTTCTCACGCTGGGTGGTACATGTGCGATTGAGACTGGTCTTCAGGTGAAGAATGTGTGTGGTTTGTGTTCTCCTTTGCCATATATTCTTCAGTACGCACGCAATCATCTCAGATTATTCACGCATGCACTGATTTGCAACAAAAAAATTCAACTAAGACAGCTGGAGTAAAAACTCATTAAGAGTCAAAAATTACCTTTGGCAGTAAAAAGTAAATAAAGATTATTTGCAGTTGATCTGTAACTCTGTAAGGAACTGTAACAATGCATTAAACATCTGTCGTGACTCACGCATCCTCTAATGACTGAACATGTGCCATCTTTAGAGTTTAACGTTTTTATCCAACAAATATAAGATATAGAGGGATCTGTGCACATGGAAAAACAGTACAGAGAAGTTTAAGTTATGTTATAATATTTTCTTCTATTATTTTGATGTTTTAATTATTATTTCATGTTCATGTATTCCAAGCTTTGCAAATATTGTATTTACATTCATGCCAATAAAGCAATTTTGAAAAATGTATTCATCCAAAAATCTTTTATACAAAATTAGTTGTGCACTACTGTCCAAAAGTCTGGGGTCAGAGAGATATTTTTTCTCAAGAAATTAATAATTTCATTCAACAAGTTGAACATTCTATTCATCAAAGAATCCTGCATCCTGGAATCTGATTATTGAGCATCAAATCAGCATATTATGATTTCTGAAAGATCATGTGACACTGAAGACTGGAGTAATGAGGCTAAAAATTCCCCTTGGATCACAGGAATAAATTACATTTTACAATATATGGAAATAGAAAACAGGTATTTTAAATTATAATAATATTTCACAATATTGCTGTATTTTTTTATTAAATAATAAGCAGAACATTAAAAAGTCTTACAGACCCCAGACCTTTGAATGCAGACAACATTTAATGTGTTAATGTGAGTGATTTTCCTGATTTTCCTTGTCATTTGTAATTTAAGAATAACAGGTTGCAGCCACATTTGCATAACCCATGTCAGTCTACCATCTGTAATGTATTGGTGAACAGTAATTGTGAATGCAGGAATAGGACATGATGTCTTGAGCTTTATTGATCTTC
This sequence comes from Gobiocypris rarus, assembly GCA_023029165.1. NCBI lineage: Eukaryota > Metazoa > Chordata > Actinopteri > Cypriniformes > Gobionidae > Gobiocypris > Gobiocypris rarus. Next base: position 35,731,437 of record CM040927.1, on the reverse strand, counting down.
AATGGAGGAGAGGAAAGAAAATCTTTAGAGACATCTCACGCCTGTCAGAGAGCTTTTTGTGAATGCAAATGCAAGTAGAAAGTTTCTGGAAGTGAAGTTTTCTTGTAAGTAAAGGCTAATGTTTATGCATTTGCTCAGCGTGAATTCTTGGTTTAGAGGAAGCTGTTCTAAAAATCTTTCAACTCTAGCTGTTTTTTTCTGCCTGGCAACCTCTTCAGTGATAGAGACTGAGTTACGGGAATATCAGGAGAGAGCGTTCAAGTTAGAGATACACAATTAATCGTTAAAATATCGCTATCTCGATTCAAACACTAACGCTGCTAATTCCTAAATTTCAGCGGTTCGCCTGTTTCTATTTAATCTTTGACAAAATCACAGCAGAACATTCAGATCTGCACTGGCGCTACTCCTGCACACATAGAGCAGTTGTCATGTTTGGGTATGAAACGGCTTCACAAACAGTCTTTTCAAACACACAGTATCGTTATTTCTGTCTTACAATAATTACAATGATTACAGAAGGATAAAAGTTTATAGTTTGGATATAAACACGATCTAAAAGAGCAAATCCCCTTTTGAAAGTAATATGGTGCTTTAATAACGATTGTATGGTTACACCAGTAGGTGGCGACAAGTGACTGTTAAAAATTCATCATTGCGGCCCTATTTTAACGATCCGAGCGCATTGTCTGAAGCGCTGGTGCACTTATGGCATGTCCGAATCCTCTTTTGCTAGTTTAGTGAGGGAAAAAAGGTTTCTCCCGATGCATGGTCTAAAAGGGTTGTCCCTGTTCTCTTAATGAGTCATGGGTGTGTTTTTGGCGTAACCTGCAATAAACCAATCACAGTCTCATCTCCCAATCCCATTCAAAGCCAGTTGCACTCCCACCATGGCGGATTCACTATTTATGTGGCAGAACTTGCGAGCTGAAAGACTGAACGCTTCTCCAGAGATACATTTTTAAAAAATATATATTTAAAAATGTTTGTACGCTGCTGCATGTGAGTAATAAGCAGAGTGTACGTGTGGTATACAACCGCCTATAGGCGCATATTACTAACACGCCCTTTAAATAACAAAAATACTGCGCTATTGATTTTTGTTGGTCAATGGCGCAGTCATTTTCAGTTCCTCAAAATAGCAAAAATGCGCCTGAACACACCTCGTTTTCAGACCAGCATGTCCATGGGCGAACAGATGGGTGTTCTACAACGTGGTTCTGGACGTGAAAATGATAACTGCGTCGAGCTGAAACTAGTAAAAAAAAAACTTGCGTCGTAACTGGTGTAAGATAGGGCCCTAAATAATTAATTCTAGAGATTCATTCAAAAAAACACTGATTCATCCAGTAATGAAACAAGTGAAGTCTTTATGAGTCATTGAATCATTCATTCAAAACAATTTTTTTTTAAATTCTTTCTAATTCATTAATTAAACATTTAATTAAATTAATTAGACTGCAGCAATTCATATTTTGTCAGAACCTCTTGTAATTTACAAAAAAATTGATTCTCAATTTATCCAGAAGCAGCTACTCATGCATTTACCCATGCAGCTTTAGTTCCATCTAGTACCTCTCTCTCTCCCTCTATCCCTCTCTCTCCCTCTATCCCTCTCCCTCCATCCCTCTCCCTCTCTCTAACACGTTATAGATTGTGTAAAGCTTGGAATGAAATCTGGTGACCTTTAACTGGCCTGACCGTCCATGTCCAACAGTGCAGAAGAAATCCGCTCAATACCACCCAAAAAGCCAGCAGTCTGTGGTGTCTGCAACTTCAACAATATGCCCTATTATTGCTTTCAATACACATTAAAAAAGCCGGTTTGGGATCGGTACGTATCCTACGCTCACCAAGGCTCATCAGTAATATTATTATTACACACACACACAAACACACACACACACACGTACACACACACACACAGGCTTTGTGCTGATATAGCAGCATCATGATTGAATTATTCTGTAATCGTGTCATTAATCTCACTGAAAGCTTGTAATGATATAAAGAAAACTAACATCTGAAAGACTAATCTAAATTATATACTGCTGTCAAAAAAACTGCATGAGATAACGACAGAAAGCAAGAAAGAAAGGTTCAGATTTAAGGGCTCGTAGTACTGTATCCTGACACACAGAAGACGAGATTAGATACAGTAGAGTCTACAGTGAGCGAGAGAGAGGAAAACAGGAAATATCTGTTCCAGTGAAAGGGGGATGCGTGAATGACTGAAGGAAAGAGAGAGAAAGTGCTCGTTCAACAGATGTTCTGTTCAGACTGTGTTCTTATTCAGTCCAGATACAGCGTGTTTGATGCAACAGCTGAGATTACAGCCACATCAGCTCTATCTGTCTGTCCGTCCGTCTATGTATTTATCTATCTATCTATCTTTCTTTCTGTCCATCCAGCTGTCTGTCTGTATGTCTATCTATCCATCTTTGTCCATCCATCTATCCATCCTTCTGTCTGTCTATCTATCTATCCATTCGTCCATCTGTCCATTCCATATGTCTGTCCGTCTGTCCGTCCATCCATTCATCTATCCATCTTTCTGTCTGTCCATCCATCCATCCATCTATCTATCCATCTATCTCTCTATCGTTCCACCTTTCTATCTTTTTCTCTATTGTTCCATCTATCCATCTATAATGGAGTTTCATTTTAGATGTTGTCAGTATATTGATATTAAACAGGAACAGATTAAATTCTAATGTATGGGTGTGGGTTGAAATATGTTCCAGCAATCACTGGGTGTGTGTGTGTGTGTGTGTGTGTGTGTGTGTATGTGTGTGTGTTGAGGATCCATCTTTGACTGTTTTCCAAAGAAAAGAGGGTGTACGGCACATGTAATCCATCTAAAGCCTCTCCATCGCTGTCCGGTGTGTTTATGTGAGTGTGACCCACTGTAAGGGTGTAGACAGACTCACAAACCTGCTTCTGATTAACCCACCACCCCAAAACAGGCTCCAAGCAGGGTGTGGAAGAGGGACGTTTGGGAGTGGGAACGGCCACATTTGGAATTAGTTATGAAAGTTTGAGTGAGAGAGGGGAGAATGGAATGGACGCTCCGATCCAACAGGTTCTCAAAGGAAATCCAAAGACCTCCGCAGCCAAGAAACCGCACTAAATTACAGCAAACTCATAGAGACGTGGATATATAATCAGATTAAATGCCTGGAGAAATACGATTGACGATTTAGAAGCAGTTGATGGCATGTAATACAGCATGCATTTACACTTGATTAAGCAAACAAGAGCAGGTTTTCTTTACTTGTGACCCGTGAAAGATCTTTGTCCTTTTAGCCATTCCAAACACAACCTGGATTTAAGCCGGACCAAAAAGCTTTTCCATCTGTGGGAGGGTTTTGTTTCTGCAAGGGTTTGCTGAATTTGGTTGGATTCAACTTAACTCTGGACCAGAATGACGTGACTTCATTTGAAAAATTCTGAAACTGAGAATTATAATTTCACTCAAGAGAGCACTCCAGAAGATTACAACAACATCCACAGGCTTACATTAAAAACACTAGTCTATGAGAAAGACTAACTGCTTCTCTGTCTACATCACTGAAGTGATATTTTAAGAGTTACCCGAATCATTGAACCAAACCAACGTATCAACGCTCGAGATTCAGGACATCATCACAAGGTTAACTGCTAAAAGGTTAACATGTTAACTGCTTAAAAGTGCAGCTAAATTCAAGTGTAAAATAGAAGGGTGAAATTAACTTTCATTTAGGGTGCAAATAAAGCATTTAAAAGTAAACACTAAAGTAACTTAATTAAAAGTAACACTATTCAACAAGCTACAAGAAATATGCAAATGATGGTGTGGTGTTGTGTGGTTAAACATCCTGATAGCAACTATACTCTTTGGACACATATGCAAAATCAGAGCCCATTTCCTTGCACGATACTGACGGTATACAGACCTGAAGCACAACAAAACTAGATTTGCATTTCCAAAAGCAACAAAGCAGAATGTTAGGCAAGCTGACGTTGGCTCTGACAAAATGGAAAGTAAAAGTTGCATTACAGCTATTATCATGACACTAACTGTGCATCTTGTTTTTTTTGTCAATCAAAACAGGGCATGACACCATATTTACAGCATAATGGTGTGCAAAAAGATGCAAGAAAGACAGCCAAATGGATTGGAATATGCAAATACTATGATGTCATCATCACTGCCAGTTCCACTTTAAAATAACTTTTGAACATTCTAGCAATAAAATTCACTGGGATATTTTAAACTTACACTTTTAATGTTAAATAGTAAAAAAATTATGTGATGACAGCATGTACACTATATTGCCAAAAGCTTTGCCCCTTAGTTCCAGTTCCATATCAAGCTCCCAACTTTGTGGGAACAGTTTGGGGATGGCCCCTTCCTGTTCCAACATGACTGCGCACCAGTGCACAAAGCAAGGTCCATTAAGACATTTCGATGTGGAGGAACTTGACTGGCCTGCACAGAGTCCTGACCTCAACCCGATAGAACACCTCTGGGATGAATTAGAGATGAGACTGCAAGCCTTCTCGTCCAACAACAGTGCCTGACCTCACAAATGTGCTTCTAGAAGAATGGACAAAAATTCCCATAAACACACTCCTTAACCTTATGGAAAGCCTTCCCAGAAGAATTGAAGCTGTTAGCTGCAAAGGGTGGGCCAACTCCATATTTAACCTGAATAAAACTGTCATGTAAAGATCCTGTAAATACAAGCCGTTATCAAGTGAAAATGCTGAGTATAATTTTTCACTGCTGAAAATGACCCTGGGACTTGTATTGCATATCATGGGTGATTTTAAAACTAAAACAATCTGAGAGGTTTTGTGCCACAAATTCCAAACTAGTTCTGATCTCCAATCAGTTAGAAAATATATTGCAAGAACAGAATAGGCTGTGCTTAGGTTGTTGGATGTGGCTTGAAAGCTCTAGGAGGAGTTACAGTAGAAACATTTGGTTTCTGGGCTGGAAGTTTGGAAAAAAAAAAAAAAAACTACATCTGAACAATAACAATTTATAATCAATTGCTTGTGATTTCCTCATTTGTAAGTCACTTTGGGTAAAAACATCTGCTAAATAAATAAATGTAAACATTAAAACTAAAATTTCAATGTCAGTTTACTGATTATTAATTTGTTTTAAAGGCTGTTGCAATGTAACCCTGTAAAATATACAAGCGAACAAAGAGAAGGAGAGAGAGTTGGGGTGTGTGTGAGTATGAAAGTTAGTCTCAGTGTCTCCAGCGTTTGATAAACGGCCCCCAAGACTCGCTGTGTGCAGATGGGTCACAGATGCCTGTGTGTGCGTATGTTTCGCAGCTGGCGGACCCATCCGATATGCGATGAGGCCAACCCATGATGAATTGTTGGACTAGTTCAGGGGTCACAATTTCAGCTTCCTGGTATGTGAGCGAGTACTGTTTCTGTGTGGGTGTGTGTACTGCGCTCCAGAATACAGACGCTTCACTTTCAATATTTGTGTCATTATAAGAAACCCAAGGAAAATGCTGCATCAATGTCAGATGTGGGATATTCCTACTCTACTTGATCTTGTCAACATCCGACTATAAAGGCCTTCATGCTCAGACGATGACATATAAATAAATAAATTCACGTAAATGAGTAATATTACACTCGTAGCTATGCGATATGGCTCTATATTAGCATAGCTGTAATTTAGAGCATATAGTTTCAAAGTTGAAAGTCCAACTTCACGTGGTGTTTTACTACAGTGTTCCAACTAGGAATTTGGACATTACAACTTTCCGAGTTGAACGGAATGTGCATTACACCATGCCTACACCAGACACAATAGGTGAGACACGACAAAAGCAAATCAAATCCATTATAATCAGTGATGTGGATGCGGCGTGACACGACAAAATCTCGACAGTCAACTGATGCCCCATTCAATCTGTGATGTACTTTAAGCGCTCATGCTACTTCTGACATAATGAACAATTGGACTTCACATGGCCACACGTCCAGTGTGGACAGCCTCAAGCTATTGTGGCGTGAATCACCAATTGTCCCGCCCAGTGTAGACACAGTGTTATAATTCCCTGTTGAGAAAAAGAAAGATTAAACTACACTCTCAGAAAAAGGGTACAGAAGTGGTCACTGGGCCGGTACCCTTTCAAAAAGTACTAATGTGTGTAACGGGCATAGGCCAGTAAAAGCTCCCACATTGGAGACTCCGGTTCCAGTTCAGCTTGGGGCAAGTCGAGTAAGACCAATTACATTTGGTGCCGTGACCCGGGTGGGAGTGAGGTTTAGGGGGATGATTGTCACGGATGAAAGGCTTTAAAAAGTGCTGCCGGTTTGTCTGGTTGAGGACAATGGACACTTTGCAGACGACATCACACTGAGTGAATCAACTTAGAATGGCTCTAATTTACATGTATTTATCTCTCCCCCCATCCTACTTCCTAATGGCTGTGACCATTGAAAATATACCCAAAAATCTATATGATCTAAAAATGAACAAATACTAAACAATATATATGTGTTTGATATCATTGGAAATGTCTTAGTGTGACTGGTACAAATATCTCATCCCCACAGAAATATTCAAGAAGATAACAATGGTTTTAAGAGTTTAAAGAGATGTTGCATATATAGTATTGGAGGTGTGGCTTTCAACCATTTGGTCTTGTCAATACAGGTCTGTCTGTATCAATACAGACAGTGATTAAATGTAAATTCCTTTGTTAACATATGTTACCATTTGAAAGAAGTTATTGTCAGGTCTGAATACTAAAGGCAGCGTAGCAGAAGAGTCAAGGCGCAATATTGTAATCAGATTCGCCCGTAACGTTGTGTCCAGCCAACGTTACGTAACCTATGGAAAGTCAGGAACGCATCTCTTTACTTAAGAGTATTCGATGTGTTGAGGATCTTTGAATTGATTATGTAATTGGAATTATACCTGACTGTTTAATAAATTGTTACATTTTGATTTATTCTGACTTACTCTGGAATTATTAACGATCTCTATGAGATCATGAATGGGTATTTTCCACAAAGGGTTAAACGGAATAATTAAATATGTGTCTAACTATTAAATATGAATGACCAAATAACCAAATTGGCATTCTAATCTAAATTCTAAATTATAATAAAATGGAGTCAGATAAAGAGGAATTGGAATTAGATCCATTTTGCCCAGCTGAGAACATCGAACGCGCAGATACCTTCGCCCGCTCTTCGCTGCCGCCATTGGAGCGATTTCAGCGGTCTTACACGGACGTAGGCTCGTAAGAGCTGTGCGTATAAAACCTCACTTCCCTGATCTCAAGAGGTGCTCTAGCAATTGACGCTAGCGACTGACACTAGAGCCTGTGGTCTTTAGCGTCCTTGTTAGTGTGCCCGCCTCCCACACCATATTAATATGCATTTTAGGCAAAGTCCCTTTCAAGGAAAGTCTGTTTACTCACACAAGACCAAGTCCTATCTATTTAAATGGGGGAATCATTAAATCTCACAAACTGCTGGCCAAACTCACAACATATTGCACATCAGCAACAAAATCTTGCATTAGTTATTATTAATACTTTGCCACTCTACCACTACTATTTTCTGTACATAAAAAGTTTGAAAATTGCAGGAAGTTATCAGAACAAATACCAGAAATATCTCGGGAGGCCTTCGAATACTGTCGTTGATAATAGAGGTCAAAAAGGTTGAGAATGCTGCTATTATTGACTATCTTACTGACCAACTAATCCTACGCAAACCAGCAAACCACTTAAGGCTGGTTTAAAAAGGGTTAACATGCATGTGTGTGTTGGCAGAGTTTCGTCCATTGTGAGTTTAGAAGCCAAGTGTGCATATGAAAGGTTTCACGGCTGTCTTACAGAAAGAATATAGAGTAATGGATCGGACTACTGTCCACCGGGGCAACAGGCATCACACACACTTGCCGTTAAACCCTGTCCACACCCTGTCACAGGGCCCCTCTGGCCTCTAGCCTGGATGTGATTTCCTTTGTGTGCATGTGTGAGCGAGTGTGTGTGTTTGGCTATTCTTGTGGATGTTATTTCATTTAAATACCCAGTCTCAGACAGAAGGGCCAACAGAGGGTGACATGAGGGGCCCAGGGTGACCGCATGTATGTTTGCATTTGTGGGTGTAACGGCTGGGCGGCATGACATTATATACTGTGCAGAGGCAGAAACGTGTCAGATTTTGCTATATAATTTAAAGCATGGTGGATATTTGCACAGTTATAGTGGACAAGACTTCACATTATGTATTAATCAATACAGTAGTGGCCAAAATGTAATGTCCGGCTTGGAAAAATTGAAAACTTCATTAAAATATTGAAAACTTTGTTAAAACATTGAAAATGTGTTAAAGATTGTGTAAGAATATTGCAGAGTTGTGTTTGGAGTCAATAGTTTTATCCGTGATAATTTCTCTGTGACAGCCTGGCAAAAAATTCTGCATTTTTCATTATGAACGTTTGCAAAAACAACAGAGGGCCAACAAAATATTAATATGCTGTTGTCAATGTATCCTTTTTCCTGTGAGCTTTTAGCTTTTCTATGCATTTTTTGCATTGTGAAATAAAGCCTGTTGCTGTAGTTTGTCTTTTTCTGCCAATTAATTTTCTCAGAATAACCTTAACCAGCTTAAGAGTTTTGTTCTTCACTTGTATTTAAAATATATAAAATATTTTCCTCATATTTTAATTGTTTAATAGAACTTGTAGGGTCATTAAAAGCAAATATACCCTGCGGACATCACTTTTGGTCACTAATGAGTATTTTTTAATTTGTAAATATTCCCATCCCAACCAGTATTATTTTAGTACTATTGAAGTTTTTATAAATATTTTTAATTCGGTTTTTTTATTTGTATATTATCTATTTTTATTTACATTTCTGTTACATTTTTTGTATTAATGCTAGATTTTTTATAATTTTCAATTTCAGTTTTTATTTAAGTTTTTGTTTTATAAAAGTAGACTTTTTTTACCTGAAATAAATTTTATTTTTTATTGTTTGGAATGACATGAGGGTGAGTAATTTATAACGGAATTTTCATTTTTGGGTAAACTAATCCTTTAATATACAAATCCGGATTTCAAAATCAGAGTTTTAGGTTTCCGAAAGAGTTTCAAAGTTGGAAATCCAACTTCAAGTGGCGTTTTACTACACTGTTCCAACTAGGAAGTTGGACATTACAACTTTCCGAGTTGAATGTAAAGTGCATTACACCATGCCTACTACACCAGCGGTGCCGTCCGGTGCGACACAACAAAAGCAAATAAAATCCATTATAATCAGTGATGCTGTCTACACTGGATGCGGCGTGACACTGTGATGATTTTTAATTATTTTATTTTTTTGCAGACAGTATTGTATTTAGTGTTCAGGAAAATTGTCTGAAAACAATCATTACTTATGCAATTCTGTTTGTTAAAACAGAAAATAGCACATTTCACCATTATATATCTGCCGTTTTTCATCAAACAATATAATTTACAAAAGAATCAAAAATAGAAATATCAAGAGTAACAGACAAAAGTGGGCTAAAAACAAATGTAAAAGAGGCCATATTATGGATATGTGGATTTAATCTGCTCTTTTGAAATTGTCACATATCCTAAAGAGATGTGAATAAAAAAGACAGAGAGAGGGAGAGCCAGAGAGAATAATAAGTTAATGGTGCGTGTCCTGAAAAACTCAATAACATTTACGGACTATTGGATATAGCATCCATTCATCTTCCCAACATAAAATATCTATCCAGCACTATAAGGCATGATTATGAGTGATGTATAGTCCTGCTCAATCCATAATAGCCTGCATTACCCTGCCGCCCAAGGGCGAAACGTTCAGCTCTGAAATACTACCACTCCAATGTGACGCTAAAATACAGACAGATATATTTCACTTTACACACATCATTCACCCTGGAGGCGTTGTAAATTACAGACAGTGAAAGTGAGAGAGAAATCTCATTTAGAGCTAATCAATGAATCAACTATCTCTTAACAAAGGCTGGTTTCATTGCGTAATGAAGCAGAATACTATTGATATAATAATCTACGCATTAAAACATTCATTTTCAGACTAAACGTTTGATATACAGGTCCTTCTAAAAAAATTAGCATATTGTGATAAAAGTTAATTATTTTCCATAATGTAATGATAAAATTAAAATGTCATATTTTAGATTCATTGCACACCAACTGAAATATTTCAGGTCTTTTATTGTTTTAATACTGATGATTTTGGCATACAGCTCATGAAAATCCAATTCTCAAAAAATTAGCATATCATGAAAAGGTTCTCTAAACGAGCTATTAACCTAATCATCTGAATCAACTAATTAACTCTAAACACCTGCAAAAGATTCCTGAGGCTTTTAAAAACTCCCAGCCTGGTTCATTACTCAAAACCGCAATCATGGGTAAGACTGCCGACCTGACTGCTGTCCAGAAGGCCATCATTGACACCCTCAAGCGAGAGGGTAAGACACAGAAAGACATTACACCAGCCACGTTTTTGCGTTTTTGCGCATGCGTCAGTGGTTTCGTTCTGCGTGTTTGTAGCTCCGTCGAATTGACTCATAATCCTTGATTTTCTTCTTAACACTCGCTTACAAACGAATACTTTCTATTAATTACAGCGCAGAACATATCACCGATACGATTCTCTATAAAAAAACAACAATCGGATTGCTTTGATATCGCTACTTATATCCGAACTTCCGCTACTAGCCGTGACCGCTAGCATTGCAGCGTGGTAACTTATTTACACCCGTAACCACTGAAACCTACAATTCGCCATTGTAGCACATTTACTACAATGGCGAATAACTCGGATCTGTGTCTAATGTTACCTTTGAGTGCAGGTGAGGACACGCTCGAGCTGCATTCGGTGCAGTTGGAGTTGAGTCGTTGGACAAGCAGATTCGCAACCTACAAGACAGACGAGCCGTGCTGAGAGAGCGCCCGTTCAGCGCTGGAAACATCACGCGCCGATGCTCACAAGTCAGTGGTTGGTAACCTTTGACTCCGACCTCGTCTACTCCGTGTGTTTCTCTGCACAGGACCCAAGCACCCAGGACGCGATCATCCCTGGTTTCGTTCACTCCGGCACCGACACAGCACCATGGACCCTGGGTGTTTCCACAGCGGAAGACGCGAGCCAGGACCAGAGCAAGGACCTCTCCGCCTCCCGGTCTTCGAGATTTCCACTCAGAACCGCTTCTCCCTCTTCGCGAGCGGAACGCGACGCTGTGGTCATCGGTACTTCCATCGTCCGGCATGTCCGCGCTTACTTCAGGTAAAGGTAAGGTGCGCACTCACTGCTTTCCTGGTGCTCGTGTTCTCGATGTCGCTGCACAGGTTCCCGAGATCCTGAACGGTGACGAGCGATCGGAGCTGTCGTGCTGCACGCGGAACGAACGACATCAGGCCGCGCAGACGGAGATTCTGAAGAAGGACTACAGGAGTCTGGTCGAGACGGTGCGCAGAACATCGCCTGAAGCAACGATCATCGGTTCTGGACCCCTTCCCACGCACCGACTAGGACATGAAAGGTTTAGTAGATTACTTGCTCTAAATGAATGGTTAATGTCATGGTGTAATGAACAGAAGCTGCTCTTTGTAAATAATTGGAATCTGTTTTGGGAGCGACCTAGGCTCTTCCGTCCTGATGGCCTCCACCCCAGCAGAATCGGAGCGGCTCTACTGTCGGACAACATCTCCAGGGCGTTACACACCACCATATGACTAGTAAGTCAAAGTTCAAATCACAGTCTTTGCTGTCCTAACTTAATTGACATAAGTACCAATGTAGAACATTATATAGAAACTGTGTCTATTCCTCGCTTAGTGAGGTCAAACTTTAAATCTACTGTAAGATCTAGGAAAATCTAATTGTGATTAAACCAGAAAATCTCAATATTAGTGAACAAAAACAATTTCTAAAACTAGGTCTTCTAAACATTAGATCGCTCACACCTAAGGCGGTTATTGTAAATGAAATGGTCACAGATAATAGTTTCGATGTACTTTGCCTTACTGAAACCTGGCTTAAGCCAAATGATTATTTCGGTCTAAATGAGTCTACTCCACCAGGATACTGTTATAAGCATGAGCCCCGCCTGATTGGTCGTGGCGGCGGTGTTGCAATAATCTATAGAGATATTCTAAATGTTACTCAGAAAACAGGTCACAGGTTTAATTCGTTTGAAGTACTAGTGCTAAATGTTACGCTCTTAGATGTAAGAAAGAAAACCGTTTTATCTCTAGCCCTGGCTACTGTATATAGACCTCCAGGGCCCTATGCTGATTTCCTAAAAGAGTTTGCAGACTTTCTCTCAGATCTATTGGTCAATGTCGATAAAGCATTAATTGTTGGAGATTTTAACATACACGTAGATAACACAAATGATGCGTTAGGGGCTGCGTTTACAGATCTATTAAACTCCTTTGGGGTCAAGCAAAACGTCACTGGTCCGACTCATCGTCTTAATCACACACTAGATTTAATTATATCACATGGAACCAACCCAACCGATATAGATATTATACAACAAAGTGATGATGTCACAGACCATTACATGGTAACTTGCATACTGCGTACTGCTGAAATCGGTCATGTTGCGCCACGTTATCGACCAGGCAGAACGATCCTTCCAACCACTATAGATAGATTCTCAAATAGCTTACCTGATCTGTCTCAGCTGCTCAGTGAACCCAAACAAACAGATGAACTAGAGGAAATGACTAGCAGTATGAGCACCATTTTCTCTAGTACATTAGAAAATGTTGCACCAATTAGATTAAAAAGGTTAGAGAAAACTAAAGCACCATGGTACAACAGTGCTACACATGTTATCAAGAGAGAAACTCGTAACTTAGGCGTAAATGGAAACAAACTAATTTAGAGGTCTTTAGAATCGCGTGGAAAGATAGTTCACGTTATAAAAAGGCCCTAAAAGCAGCCAGGGCTGAGCATCTCCACAAACTAATAGAAAATAACCAAAATAATCCAAGGTTTTTATTTAACACCGTGGCTAGATTAACAAATAAACAAGCATCGCCTGAGCAAAATATTCCGTTACAGTTTAGTAGTAACGATTTTATGAATTTCTTCACTGAGAAAATAGAAAGCATCAGAAACAGAATTGTAAATGTACAACCTTTAATGATGTCTTATGATTCAACCTCAATTATCGCCCCTCAAGAACTACTACACCGCTTTACAACTATAGGACAGGAAGAGCTAAATAAACTTATCATTGCATCTAAACCAACAACATGTTTATTAGATCCAATACCCACTAAACTACTGAAAGAGCTGTTACCTGTAGTGGAAGAGCCTCTTCTCAATATTATTAACTCGTCTTTATCTTTAGGTCATGTTCCAAGAATATTCAAGTTGGCAGTCATAAAACCTCTCATTAAGAAGCCACAATTAGATCATAATAACCTAGCAAATTACAGACCCATTTCAAATCTTCCATTTATGTCTAAAATACTAGAAAAAGTTGTGTCTGCTCAATTGTGCTCTTTCTTGCAAGAAAATGATATCTATGAAAAATTTCAATCCAGTTCAGACCACACCATAGCACAGAAACTGCGCTCGTTAAAATCACAAATGATTTACTTCTAGCTTCTGACCAAGGCTGTATCTCAATACTAGTTCTACTCGATCTTAATGCTGCGTTTGATACTATAGATCATAAAATACTCTTAGATCGACTTCAAAATTACACTGGTGTTCAGGAAAGGCATTAAACTGGTTTAGATCGTACTTATCAGACCGCTACCATTTTGTCTGTCTAAATGGGGAAAAATCAAAGATAACGTCAGTAGACTATGGGGTGCCGCAAGGATCTGTGTTAGGCCCTCTGCTATTCTCAATATATATGCTGCCACTTGGTAATATTATAAGAAAACATGGAATTAATTTCCACTGTTATGCTGATGACACTCAATTATATATCTCATCACGACCAGATGAAAACGCTAAATTATCTAAACTGACAGCGTGTGTTGAAGATATTAAATACTGGATGACGTGTAATTTTCTGCTATTAAATTCAGATAAAACAGAGGTATTACTTATTGGTCCAAAAACGCCCACAAAACCTCTCACAATACAACTTTAACTTGGAAGGGCGTCCTGTCACTTTATCCACTACAGTAAAAGACCTGGGTGTTATATTAGACCGCAACTTGTCTTTGAAAATCATATTTCATATGTTACAAGAACAGCATTTTCCACCTTAGAAACATTGCTAAGCTACGTAACATGCTATCTATTTCTGATGCAGAAAAGTTAGTTCATGCATTCATGACCTCGAGACTAGATTACTGTAATGCTTTATTAGCTGGTTGTCCTGCATCCTCAATAAACAAGCTACAGTTAGTCCAAAAGCGCAGCTGCTAGAGTTCTTACTAGGTCAAGAAAATATGATCATATAACACCAATTTTATCATCTCTACACTGGTTACCTATTAAGTTCATTATCAATTACAAAGTATTGCTACTGACCTATAAAGCCCTAAATGGTTTAGCTCCAGTGTATTTAACGGATCTTCTATCGCCTACAATCCATCGCTCTTTAAGATCACTAAACTCGAGGCTTCTGGTCGTTCCTAGGATATCTAAGTCCACTAAAGGAGGAGGGCATTTTCACATTTAGCTCCCAAACTCTGGAATAGTCTTCCAGATATTGTTCGAGGTTCAGACTCGCTGTCCCAGTTTAAAACTAGATTAAAGGCATCTCTTTGTAAGCATTCACATTATAATTACCTTTTATACTACAGTTAAATCGGATCAAAAGAATTAATATTCTGAACAGCAGCTATGCTAATTATTTCCCATCTGCTTTTCTGTTATTATCTCGGGACACTAGTCCCGAGGTAAATAGTTAGTCAGCTCCAGTTTGTATCCAGCCTCTCATAGAGACTTCAGATGCCCCAACACCTGTGAAGAGACGACTCAACGCCAGCGCTGTTATAGCGGCCTAAAATAATACATGATTGATTAACTTTTTCTAACATTTTCAATGTACATTTATAAAATGCACTTTCTGTAAAGCTGCTTTGAAACAATGTGTATTGTGAAAGCGCTATACAAATAAATTTGAATTGAATTGAATTGAATTTCTGAACGAATAGGCTGTTCCCAGAGTGCTGTATCAAGGCACCTCAGTGGGAAGTCTGTGGGAAGGAAAAGTGTGGCAAAAACGCTGCACAACGAGAAGAGGTGACCGGACCCTGAGGTAGATTGTGGAGAAGGACCGATTCCAGACCTTGGGGGAACTGCGGAAGCAGTGGACTGAGTCTGGAGTAGAAACATCCAGAGCCACCGTGTGCAGGAAATGGGCTACAGGTGCATTCCCCAGGTCAGGCCACTTTTGAACCAGAAACAGCGGCAGGAGCGCCTGACCTGGGCTACAGAGAAGCAGCACTGGACTGTCGCTCAAATTTTGCAAGTTATTCAAAATCAAGGTGCCAGAGTCTGGAGGAAGACTGGGGAGAAGGAAATGCCAAAATGCCTGAAGTCCAGTGTCAAGTACCCACAGTCAGTGATGATCTGGGGTGCCATGTCAGCTGCTGGTGTTGGTCCACTGTGTTTTATCAAGGGCAGGGTCAATGCAGCTAGCTATCAGGAGATTTTGGAGCACTTCATGCCTCCATCTGCTGAAAAGATTTATGGAGATGAAGATTTCGTTTTTCAGCACGACCTGGCACCTGCTCACAGTGCCAAAACCACTGGTAAATGGTTTACTGACCATGGTATTACTGTGCTCAATTGGCCTGCCAAATCTCCTGACCTGAACCCCATAGAGAATCTGTGGGATATTGTGAAGAGAAAGTTGAGAGACGCAAGACCCAACACTCTGGATGAGCTTAAGGCCGCTATCGAAGCATCCTGGGCCTCCATAACACCTCAGCAGTGCCACAGGCTGATCGCCTCCATGCCACGCCGCATTGAAGCAGTCATTTCTGCAAAAGGATTCCCGAAACAAGTATTGAGTGCATAACTGAACATAATTATTTGAAGGTTGACTTTTTTGTATTAAAAACACTTTTCTTTTATTGGTAGGATGAAATATGCTCATTTTTTTAGATTTTCGAATTTGGGGGTTTCATGAGCTGCATGTATGCCAAAATCATCAGTATTAAAACAATAAAATACCTGGAATATTTCAGTTGGTGTGCAATGATTCTAAAATATATGAAATTTTAATTTTATCATTACATTATGCAAAATAATGAACTTTTATCACAATATGCTATTTTTTTTAGAAGGATGCGTATTAAAAATGACCTGTGATGTGGTGTGAAAGTCATGACATCATCGGTGATGAATGGTTGGGAAACGCTGGTCAGGGCAGCTTCAGTCTGCAGGGTCAAATCTAATCGAGTGATGGGCTGAAATGTGACCTATTTCTTTTAGCATGATGATTTCTGCTGGTGTAGTGATTTTGTGCAGATATTTAGGTCACAGTCGTGCTGTGCGTCTGCGCTACAGGCAGAGGCTTAGGCTACGCTACAGTAACCTCAACGTCCGTTTGATATGTAATTGAAAACATACAAACGGATTAGCTGCAGAGGATTCAATGGGAATTTAAATTAGAGTAAAGCACAGAGAGAGAGGGATAAGAAAATACATTAGGGAAATACATGAGGCCCTTCCATTTCCCATTGTTTTCAGCATAAATCAAATAGAATGAAAAATTAATATTAGTTTCCGCCGGTTTTGATGATCTTGTTATTTAGCATGTTATTAAGAATTAGTAAATAGAAATTTGGGTCACACGTTAGTTTGGGGAGCACAGTCACTATTAATCACGACTTATGTTTTTAAAAAAAAATTCTGAAAGTGATTCCACTGATATTATTTCTCTGTGCCATCCTGTTATAGTTGTGCTATGGAGATTTTTAAAATTATATCTTTATGGTTATCGCCAGATACCGTCCTTGGTGAGAATGGGCCTTTAATATCCAGACAATATTATTAATTTGACTTCACTGACAGTATTGGCAAAACTTGAACTGAATTGAGTCAGCTTTCAAAATTAATGAATTTTGTTACGTCAACACTGTCGTCTGACTTCGGTAGAGCTCCTTATAGCTGAATTGAACTAGTTTCATAATGAATGAACTTAAAACAGTTATTGAACCGAATTAAACCAACACTGAACTGAATTGAGCTGAATTGATTTGCTAAAGCTGCTTTACAGCAGAATTAGAATTTCTCATATTTCATGCATCATTAATTTGCATCAATTTGATTGTATAAAGAGCTATACAAATAAAGGTGACTTGATTTGAGTTCCAAATCATACATATTTATTCTTTATTTTATTTCTTCTTGTTTTCATTTATTTATTTATTTATTTTTAATACTAAACATTTCAGGTTTGAAAGAAAACATTTCAATGTGGTCTCAGATCTGTTGAAAAAGGAAAAAATAATAGAAATGAAACATGCAGACACTGGACAGTCTTGTTAGCTCTACCTGTATTAAAACAGCAGAAAGCGACACAATAGAGTCTGATACAATAGATTAGAGTGCATTAGACTAATCTGATGTTTATACTAATCCTGTGCTAATATGTGCTTATGTGAGTACGCAAATCTAATATCAGCGCTAATTCAGAGTGAGCCTGTTTAACATGGACGGCTATAACCTTGAGTCTATGTGGTGCCTAATCTTCACGCTAAATTTGAAAAGATTTCAGGAACAAGTGTCTCTTGCTCTAATAAAGCAATAAGCCAGGGGTGGTCATTCAGTGATTTTACCGCAGATTAGTGGGGTTATTATCCCTCCTTCACAATTTGTCAGAAGAACCTACTTCCCACTTCTGGAGTCAAAATTACAAAATGTGATGTTCAAGAGTTCAATTTAGTATAAAAAACTAAAATTGTGTATAACTGAAAGTGGAACAGCTATATAGGGCGCTACATTAGATGCCAAAAGTCATATCCGGCCCAGGAAAACATCTTCCCCCCTTTATACAAATATTTTGAAAAATGTTGCTAAAGATTTTTAAGCATATTGTGTAGTTATACTTGATTCAATTGTTTTATGACAATGCAATGAAACTTGTCAAATTGTATGGACTTTTTTTGTTTTTAAATAACATGCAAAAACGAGAGAGCAATACGAAATATTAGTAACTGATTATGTTGTAGTGTTTGCTTTTTCCTATGAGCCTTCTGTTTTTCTATGCAATTTTGGTAACACTTTATTTTTAGGGTCCAAATCTCACCATGAACTAGTTGCTTATTTGCATGCATATTACTAGGATATTGGCTGTATATTAGTACATACAGGTCCTTCTAAAAAAATTAGCATATTGTTATAAAAGCTCATTATTTTCCATAATGTAATGATACAAATTTAACTTTCATATATATTTAGATTCATTGCACACCAACTGAAATATTTCAGGTCTTTTATTGTTTTAATACTGATGATTTTGGCATACAGCTCATGAAAACCCAAAATTCCCATCTCAAAAAATTAGCATATCATGAAAAGGTTCTCTAAACAAGCTATTAACCTAATCATCTGAATCAACTAATTAACTCTAAACACCTGCAAAAGATTCCTGAGGCTTTTAAAAACTCCCAGCCTGGTTCATTACTCAAAACCGCAATCATGGGTAAGACTGCCGACCTGACTGCTGTCCAGAAGGCCATCATTGACACCCTCAAGCGAGAGGGTAAGACACAGAAAGACATTTCTGAACGAATAGGCTGTTCCCAGAGTCCTGTATCAAGGCACCTCAGTGGGAAGTCTGTGGGAAGGAAAAAGTGTGGCAAAAACGCTGCAAAACGAAGAGGTGACCGGACCCTGAGGAAGATTGTGGAGAAGGACCGATTCCAGACCTTGGGGGACCTGCGGAAGCAGTGGACTGAGTCTGGAGTAGAAACATCCAGAGCCACCGTGCACAGGCGTGTGCAGGAAATGGGCTACAGGTGCCGCATTCCCAGGTCAAGCCACTTTTGAACCAGAAACAGCGGCAGAAGCGCCTGACCTGGGCTACAGAGAAGCAGCACTAGACTGTCGCTCAAATTTTGCATGTCATTCGAAATCAAGGTGCCAGAGTCTGGAGGAAGACTGGGGAGAAGGAAATGCCAAAATGCCTGAAGTCCAGTGTCAAGTACCCACAGTCAGTGATGGTCTGGGGTGCCATGTCAGCTGCTGGTGTTGGTCCACTGTGTTTTATCAAGGGCAGGGTCAATGCAGCTAGCTATCAGGGGATTTTGGAGCACTTCATGCTTCCATCTGCTGAAAAGCTTTATGGAGATGAAGATTTGTTTTTCAGCACGACCTGGCACCTGCTCACAGTGTCAAAACCACTGGTAAATGGTTTACTGACCATGGTATTACTGTGCTCAACTGGCCTGCCAACTCTCCTGACCCGAACCCCATAGAGAATCTGTGGGATATTGTGAAGAGAAAGTTGAGAGACGCAAGACCCAACACTCTGGATGAGCTTAAGGCCGCTATCGAAGCATCCTGGGCCTCCATAACACCTCAGCAGTGCCACAGGCTGATTGCCTCCATGCCACGCCTCATTGAAGCAGTCATTTCTGCAAAAGGATTCCCCACCAAGTATTGAGTGCATAACTGAACATAATTATTTGGTTGACTTTTTTTGTATTAGAAACACTTCTTTTGTTGGTCGGATGAAATATGCAATTTTTTTGAAAATTTTGGTTTTTCATGAGCTGTATGCCAAAATCTTCAGTATTAAAACAATAAAAGACCTGACATATTTCAGTTGGTGTGCAATGAATCTAAAATATATGAAAGTTTAATTTGTATCATTACATTATGGAAAATAATGAACTTTTATCACAATATGCTAATTTTTTGAGAAGGACCTGTATAAAAGCACATATTAATGCCTTATTCTACATCCCTTATTCCTACCAAATACCTAAACGTAAAAGCTACAAAAACGACCTTACTAACTATTAATAAGCAGTAAATTAGGAGTTTATTGAGGCAAAAGTCATAGTCAATAGTAAATATGTGTTCCCCGTTCTAAAGTGTTACCACATTTATTTATTTATTTTAATTTTTTGCTTAGTAAAATAAAACCTGTAGCTGTATTTTGCCTTTTGTTGACAAATAAATTCATAAGTCATACATCAAACATAGGTATCAAAATGATATCTGAAGTACCAAGTTTTAACTCAGATTTAAAGAGGCATTTATGTGCAAATTCTGACTTGTATTTACAGTATGATAATATCCAATAGCACATTAAAGCAGCTTTACACATAACAAAAAGCTGAACCCCTAAAATATTTTTTGAGTATCCTCAGCAAAAGACTTCATTTGACTTTATTTGACTGAATCCACTCATTGAATGGGTTATGAACTATGAACAAGCCAGATTCACACATTAGCTTAATTTGTTATGCAAGTAATATATCTTAATTTGCATTTTACCACGAGATAAGTAGTTCAGGCCAATATAATTTTTTTAAGAACCACTAAAGGAAATTTCTTATGTGAAGTGTGAGCTGAAGTTATCTAAGAAAGACGCGATGAAAACAGAAAAAGAAGCGACCCGTAACACCTGCAAACACAGCAGCAAACCTCATGTCAAAACCGCTTGACACATGAGCTACATAAACATGCATTCCTGCTGTCATTTAAAAAAATTATCAAAGATGCTTTAAGGTGACCAAATGTGACAGTAAAGACATTTATAATTTTACAAAATATTTCTATTTCGAATAAATGCTGCTCGTTTGAAAAACATATCATGGTTTCCTAATTAATATTCATTAAAATTGAACGAAGCAGCACAACTGTTTTCAACATTGATTTGAAGGATCATGTGACACTGAAGACTGGAGTAATGAAGCTGAAAACTCAGCTTTAATCACAGGAATAAATTACATTTTAGAAATATATTCAAAGAGAAAACAGTTATTTTAAATTGTAATATTTCTCAATATTACTGATTTTATTTTTTATTTTTTTATCAAATTAATGCAGCCTTGTTGAGAATAAGAGACTACTTTCAAAAGAGTTAATCTTACTGTTCCCAAACCTTTGATGTAATTGTATAAAGATGTAAATGGAGAGAGAAAAAAAAAATACATCTACAGTAATCAGGCCCCCTGACCAGTACATAAATTCCATTTTTTTTTTAAATTGATTGAAAGTGATTATCTCTTCATCACGGCACCTGTTAGTGGGTGGGATATATTAGGCTGCAAGTGAACATTTTGTCCTCAAAGTTGATGTGTTAGAAGCAGGAAAACAGGCAAGCGTAAGGATTTGAGTGAGTTTGACAAGGGCCAAATTGTGATGGCTAGACGACTGGGTCAGAGCATCTCCAAAACTGCAGCTCTTGTGGGGTGTTCCCGGTCTGCAGTGGTCAGGATCTATCAAAAGTGCTCCAAGGAAGGAACAGTGGAGAACCGGCCACAGGGTCATGGGCGGCCAAGGCTCATTGATGCACGTGGGGAATGAAAGCTGGCCCATGTGGTCCGACCAAACAGACGAGCTACTGGAGCTCCAATTGCTCAAGAAGTTAATGCTGGTTCTGACAGAAAGGTGTCAGAACACACAGTGCATCGCATTTTGTTGCGTATGGGGCTGGATAGCCAAAGATCAGTCAGGGTGCCCATGCTGACCCCTGTCCACCGAAAGCACCAACAGCAGCACATGAGCATCAGAACTGGACTACGGAGCAATGGGAGAAGGTGGCCTGGTCTGATGAATCATGTTTTCTTTTACATCACGTGAATGGCCGGGTGCATGTTAATCGCTCACCTGGGGAACACATGGCACCAGGATGCACTATGGGAAGAAGGCAAGCCGGCGGAGGCAGTGTGATGCTTTGGGCAATGTTCTGCTGGGAAACCTTGGGTCCTGCCATCCATGTGGATGTTACTTTGACACAAACCACCTACCTAAGCATTGTTGCAGACCATGTACACCCTTTCATGGAAACGGTATTCCCTGGTAGTTGTGGGTCTTTCAGCAGGATAATGTGCCCTGCCACAAAGCAAAAATGGTTCAGGAATGGTTTGAGAAGCACAGGTTTGAGGTGTTGACTTGGCCTCAAAATTCCTCCAATCTCAATACAATCGAGCATCTGTGGAATATGCGAAAAAGTCAGATCCAAGGAGGCGCCACCTAGCAAATTAAAGGACTTAAAGGATCTGCTGCTAAAATCTTAGTGTCAGATCCCACAGCTCACCATCATGGGTATAGTGGAGTCCTTGCGTCGACAGGTCAGGGCTGTTTTGGCAGCAAAAGGGGGACCAACAAAATATTAGGATTAACGTGTGTCTGCGTGTGTGTTATATATTAGGGCTGGGTAAAAAAAAAAAAAAAGCTATCTCGATTTTAATCGATTCTCATTTTTACAAAACTATATAGATTCTTAAATCCCAAGAATTGATTAGTCATCCTATTTTCAATTGATAAATGAATGGACCGAACATTGTATCGCACCTCCCACCCAATAAAACGCAATAATCTATAATTATTCACATGAAACAAAGGCTAAATTCGAAATTGTCCCCTATACCCTTAAATAGGGCCATTTGTAGTAGTGTCCAAAACCAGAGTGGACGTTATTGAGTGCACTCATTCATTCAAATGAAATAAACATGAATGAGCATCTGAAAGTGTGTTAAGATACAAAATCCATATTATGTCACATGAAATCTGTTTCAACCGTGCAAAGACGTCAGTAAAAAAACTCTAAGACAATATTATATTATATAGCAAACAATGTCATGTAACGTCACATTTACCTCAGAAAAAACATATTCAGTGACCATAAACTTGTTAATCAGCCAGAAAAATGAACTCTAGAGAAACATTTTGCTAAATATATGGACCATATTACATATTCATTATAATTTTTTAATGTTCTTCAATATTTAATGCATGTTTAAATAAATCTTCAGAAAATCTTCAAAAAAGTTTTCAGCCACCATTTAAATGCTTATATTTTTTATATAACTTCATTATTATTAAAAAAAAACATAATTGAGTGTAATTTAAGTGTTTGTATACAAATCAGTTCATTTTTACCATCAATATTAATATAGCCTATAGGAATCAAATCGAATTGTGAAATTTGTTTCATTTTGTCAGTGCAGCCCCAGTTACTTTTACATGCAACACGCTTTGGCACATCACCAAGAGCTGGTGGAGCCTCTCACACAGGATGCATTTAAAGACAACCGGAGAGAGAGCGCAACATGAAACGGAACGCAGCTACTTTTGCATCCTAAAAATGTGGCGCTCACAGTAATACCACTAATGTACTACAGTACTACTAACATTAACAGTGGAGCTCAGATAGAATTGATGTTTTATTTTTTGTAGTTCATTGATCAATATTGCATCATTGACGCCGTCTGCTTGATGAAATGAACGAGGGAGTGATGTGTTGAAGCCGTCCGTGTGTTTCATCACAGCATCTGTGACCTAGATTCCTGCTTTTCCCCAGATATCCCTCTCCTTTACTCATTCCAGCCTCCCCCCTTCATCCATCGCTCATAAATGTTTGATTATTTCTCTTACAATACCTGTATTTATGCCACAGCACACAGAGACACACATTCTGACTCGAGCAGGAGAAGTGACAGAAAGAAAGACGATGGTCAGATATTGTTGTGTCAGGTCTAGTCCCGGTTTTTGTTTTACTTTAGTTTAATGCCCCTGTGCGTCTGTTCTGGGGTCCAGACTTGACAATCTGCATGCACGAGATATTGTCATGTCCTGGATGCGGTTGTCATGGTTACAGTGCAGCAGAGATGAGCCTGTCTCCAGGGTTACCCAAGTGGGCGCACATGGAGGAAGTGAGGAGGACCAATAATTGAAAAAAAGAAGAAGAAAAAAACATGCACACAAAAAACTGAATTTAACATAAACATAGCTGAGTTTCCAAATCTTTTTTTCCCTCCACTCTCTCCCTTACACACACACACACACACACACACAGCTGTTAATCTCATTCCAGTAAGCAGACAGAACTGGCTCAGCGAGGTAATCTGCAGAAAACCTGCTTTTTGGACACACTGGGACAGCTGGCGTCAAACGCAGCCAATATACACACACAAGCGTTCTCGTTTTTCTCATCCCTCTTTTAACAGTATGTCTCTATGCTCTCTTTCAAACACAAATACCGTGGGGTGAATTCACTAAACAATTTTGAGTGTGGAATTTCGGAGCAAAATAATTTTTCCATTCACTAACCCGCTCACAATCCAGTAAGTGCCATGAGTATTTAAATTAAGGCATTATCATGTCAGCGCAAACACACCTTTTTATATGCTAATTAAACTCTTTGCTTGGCAGAAAAAAAATGAACATGACACTAATACTGCCTGTGAAAAGACAGCAATGCCCAAATTTGCATTTTTCTACCAATCATGGCTACAGTCATACATGAAATAATGAAGTGACAGAGATGAGCCTTTAACTGGGCATTTATCCACAGCACATGATGCAGCTGAGTGTAGTTTGATCATTTTAAAGAGCAGATTGAGGTGCCTGTGGTGTCGTCTGCAGCATCCTCTAAAACCCGGTCTGTAAGATAGGGAACTGCAGTGTGCAAATTGCATTCAGCACTAATTTTTGTCTGTTTGTGCCGTTACATGATTTGCATAATTCCTTCAGTGAATTGGGTGCTAAAACACAGCAGAGTTCGCATGCAAATAAACAATGCTATACTGAAATCTCGTTGTGTATACAAACACACACACACACACACACTATGACAGCTCACATCTAGTCGCAACGATGAGAGGCATCATGGATAGATGATAGATAAAGACAGACAGATAGATGGATAAATAGATGGATAGAACGATAGATGGAACGACAGACAGAGAGATGGGTCGGTGGATGGATGGATGAAACAATATATAGATAGATGAATATATGGATAGAACGACAGGTTTCTATTTCAGTTTTTCTGTTTGTATATTAGGTGTTTTCTTTTTCAGTGTGACCCATTCATTTTCTTCATCTTCCCCCAAACTCACTCACACACACTGCTGCACTCACTCGATGGACCAAATCATCCCATTTACACCTCCAGCGCCCTTAGGTTGCCATAGTAACAGCCTATGTGGTGCTAGTGACCGATTGGTTGCCGGGGGCAACATGTTTTCCAATCAAACCTGTTACTGGGGTCCTGAGTAGCCCCCCCTCCCTCACCCCTCACCCCAATACACAGAGAGAGGGGTGACAGCTGAAAAACACAACAAGATAGAGTGTGTGTTTGAGAGAGGAAGAGAGACCTACAACATCTTCACTGATATGGAATCTCATAAGTGACCAAACTGGGAAGCTCCCTGCGTGATGCATGAAGTGCACAGGAAACTCAACTCACTGATTTCATTAAAGTTCATGTCAGTGCCATGGCTAAGCTAGCAATATGAAACTCTAAAGCTGTGATTAAATCACTGGAAGTCATTGTGCTGTTGGGTTCTAGCAGGCATCTGACTCTACTCAGATCTCTTTCACTGTAAACATCCTTTAATAAATATCAAATATATAGAACACCCAAATGTTAGACAAAATAGCCGTGGATGGATGGACGGATGGACAGAAGGACCGTCAGAAGGAGAGATGGATGGATGGATGATAGACATTTAGCAAATCATTTTACCTACAGATAGATGGATGGAGGGGAAAATGCCACCTAGTTAATATTCATTAGCCAAGCTGAAACACCCCACTCTTCAGATTATTTCAATGGCTGTGTTTGAATCAATTCTGCAGCAGATTCCCCCGTCAGTGCAGAAAGCATGAAAAGAGCGTGCAGATTTCATGTTGGCCGTCACAGCAGATGATATGACATGCTGAAATGGCTGACAGCAGGCAGGAACAACTGTTAATCAAACTCAGAGACACAGCGCCACCTAGCCACAACGGCACACACTGACAGAAACACATACATGTAAATGAACTACAGACACACACACACACACACACACACATATATAAACCATAGCTGGACACACACACACACACACACACTTTAGAATGTGCAGCGCTGCACATAGCAGAGCACAACATTAAGCACTTAGTGGTTAGAGGACCGGTCCAATTAGGAAACATATTTCACAGTCTTTATAGGACTGACAAACACAGCATCATTGCTCAGATTCCCACATGTTACTAACAAGAAAATCACACTCGCTTATTTACCACTCCACACTGACCGATTGTTACGTTTAGTGAATCCCAAGACATCTCTTTGCCACATTATCTAGAAAAGCATCCCATTTATTTAATCTGTCGAGAACACATCAGGTCATATTTCACTCAAAAATTATATTGTGCTTAAAAAATGAGAGGAGCTTGCACATATAATATTAGAAGAGTAACACTTTCTGTTTATTATAAGCAACTTTGCAACTACATATCAACTAACTCAAGTACTAGTTGAGTATTACTAGACTCTCTGTTTAATATCTGCTAACACTTGCTCTCCAACAGACACTCTACTGACTATAAGCAACCTCACAACTACGTCATGTCAACTTATTCTACTAACTCTAACCTAACAGTCTACTAATACTCTACTAATACTCTAATAACAGGTAGCTGACCTGTAATTACCTTATAAATGCAAAGACAAAATATTTTGTCATTAGTGTCGTTCAAAACGTGAAAATCAAAAACGTTTTGTCTTTGCATTTGGCCACTAAATAACTTATTTTTTGTGAAAGAAATCTTTGGTAACACTTTAGTTTAGGGTCATATTCTCACTATTAACTAGTTGCTTATTAGCATGCATATTACTAGGATATTGTCTGTTTATTAGTACTTATAAAGCACATTTTAATGCCTTATTCTGCATCCCATAATCCTACCCAATACCTAAACTTAACAACTACCACACTATTTATTGAGGCAAAAGTCATAGTTAATAGTGAGAATTGGACCCTAAACTAAAGTGTAACCAAATTTTCTCAGTTTTCCTTCTTGTTTACCTTTGATATGTTTTAGAGATTAAGCACCATGTTTTACTGCTTTTTGGCCATTTTTGCTGTTTAAAGAAAAGAAGAGATATATCATCATTTATATGTAGCATTATATATATATATATATATATATATATATAAATATATATATATATATATATATATATATATATATATATATATATATATATATATATATATATATATATATATATATATATATATATATATATATATATATATATATATATATTTGTAGCATTATGACGATTACAATAATGCAACAAAAATATTTAATTTTTCAACTCTATTTGCTGTACATAGACTTGAATGTATGCTGATTAAAATGTACAACACAATGTATAATTGTACAGTTTTACATGCATATGCTATTCATTTAAACAAGTAATTAGTTGGGGATTAAAAGGCAATTAATATGTAGTAATACGTTTGATTTAACTACCTTAAAACTATTGGATAAGGACAAAATTTGAACTGAATAATGAATAATGAATAATGTTATGAATAATAACTTCATAACATCTGTTATTGAACTGAACCGAGTTAACATTAAACTAAACTGAATAATGACACCCTTCTGTAGAGCTGCTTTACAGCTTAAATTTAATTAGTTTCAAAATTAATTCTACATTAAATCAATTAACATAACATTAATACTGTTAGTTTCCTAATGTGAAGCTGCTTTGAAACAATCTGTATTGTATAAAACGCTACATACATTTAAAAAAATTAACGTTTTAATTTATTTCAATAGTCCACTTTACATTCTTTAAGTAACTTTGCAACTACAACTCTCATTAATTTGCAACTACCTGTACGTAAAAAGTTAAATATGGCCAGCAGAGTGTCTGTTGGGGAGCATCAGAATAAAGTGTTAGCAGATATTAATCAGACAGTCTACTAATACTCTAATGAGAGTTATTTGACATGTAGTTACTTAAGGTTAGTAGAATGTCTAAAGTGGACTATCGAAATAAATAGCTAGCAAAACTGGCTAATTTTGATACTTCTCTGCCCAATGAAGTGCATTCATCTACACACTTACTAATGTTTCTTGTTCTACAGTTATCACTATGTTTTCATTCACCTATTTTTATGCGCATTTTGATATATCGCATAAAAAACGCTGAATGGAAATGGCAAAATGAAAAAAAACAACAACTCTGCATTCAATTTAGAATTTATCCGTTAAGTGGACATGCACATACACTATGATGGAAATACTGAATAAATCCCTTGATGCACAACAAAAAAAACTCATGTGACAACTCAACAGAGGATGTGATTGACTAACCAGCGGACCAATCGCATCACAGCATCTCAAACGTTGGTTTGTTCATTCTGAAAGGTCATCAGAATGGTTTGGTTTAATTCCCTCTCAGAAGCGTCTCATGATTGCGTTCACAAACACCAGCATCCGAACGTGGAACAACATGAGAGTTGATCTGTACGCTCTGAGACGCAAGTCATTTATGACGGAGGAAAGAAGAGCCACCGTTTCTTCGCCGCTTGCAGCAACTTCCATTTTTCTTACAGATGTTTTGCACCAATTTCCCAGGAAGAGACGTTTTTTTTTCTTTTGAACACATGGGATGGAAACAAATGTTTTATTCACAAATGTTTTATGCGATATTCCAATTTTGTGCAAAAGCTAAAATTGCAACTTTGCCAAAACGACATAGTTTGTACACTAGTACAGAAGGTTTTCTGTACAGAAAGGCTTTTATGTGTTGGTTGTTTATATTATTCTTTATTTTTATGTCCTATTTTTTCTATTTTATTTTTTCTATTTATTTTATTTTATTTTTATTTTATTGTTATTTTTTTCCCCTGTAGCACTTTGAGATTCTTACGAATGAAAAGTGCGTTATAAATAAAATCTATTATTATTATTAGTACAGAAGTTTGGGGTCGGAAAGATAATAAAATAATCTTCAGAGTCACATGATCCTTCAGAAATCATTCTGATAGGCTGATTGCCTGCTCAAGAAATATTTATTATTATTATTATCAATATTGAACTTTTTTCTTTAAAATACTGTGATTTGTTTTTTCACGAATTCTCTCAGGAATAGAGAAAGCGAAAAGTCACTCTTGATGCATCATTGCTGAATAAAAATATTTATTTCTTAAAATCTTAAGAAATATTTGAATAGTACAGTATGTAGACCATTATGTTAATTTATGTTGTGACTAACTTATAAAGCATTTATTAAAAATGTTTTTAGGTGCTGTATGCAGTACGTGGCCTGTGAGACACTAAATTTTGCACAGTAAAATCAGCCTCAGAAAGAGAGACCGAAAGATAATTTTACAGAAAACCTCCAATAGTTTCAAATATTTAGACAGTTTAATTAGTTGGCAGAAAACTTGAAGAGAAAAACAGCTTTTTTCAACACAATATTTCATTTCCTCTGGATGGAAACCGCACACTAAACACACAGCGGCAGGCCAGTGTCCTGATAAATCACTGTCCATCTCCGTCTCTCCTCATCTGAGGACGAGAAATAAACCCTGTGAGCTGCCTACCAAGAATGCATTTTAAAGGGATAGATCACTGAAAAATAAAAATTCTCTCATCATTTACTATTCCTCATGCCATCCCTAATGTATATGACTTTCTTTTAGTGACTATAATCAATGGATTATTGTCTTTTGTCACGTCACTCACTGTGTAGATATGATGTCATGCCAATCACTTTTACACCAAATATAATTTAAAACAAACACCAGAGACCACTTAGAGAAAGGCTTCATGTGCTGAGAATGCTAACCTAACATATAAATATAAATCATAAATGTTTAAGCACCACGTTTGTGCCAGAAAACCACTGCAGTTCTGTAATTGACCAAAATGTTCCATTTCACTTTGAGACCCCTCTCTTCTGTGTGGATGACCTCTGACCTACTTTCTGTACGATCTGAATTTCTGCGTTTTGAATACTAACTGCATTTGAGTGTTTTTAAAGTAATAATGTTATTCTGTGTGTTAGTTTTATGGCTGTATGAGACTAGCAGTAACTAGCAGTCAACAATAGAACATCATAATGATGATATTATAATATTTTATCATGTTGAGCTACATAACATTGATTCGTCTTTATGTAGAGGTTCTCACCTGTATAATAAAGCACATGCAAGAACGGCATCTCTTTCAAGTCGAAGTCTGTTGCAAAGCTCTCGCCATCTCGAAAACGCCACGTCGATACTGGCCCTCTTTTGATTTCTCATTTTTTTACAAAGTCTGCTTGCCATGGTCCGTTTGAGAGTGCCGCTAGACGTTACGCAGTTGTTCACGTATGTTGCCATGGTTTCTACAGCAGTAACAAGGGTAACGTGGATTTGACGGCGTTGACAGGAGACTTCCTCACACATCCCAGTTTCTTTGTTAAAATCGCAATTTTACTCAAGTACTCAAGTGAACAAAATTTATAACACTGGCCTAGTGATTTTGGGATATTTTTTGGAGATGTGTCAGTCAATACATGCATTACTAATTTGATAAAGTAACTCAGATATTTTGTTGTAAATTTAAAAGTAATGCTTTACTAGTTACTTGAATAAAGTAATCAGATTACATAATTTGTTACTTGTAATGTGTCCCCTGCGCGTCTTTCATGAATGCTCGAATGAAAGCAGATCAGAAGCAATAGTTTAGAGTTAAAAAAAAGTATTTTTCTTACACACACCTATTGTTTTGGTTCAGAAGACACTGATTCATCCACTGAGATTGTATGAATTACCCCAAGTTTTTTTTGTTTTATTTTAAGCGAGCGACACCCCTTTACTTGCATTCACAGAGATTGAGTATTTTCCTTAAAATCTTCATTTGTGTTCATCTGAAGAAAGAAAGTCAAACACATCAGGGATGGCATGAGGATTAGTAAATGAGAGAATTTTTTTGGGGTGAACTATCACTTTAATGCATCGTAAGTGTGTTATTGAAGGCTTTACAGCAAACATTAGGCAGCCTAATTAATGCGCTTTCTAAGGAAATATAAAAAATGATGGATGATTTTATTCAGCTAAGGATAAAGGGTGACACAGACACTAACACTTATAAGGAAATTCAGCATGGAAGTGTGTATGCGTGCACAGCTTCAAGAATCCAAACGCAGATAAGACTAACACTGAAAAACATCAACCTCCAACACAATGTTCATACACTGAAGGAACAAAAGATGAGAGGGGACATGAGAAGAAAAGAAGATGAAATGGAAATAAACAATCATTGCTTTGGAAACGGTGCATCAGAGAGAGGAAGACTTGGAAAGAAAGAAAAGGACGCAGACAGAGACACTCTTCATCTGCTGATCATGTCATGAGGAAAGAGTGCAAAGATAAGACGAAAGAATAACAGACGCACAGATAGAGCGAGAGAGTCAGAGAGAGGGCGCGCGTAATGGATAGCAGATGTTGGAGACGTGGTCAGTAGGGAAATCTGCCTTTATGAGCAAATAATTCCATCATTTGTGTGGCAAAAACACTGCATTTTTCCATTCTTAACATGTGAGTGGCCTTAATGACACGACTAAACATCTCCATGTGTGTGTATGTACAGGAAAAACCAGGCAAAGATAATTACATATGCACCAGCTGTGTGTCAACCATCAACACATTCTACTATAATTCAGTATCTTCTATTCATTTTTCTAAATGACCAATGCAACAACATCAGCATCTGCAGCAACTATGATCAGTGCACAACATATCAAGCTGATGTCAAAGTTTGAGGTTCAAGTAAAGTTTGAGTTTCTTAACTTGGTAGAACTGCAACACACAGCTGGTCATGTGATTTCAACATGGCGGCCAACCATGATGGAGCAACCTGCATAATAAAACAGCTTTTTCTATTGCACTGACCAAAAATACATTTATTTTCAGCAGAAATCCACACACAACAGGACTCCAGACTGCAACCAAATGGTCAAATTTTGCAACTTTATTTCCTGCCGGTGCGACTGAAATGTGTTCGAGGTCACACCGGTGTGACTGCTATGTTGCCCAAATGATAAGTTTACGTTGTATATATGAGAAACATCAACCAACAACACAGTGCTGGGAGTTCAAGTTAGAAAGCGTTTGAATTCATTGCAGAATTAATAACATGGCCGTGAGATCTAGTGAGGAGCATATAAATTCAGCACAGAATGCTCTACTATAAACCACAAAAAGCACTGACGTGGAAACCAGGAGAAACATTGTGCCATGAACAAACAAGTTATAGAAGGCTTTCCAATCTACAAATCACCAACATTCACCATGGATTTAATGTAGTAACTCTTACTGTAACCATGGTATTGTGGCAGAAATAGTTTCTACAGTATTCATCTCAGGGTTCGTACAACCTTTTGAGAGTAAAATTCAAGCAGTTTTCAATGACTTTAAAGTGCTTCACAATTTTTCCAACACTTCAAAATTAAATATTATCCCATTTTAATGTTATTTTTTTGTTATAAAATGTAAAAAAAAAAAAGACATTACCACTATAATCAGTAGATGGCAAAAGAGGAGCACTTATTGATGTATTAGACATTTCCACTGCCTAATATATGAAAAATGTAGGACGTCACAAAACTTTTCTTCAAATTGTGACTGAATTACACAGAAAGCACTCCTTTTATAATCACTGAAGCTGTCGGTCCGTTCAGTAAGATACTATAAAATAACAATGGTACATTTAATAAGAGTATAGTATTTAAATTTAACCGAGTAAATTTACTCTTGTTGTGCAAGTTAATTCTATCTCAATTCAAGCTCGGTGCTTCACTGTCAAATTTCCAATAAACAAAGTTCCTGCATAATAATAATGTTCATTTTTTACAATAACAGTGTATACAGAGTTTAGAAAAAAAAGATGATTTATATTAGTAGGCCAGAGATCACAAGTTGGCTTGTATCGCTGGCTAACAATAAAAAAATTATTCAAATACACATCCTTTCAACAGTTTGAGGCCAGAATGAAGTCTCCTAATGCTTTGCCAGGGTGCTTTTATTTGATCAAAAATACACTAAAAATATTGTGAGGTATTACAATTTCAATTTAATGTTCTCTATTGTAATACATTTTAAAATGTAATTTATTCCTGTGATGCAAAGCTGAATTTTCAGCATCATTACTCCAGTCTTCAGTGTCACATAATCCTTCAGAAATCATTTTAATATGATGATTTGCTGCTCAAAAAACATTTGATTATCAATGTTGAAAATGATTATTGTTAATAATAAATGATTACTGTCATGTTTGATCAGTTTAATGCATCCATGCCGAATAAAAATTTAGCATAACATGCTTCAATAATATAATTCAATTATATTTCTCATTTTATTGTGCATGATTAATTGCAGCATGCTAAATTTTTATTAACAAAGTTAAAAAATTCAGCATTAAAAAGTAAAACAGAACGTGCCATATTGTGAAGGAAGCTGTTTTATTTGTCTCTTGTCCTCTCACTCTGTGGTTTATCTCACGAGTGAAGAGAGACAGACGTGCAGAGCATGCTCAGATTTCACATTTCCTCTGATCATCCATCATATTCACAGACATGGTTTCATTATCTCAGACTCTCTCTCTCTCAGAGTGATAGAGCAGATAAACGAGTGCCATGACATTCCCTGAGGACAGATGTGTGTGTGGTCTTGCTCTATTGTGTTATCACAAGAATCAGTCTTTATGAAGTATTTCATTTACTGAGCACAATCATAAGGCATTGTCTGTGATTTTTCTGATTATTTGAGATAAACGGTTAGAATGCAACCCTGATTGATTGAGCGTTTTAAGAATGGCACAGATATTAAATTAACCTTGCAACTATGCATCTTTAGTTTTTTAAAGTACCAAATGGTGTCTAACTATAACATTAACTATAACCATAACTGTAAGATAATATGAGAGTCCACACCATGACGATAGTGATAAAGACAGAGAAAAGACATTGCTGTAATCACTTTCAAGTGTTTTTTGTCCAACTGATGAATGATAAAAACAGCCAATGAAATTGAATCTGACTTCAAAGTGTGTTCACAGAACGTAACCGCAGCGCAAACATTATTGTCCGTTGATGTGGAGGATAATATAGTTATGGTATTAATAAGCCTTCAATCTCTTTAAAGGAATGGTTCACCCAAAAATTTAGATTTTATTATCATTTACTTACCGTCATGTTGTGCCAATCCTATTATCCTATCTCAGTTTACATGGAATGTTCTTTGAACTTTGGCTTTTTCTCTGGCAAGGTTCTCTCAATGTTAAGAACACGTTTCAGTAATGGTATTAAAATGTTCATTTTAAGTTATCTGGCCTTTAATAATGTTCTCAAAACGAGCTTTTAATAAAAAAAGATGTTAAAAGCATCACAGAATGGTCCCATGCAACATGTGTTGTATATACTACAAGTGTTCTGAAGGTATACTACAGAGTTTAGTGAAAAACAAACCAAAACATAATGCATTTTTTGACGAAGTTCTTGACTTTGGCCTTCTCTGCACGGCGCACGCTCATGAGACTATTAGCACCACAGTTCACTTTGTTTCGGCCAGAAAAAGCACACAAGTTGTGAGAAGTTAAGATTAACAAACATGATATGAAATAAACAAATGCCTAGAAAATCCCAAAAATGTACTTTCTTCCGACTGATTCAAATATCGCTGGACCAGAACTCCAATTGTCTGATGAGTCAGAATGACACTTGACAGATGTGAACAAGAGAACTTCTTACGACGAACACAACAGATATATTCACCTCAGAGAAGGTAGTACATGGGTGGTATTTCATATCAAGTTTGACCTTGATTTCACACAATGTGTGGGAGTTTTTTTGGGGGCAAGACGGAGTGCAATGCGGCGCTCAATGTCTTACGACCAACGGCCAATGTCAAGAATTACGTTAAGTAATACATTCAATTTTGGTTTGTTTTTCACTAAACCCTATCGCACACCCCCACCGCCAGGGCAATCCCTCTTTCGGTGTTAAAAAAACTATACTGTCAGGATCTATAAGGACTAAAAAAATTAGGAGTATGGGGTCTCTGCAGAACAAAAGTGGGCATTTCTAAATTTGTGGGTGTTTTTAAACTGACGGGTGTTTATAAAACATGCAATGAAAATGATCCCCTTCACCCGACCCGACCCTTAAACCCTACCCACACTGTGAAGTGGGTAGGCAAGGGCAAATCAGGTAACACAGTGAAAAACACCCCTCTTCACCCACTGATCTAGTAACTCCTATTACTATCCTGCAGAGACATTTTTTTGTGGCTATGTTTCCCTTTCAGACGCAATTTATGGGAGGAGAGTATTTAAATTAATCATGCAACGTGACTTAAAGGGGTACTTCAGCGCTGGGAAGATGAATCTGTATTTAAACTGGGTCATTAATGTAGTAGAAATGTGAAATTATTTTTGAATTTGGTGCCTTCTAGACTGAGAAAACACAGAAAATGTATGTTTGTCTCATGGGGATGAAAGACATCAATTCCCAGAACGCACTGCTTTGCTGCCCTACTCTAGGCATGGCTACTGGTTTACTGGATCACTTGCCAACTGCGTTCATTTTCATAAAATCAGTTCAGTTAGAGACACTACAATTAAAAACTGAAACGTGTCTGTTCGATATAATGTGAGTGAGCCTGAGTGTCACGGCAGAAACGCAGCAGGAGTCAGATTACATTCATCACATGAGCTGAGGTAATCGCGGTCGCATTCACAGCACGTGATCAGTCTGGCGTGTGTTCAGCTCATGTCTTTGGAAGCTTAACTTTCATAGGAATTTGTTTGAAAAGTTGAAACACTCACTTTGCTCTCCACCGCTCCGTTTACATGAATCTCCACAGCTCCGCGAGCCGAGTGCTGTGAGTGTGATGTTGAAAACATGTGGAAATAGCGCCTCCTGCTGGCTGTAGTCTTCAGCCTCTGGACAAAAACTCCTCAGATGACGCAAAATGATGATATTTGCGTCATCTTAGGAATTTTTCCAGAAATAAAATACATAATTCTCGTCTCAGGGGATATGAGGGGTACAATAATTTGAATATACTCCCTTTCTACTGATACAAAGCTTAATGCTAATCGCTGAAGTAACCCTTTAATAATGTTTGCGCTAATCAATTTACATTCAATTTTTGCATTGCTCTTGGTAGATTGTGTTGGTCATTATGGAAATTATCCGCCTGCGTTTGTGTTCTTTCATTTGCGGGTCGTCAGTCGATAAAGTGCAGAACTTTCCCCTCCCATTGGCGTTTTTATGGAATTGCACTCTCGTGTTTAGTAAATCTGGCCCTTAGAATATACAGCACGTGTCACATGGGAACATTCGGTGATACTTTTGCAACTTTTTAAAAAAAGATTGATGTTGGAAATGGTGTCACTGCCATTATATGGATGATCAATTCTCCTTTCATGGTCCACAAAAGAAAGAAGGGAACAGGGCATTAGAACAACACCAGGGTGAGTAAATGACTTAATATTCATTTTAGGCTGAACTATCCCTTAAAAGCTCCCATGAAAGCTGGCGTAGGCACATACTAATTCCCAGTGTAAACACATTATAGCGCATGCAGCAGAACTTGATATGTGTAATAACTAAAAACTATTTTTCAGGGTGAAACAGATCCTGAATTAAAGGTATTCCAGTTCATGGAATTCTCTGATCGCCGTAGCTTTGAGGATCAACTCCATCTCTAAGCGTTTCAAAACAGCTTAAACTTCCCAAACACATTCTCATCTTTCAGAGTGCTCAGGACACACACAATACCCACAAAATCCTTGAAAATGGTGTCTCTGCCTTAAGGGCTTAAGAGGAGAGGAAAAGAGACTCTTTGTATGCCATTCTCGGCTGATTAGAGGAAACATTCCCAGGATTCCTCAGTGGCAAGCATGGTTCCATCGCCCCTGGCAACATTCCTATGCCCCCATTCATGCTTATGGATGAGAAAAGAAGAGATATTGTGAAAAATACACCAATCTGACACTAATATGAGCTCTGTAATCTATCAATAGACATTTGAAGTGACAATGATAAAGAAAGATAGCTTGGAGCGCTGTACAAAAAAAAACTACCCACACAGAGAGCATTTAGAATACCAATTTATGACAGACGATTGAAGAAACTCCAAAGGCTAGAAAAGCCTTGAAACTGACCAATCTTCTAAAATATGCTGATACGAGACCTTTTTCAAAAAGAAAATCATACTAGGTGCACCAGCTAGCTATAAGGCCCAGATACTCACAGCGAAGTTCTTTTCATTCTTCGCTTTGGGGTTAAACGACGTTCATTACAACATGTGACCAATAATAATACTGTTAGCGAACATCCCGACGCCCACACTGCAGAGAGCGATGGTTCGATGAATATGAGCTGCACGCTTTCCTCACAATACCACAATAAACACACAACAAAAATGAGAAAACGTGGATATGTTTGCACGAGCTCTGCAATTTGGCACTCTAGTAAAGTCACGTCGTGTTTACTTATAGCAATTTATACAATAGATTGTTTAAAACATGAAATCTGTGTCAATGTCTCATTTCATCAGAAGTACAACTTCATTTTCTACCATAAAGCAGCTCTCCGGTGTGTTCATGTTTTACTCACAGACGTCTCGACTTATTGAACAGAAGATATGAACCAGAAAAGATTCAGCGTGAAAGAAGCCACACCTACCTCTTTCATAATCGCCATGGGCCAACGGAAGTACGACGGTGTTTATCAGCCGGGTTTTGGCAAGTTGTTTTGAAGTCCTGAAACAAACTTCATCTTGGCCTGATTTTGTTCGAAAAGTCGTCACAACAGTTCTTTCTCTGATTTCGTTTGAAGTATATCAGGGCCTTTCTGAAAAAAAAAAAAAAAACATGTTTAAGATTTCAAAAAAACATTTGATTGTCAAAGTATACACTGTAAAACATGACTTTTCAAAGTTGTAAATAAAGATTAAGACAATTTTACATGAAAATACTATTTCAGTCTTCATCCAATTTTTTTAATGGATTCAATTAGTTATTTGCAGTTTCTTATTCATAATTATTTGTGAAATTTACTAGCAATTTCTGGTTGACAAAAGATTCAGTGTGGTAACTGCTATACAGCGCTATAAAGGTCTGTGACTCAATTTTAAAGAACCTTTTATGTCAAACAGGTTCTATATAAAGGAGAATATCTTAAATGATTGCATAATACTTTCATGTTTAACAGGTTATCAACATTTTGTAGTGATAAATGTAAATGTTTACAAGCACTTTAATTCAAAAATTTTATCAAATGAAAAAAGAAAATATATTAAAACTAAACCCATAAAATGATCCCATTATGGAGCCCCTAAAACATTTTATATATGTGTTACGTAACTGCTCCAAGACTTGGGTTGAGGATCCAAACGCAGCTTTATTAGGAGATAATCCATATAACAGGAATGGGGTCAAAGCAATCCAGATAATAACAGTGTCAAAGACACAGGCAAACTGGGAAATCCAGGGGGATCAAAATCATAACATGGCAAACTAGAAATAACGTTCAGAAACGCAATGTAACATACAAGACTTTACAAAGATTGATAGAAAACAGGGCTTATACACAGACATTAAGAAGCTAATGATACGCAGGTGGATGTAATGATAATGAGTCCATGCAAAGGTTTATGGGGAATGTAGTTCATGAAATGGCAAAGAACTAGGAAGAGGAGGGCCCTCTGCTGGCTATCATAGGCACTTCGGCTGCTAGGTGTGACGATATGAATCGCCTGACAGAACCCTTTAAAGGGGACATATCATGAAAATATGACTTTTCCGTGTTTAAGTGCTATAATCGGGTGCATCTACCAACCCACGTGAAAAAGGACAACCCAGTAACTTTGTTTTGGTAAACCTTTTTCTGCAAGAATGTGAAAAAAAACGAGCCGCTCAGATTTCTCTCCGGGATCTATTATAATATCATCGCACCTTAATCTGCACGTTTCGTAGGTTGCATTATCGTATTTTCGAATTAGCATTGTTTCCACCCTCAGCCAGTTGTACGCTACACTGTCCGCCATTTTCTTCGCGCTCGAGCAGCTAAAGCAACAACTTGTAAGCAATGCATGTGCATTGCCGGACTGACGGACAATTCAAAGCAGGTTTTGCTAAAAAGTTAAAGCCCAAGGATGGATCAGTACCAACTATTTGTGATCCAGCTAGTCTCCGCGATACTGGTCACGGCAGTAATGAAAAGGAGAGCGCACACTGGTTTATTAATGGAGTTGTTTTACGGATATAAAGTTTACCAGTTTATTAAGCACCCCTTGAAAATGCATGGGCTGTAAATTATATATTTGTTTAGTTAGTTGTAAGAAGTGTTTTGAGTAATTCGCTGTGTTGATAATGCAAGGGAGAGAGTGTTTATGGATAAGACTTTAATGCGCACTTTTGCACTGTGTTTTATTCAGCTCTTACTGAGGCTTTCTGGACTGAAAACAAACACTTTTTCTTTTGTGTGATGAACAATAAACGTCATAAAACGCATCAGTAGAGTTTTGGCCATCATTCAGACATGGTCCGCTACAACAGGCTTATGCTAATAGTGGATAAAAGCTGGAAGCATAAATTAAAAACTATACCTGTTCTATTTCCATGCAGATTTGCAGAATACATTCTCTGGTTTTCTGTAGGCAGTGTCTGGCTCCGGTTTGAACTGAACACCGTTAGTTTCTGACATGATAGATCTGTAGTTGTTGGCTTGTTGCACGAGCTATTGAAGCTCCGCCCTCTTCTTGAAAGAACAGGCAGGGAGCACCAGCTCATTTGCATTTAAAGGGACACACACCACAACTGCTTACCCCAAAAAATGGCAATTTTAACAGGCTATAAAACATGACCTGTGCAGTATTTTAAGCTAAAACTTCATATACACATACACATCTATTTTACATCTTGTAAAAAGGGGAATAATATGTCCCCTTTAAGTAAATAATCATTGATGAAGGCCCGTTGATTTATTAGAAAAATAATGCACGCCCGAGGTGGTAATGCAGCCACGACACGAAGCGGAGTGCATTATTTTTCTAAAAGGCTAATTCATGGCCCGAAGCCAATTATTCCACTTATGTGGTAACCACACTTCAAAACATTGCTCAGATGATGTATTTCAAGGCATTTGTCAGGTTTTTGTCCTTAAAACGCTCTTGTGTCTAAGGCTAAGTTCTTACGCATCTGATCCCAAGCCTCCGTTGCTAATTACAAAAAGTCATTTTAGAGCTAGTAACTAGTAAAAGAGCTAGTAGAGAGAGAGAGAGAGAGAGAGAGATTGAAGCGTAAGTGAGTTACCTGGGTCTATCTAAGTTGATCTGCTTCAAGAACAGCGCCTTTATTACCCTGCTAGTGAGAAATGTCATGTAGCTTTTAAATTGTTAAACTATTTTACTGATAAACTCGTCAGAGCAGCGCTGACAACACATTTATGTGTGAGTGTGTGTCCATAATGGACATGGAAATAATTTGTCATTTTTATCCTATTGTTTACTATATTTATTTGCTTGGTCAGTGTCGCTGTGGGTTTTGGTTCTTTTGCTGTTGTCGGCTGTAAAGACATTTGATATAACAAATAATTTGGCGTAGTGATATGGAACTGTAATGCGGTCAAAACCTGCCTGGAACTACTTACAACGACAGCAAAGTTACAACGCTCAAAGTTCAAAGCAAATGGAGGTATTTACTTTTAAAGAAATAGTTTTTTAAGGACTACAACAAACGGCTGATAGGGACTACACAAGCTTCCTCCCGGGTAAGTGACATCACTAACCCTGACATAAATCCTCCCCCAGTGAACACACAACAAAGGGGGTGAGATTACCATGACAGAAAATGCTAACGAATGACTTGAAGATAGTTAACTCCACATCAGCTACATAAATTCATCGACTAACCATTCAGGGACGTCCTGTCTCATTCTACATGTTGTCACTTCTTCTTGAGTCTCTCCATCATTGT
This sequence comes from Gobiocypris rarus, assembly GCA_023029165.1. Classification (NCBI taxonomy): domain Eukaryota; kingdom Metazoa; phylum Chordata; class Actinopteri; order Cypriniformes; family Gobionidae; genus Gobiocypris; species Gobiocypris rarus. Next base: position 35,690,476 of record CM040927.1, on the reverse strand, counting down.
CCGACTCCGGTTTGAACATAAAAGGCTGAACAGGTTCATTGCTGGTCTGCATGAGGTAATCAGAGGACTTCTTGAAGCTCCGCCCCATGTGCAGCAGCTCATTTGCATTTAAAGGGACAGAAAAACGGCACGTTTTTTGCTCACCCTCAAAAAGGGACAATTTCAACATGCTATAAAAAAATTATGTGGGTTTTTTTTTTTTACTAAAACTTCACAGACACACTCTGGGGACATTAGAGACTTGTTTTGCACTTTGTAAAAAGGGGAAATCAACCGTCCCTTTAAGAGTGTTTTAAAGTAAAAAATAAAATAAATTCAGTGTAGTATTTAAATTGAACTTTTTACTGATAATCATAAATTACCAACATGGACTTTAGCTAGAAACCATGTAAAATCAGCTAGAACCATCAGACACCGGCTTTAGTTGGATTCTGTCATCACGGTTATGTGTTGATTTTGTTAAGAAATATTGAGCCCCATCAGGTGGCAATAAAAACAGCATCAATACAGCAACTGATTTCCAGTAAAGCGCTTGTAACGCTCTCCATTACTGACAGAGCGGAGAAAGGGAGGACACAGCTCAATTCTACAGTCTGTCTCAGGAATACAGATTACGCGAATGGAATAAAGACGAGGAACATTGTTTCTATGGTAACCGTCCTCCCAGTCTTATCCGAGGGTCTGCCTATAGTGCCTCCCAGTTTGGAGCTTTTATCTTCTTTTCTCTCTCTCGATAAAAGAACATGGACCACCTGGAGGGAGAGCAGACTAGTTAGTGACTGAAACAGTGAGCTAAAAACAGAGTTCCCACAATTCATTCAGTGATTACTGGATAAACATTTTTTAAAAATCATTTTATTATAGCACTTACAATGAGTAACTGAAGCTGTAAGAAGCACATTTGACATCTAAACGGCAACAGCAGCTTAAAACGTAATGACAACATTGCACAAGCGATGCCAAACCGACGGAGAAAATCACAGGCTGTCCTCCTGCGAGCTCGAGAGATTTAGTCTCAGCGTTGCCAAGCCACATAAGCGCAGATCTCTGCCACGTTTTCTACCGCACACGCTCATTATACCTAAAGCAAACACTGGCAATGGCATGGCAGGTAAATTAAACACAGAAGATGCCAACCACTGCACTGCAAACCCACACGAGATGCAGAGCTGAAGTGTGTGTGCCGCTGCAGTCAAATCTCACTCACTAAGCCTTTCACCAAGGTCAGCTTCTACGTATTTTAAATATCATAACTTGATATCATTTGAAATGTTACTGGGATATATTTTAGCCTCGTTCTGAACATTTTAGATCTGATTATCTTGCCTTCTAATATTGCCCTAAATCATTATTATGACATCACATAAGTCATAATCATTAGATAAAAAGTCAAAATTAGAAACCAATTATGGCATAAGAAGTTGAAATTGACAAAAAGTCATAATTATTTTTAATTAAACTTTTTATGTTGTATTTATGACACATAAATATGACTTATTTCAAATTTTTGAGAAACTAAGTCATATTTATGACATAAGTTGGAATCGACAGTCACAATTAGTCTTAATTAAGAGAAGTTTATTTTTTTGTCATTTATGACTTTATTATTATCTTATAACTATGACTTTAAGGTCTAAGAATCAGAATTGTGCCTTTCAATGTCAAAATTTAGATTTTTTTAATCTAATAATTATGACTATTAGTTCCACAATTCAGACCTTATCATCTCATAAATATATAACTTTTGTCAAGTTAAAATTGACAGTCATAATTATGAAAATACATATTTTTTTCATATTTATGAATTTGTATCTCATTATTATGACGTAGAAAGACATAATTCTAACTCCTATGACTTTTATGTCAAACATTTGAGAAATTATGTCATATTTATGACAAGTTGAAATTGTCAGACCATAGTCATAATTATGTTTTTTTTATGTCATATATGATTTTTTTATCTCATTATTTTGACTATTAATCTTATTAGTGACCATTTATCCAAAATATGACTTTTAAGTCAACATTGAGAAACAAAATTGAGTCATATTTATAAGATAAGTTGAAATTAACGGTCACAATTAGTCGTAATTATGAGAACTAAATGTTGTCATATTTATGACTTCATATTTTAATAATTTTGACTTCTTATAATGACTTAGAATTCTTACAATTAGAATGGCATAATTCAGACTCTCATCTCATAAATATGATGTTTTATGTCAAAAATCTGTCATATTTATAACAAGTTGAAATTGACGATCATAATTATTTGACTTCTTTGACATTTTAATATCTAATTATTTATGAGATGAAAATGTCTTAGTTATGGCAAAGTAATTCATAATTATAAGATAACATTTTACAGAAACTAAGTCATATTTTTTACAAAAAGTAAACTGACACTCATGATTATGACAATTTAAGTTTTGGGCATATTTATGACTTCACTTTATATTTATTTGTAATTATCTTTTAATTATGACTTAGAATGCCATCATTCTGACTTTTCTTTTTATCATAAATGGCATTCATGCGATTTTTTTGAGAAACTAAGTCATATTTATGACATAAAAAGACATAGTCCTAATTATGAAATGTTTTTATCGCATTTTTTTTAACTTTTATTATGACTTTTATAATGACATTATACATTTTATAATTTATAAGGTCACATTCACTATGACTTAGAATGTCAACTTTTTTACTCTCATAAATATGATTTTGTCAAAAAATTATGATTATGATGACCATGTTATGTTTTTTCCCTGAAGTGGCAGAAATTGGCTTTCATATTTTTGCGACAAACTCAGAGAAAAAAAAAAATAGAAATGTAAGTATTGATACAGTTCAATTGACTATCTAGCCCAATATTTGCATATTTTTTATGCTTATTTGAGTATCCCATTGTTAGTTTAGCAACATGACATCATATATTGCAGGCAGGACTGCTTTATGTTTTTTACACATCAAAGGAACATGGAGTAATGTGAAAATAGAGAGCAATACCCAAAGGTTTGTGAGACTCAAATGTCTTTGTCCCTTTAAACTTTGATCACCCCTCCACCTACAGTAGTGCATGCTGGGAGATGTGAAGTGTCCCAGCTAAAAGAACAAAAACAGGCCAACATCAGCAGCATTCAGACAGAAGCACTTCACAGACTCACTCAAAGCTCCCGATCTGAAGAGCGATCAGGTGTGTGTGTCAAACAGTGAAGGACTCTTCAGGTTAACACACACGAGGAGTCTGAAGTAACTGAAAGGGCTTTAGACTGACAGGAAAGTTAAAGAGTTCATTAAGAATCTCATTATTTTTAATTGGCTTGGTTAAATGTATAGGAATGGGATAACAAGCCGCCACGCCTCCTCCCGTTTCTTTCTCTTTTTTAATATCTTTCCAGCTCACTACTGCTCAAATACTAAATCTAACTTCCTCAAAACAAGCAAACATTCTGCGGCTCTTGAAAGGCAACACCGTAATGATGTTTCTTTAACATACTGGTTAGGGTTTGTTCTAAACCTCCTTCTGAAATGAACTCAGCTGGAACCACTTATGTACAGTCTTTTGCAAACTTCATATTTTTAAGCTTTTGATCAATAGGGGTGAATTCAGGGTGACTGGGACACTTTTCCCAAGTCATCTCAATGGCAAAAAGAATCACCCTGAATTCACCCCTATTCAAACAAAACATATCACAACATAACTCACAGGATTGATGTCACTATTATATGCATAGGATACTGAATTATATTTGGGGTTTTTTATTCTTGTAACTAAACATTACTTTTTGTAAATACCTGCTACCAAAATGTGAAGTATAGGCCTACAACAGTATCCCACAATGCAATGCTTTTAACAAGAAAATGTACCACTATTCTTTCAAAAGTTAGTTTTACACAAAATTAGATTAAAAATGCAAATGAACTCTTCCTGAGATGACTGTATGCCAAACACTGGATCAAACAGGCAACTATGAGGCCTTCTGACAACAGTGTAGCACAGTTTTAGTTCTGAACTGTACTTTTTTACATGTATAAAGCAAACAGTATATGAAGCAACAGGAAAACAGAGCCACAGAGTATGCAAAACAGAAAATTGCTGAACTAACCATCAACCACCATGCCGTAACTTCAAAACAAAAATATTAAAATCACTTCCTTAAATGACTAAAAAGCTGCTTGTTTGTGGGAAAGATGTGCACCGTGTTCTGCATGCCAAACCGATGGTTTTAAACCCACAGCTTTGGTTCAAGTCTGCCATCTGCTGTCCTCAAAAGAAACCAGCATGTTTAAAATGTATTCCACACAATATTGATTAAAAACTGACATTATGAGGCTTTAATAGCGTATGCTTAAAGATGTTTCGGTAACACTTTACATTAAGGTTCCCTTTGTAAAGGGTTTATAAAGGTGTTTGTTAATGACTAAGTCAATTACGAATGCATTATGAATCATTGATGAGCAGTTTAACTGCATGAATAAAAAGAGCAGCTTGAACGCCTGCCAAATAGTGAGCCATCTTTAACTCGCGTTAAAAATGCTTAATAAATATATTTATTTACACTTATTTCACTCAAAACCAGATTCCTGATTTATTTCCTGATGTAACAAAAATTGTGATTTTTTTTTTAAATGGTTCACTTTACATTAAGGTTCACTTTTACAGGTTATTAATATTTGTAAGACATACACATTAAGGTTCACAGGTAACTAATACCGGAATATTTTTTTATTGTAGTTATTAATATCAAGTTATGGCTGTGCTCGTTTTTTTATTTCTTTTTTATAATCTTGATAAACAAGAAGAAATCAGTTTTATAGATTTCTGTGGATAGGCATCATGATCTTTTTGCAGAGTAGACAAAAGTGACGAGTTATGAGAAAACCACAAATACAACACCGTTCAGTCTCTCAATGATAGTCAATTTTGCGATATCAGGAAATAAATCAGGAATCTGATTTATATCTAAATACATTTATTAAGCATTTATAACATGCAAGTTAAAAATGGCTCACTATTTGGCAGGTATTGTGTCAAAGTTGCCCTTTTTATTCATGCAGTTAAACTACTCATCAGTGATTTATAATGCATTCGTAAATGACTTTGTCATTAACAAACACCTTTGTAAACCCTTTACAAAGGGAACCTTAATGTAAAGTGTTACCGATGTTTCTCCTGAAGACACATTTAGCTCATCGTTTTCAGAGAATGCGATTATGAATATGACCCTTCTGAATAATGCTAAAGCGCTCATAGCGATTTATTAGTTCAATAATATACCTTACTCACCTGTTGAGTAATAAAAACGCCATCTCCACGTTGCATTTACAACATTTCAAATCCCTCAGTTCGCGCCATCTCAGAAAAGCCAAGCCAATGTTGATTCTGGTTGACTCCACATCAATCTTTCCCGCTCATTGTGAGAACTAACTAAATGTTACAAGTAGCTACAGCAACTTTACTCTATTTATATATGAGACAGCACGGGCGAGTGATGTATGCATGTAATTTCCAGCAAAAACCAACCCGACTGATCTCAAATAAAAACTAATAGGCTTTCTATAATGAATCAGTTATATTGTGTATCTTTAAAAAAAAAAAAAAATAAATAATTCTGACATTACTTACTTATTCTCCTGTCATTCCAGCCCATCGTGAAAAATGTACTGGTTGTTCTTCCATGCAATTACAATTAATGGAGACTGGATCGGTCAAAAAAAATAAAAAAAAAAAAAAAATAATAGAAGCATCGTAAAAAAGTAGTGCATATGAGTTGTGTGCAATATGCTAAGTATTCTAAACTTATATCATGTACAATAGAGTACAATACAACATTTATTAAAAAACAGCTATTAAAGCAAATCACCAATTTGCATGATATTGCTTTTAATGGTGATGTTCATTGGAAAAATAGAGGACAATATAATTGTAAAAAGTATTGACAGTTTGAGACCCGTTTTTCAAATAATGTCAGCAGGTTATAATTGAAGTAAAGGTCTAGAGAAAGCATGCAAGATATGTTGTATTCACCAAAAGATGAGCCTTACCTTAAAACTAGATGACTAAAATATTGGCCCGCAGTTTAAACCAAGACTGATACAAAGTGACAACTAAATGAGAACACACAGATCCGTAAATTACCTACAGTAAACCATGTAACCCATGACCATCTGGATGACATTCTGAGCACAGATAGCACATCTACTATTTCAGACTATAATATGAGAATATGAGGACGAGGACAGGAAAATAAAGTGGACATCACAGGAAACAACAGGTGCATTTAGTGAAATAGTCTTTTTTTTTTTTCATTCCACTCTAAAAACTAAACAAGGCCATAGAGCATCAGCAGAATGAATGAAGCATCTCTCCATTCCCATTCCCAATGCTAGAATAACTTGCATACGATTAAACGTGTTAGCATTTCAAGAAAAGCTACATTTAAAAAAAGAAGCCAGAGACCTATATGCCAGAAAAAAAAAGAAACATAAATATATTTTTAATGTGAAAGATTATTTTCTAATCCTATAAGAATGATGAACATCTTAATAGATTACAGCTAATCAGGAGCCCTGGCAATGAATCTGCATTCTCCCACTGAAATCTCCAAAGAAGTATAACATTAAATGTACATACGGCAGGTACAAATGGCATCGCGGGATGATCTCTCCTCATTAACTGGTACGTGCTTTCTCTGAACAGTCTTAGTGTTTCATTTTTAGGAGAGCCAGAGCAAAAACAGATCACCCTTCACCAGCTCTGATTAGAGAACACACTTCAGATGACCGCTTAATGGGCATGTGTTTAGCTAGCATGTAAATTTCATTCGCAGGAGGAGACCCGCTCAATGGACTGGTTGAATGAGCAGGTGTGGCTGTAGACTAGGAGTTAAATACATTAAGCATGGTTCACTTTGGGTACAGCAACGTCTCGCGTCGATTTCGGGCCAGAATTCCCTCCACCAGATTCTCACTCCCAGTTCTCCCAGTCCTCATCTTCCAACTGGAGAAGAGATAAAATAATGAAAACCGAATTCAACTATACTATACCTGAAAATCCAGAATGTTTTAAGATCAAACCACTTGGAAAACATTCTGAGGTGGTCAGATATGCATATTATCACATTGCACTGTGTAAATGCTAATCTATCCTGATGTGTCACATGTCAATGACTAAAGCAAGAACTTTGAATTGCCCACACATACACATGCACAAGACACAGACTCATTTGCCTTGGGTAAAGGAATCTATCAAACCATACATTCTGGAGTTCAGCAGGTACTCGACTACAAAGTCATGTTTGTGATGAAGCTAAAACGTAATAAAAAAAAAAAGTTAAATAGGAAGTATGTTGAGGAAAATCCATGGATTTCTGATGCCTATTTGGCCTGTCCAGTCACAAAATAAAATGGATATTATTCTGTATTAGGGACGGGCGATATGACAAACCTCATTTCACGTTTTTAAGGTAGCGTCAATAAGTGCAAACAGTGCAAACAGCGATAGATTCTATTTACACTATGTAAAATAGCAGTATTTGCAATAAGTGTAAATAGTAGTTAGATGCCATCTATAAATAGTGACAGATACTATTTGCACCTCAGTGTTGTTGCATTCAACAATATGCAATAATAACAGAGTGTAAATGATAATATTTATTAAAATTATTAAATGAATGCCGCCTTATTGGGACAATAAAGCCCAATAAACACTATTATTAAACACGTTAGACACTTTATTTCCACTTTTTTAATATTTTCTTCATTTTTATTGAAAATAAATGTCTTTCCGATGTGATATGTGATGGGAAAAGGGAGTAGAGAGTTCAGCAAAAGGCAGATTCGAATCTCAGGTCGATTTGCGTCCAAACGTTCTGCTATGCATCTTGCCCAAACACTATAACTACTGATGACGATGCAGTGTCTTCCGTAATTTTGTCTGGCCCAACCAGATGTCAGTGGGCGGAGTTAGTGTAAACAGCCTCTGCCGACAAGGCGGGCTTTTGCACTTAGTGTCATAATGATATTACACAATATAGTTTTGTTGTTGTTAAAAATAATAACAAAGAAGCAAATTACAAACAAGCGGACCAATACAATACAGCAAAAATATAAATAAAACAACAGTAATAAAAAAAAGTAAATAGTTCTTTGCTATGTGTATATATTTACATACAGCGATATACATGACATAGCAAAGTATGTTATACCATCACCACAATATATACCATCATACCACCCAGCCCTATTCTTTATTAATCTATATTCTTAATCTGTACTGTTCCTAAACACGGTATAAGGGCATTTTTCTAATTTATGGTAAACTGTTGTGAAGAACAAACCTCTTCTGTTGCGTCTATTTTAGACAAAGCCATCTGAACCTCCTCCTCTGTCATATCCAGATCAAAATCCTTCTCCCAGTCTTCACTCACATCTGTACTCGAACCTTCATGAGTAAATACACACAGTGCAGACATAACATCAGCATTCAAGAAGACAAGATTTCAAGATTAAGATCTGAAGATATATTTGATCAAAATTATAGTAAAAACATAATATTTCGGAATATTACTCATTTAATTAGTTTTTCTATCTCAGTATATTTTAAAATGTAATTTACTCCTGTGATGCAAAGCTTCATTTGATGATTTACTGCTCAAAAAACATTCAGTACTATTAACAATGTTGAAAACAGATAAAGCATAAATTAATAGCAATAAATAGCAAACAACAGAAAGTCTTTTTTGTGTTTATGTAGTTCAATCAATAATTGAATTGGAAAGGATAATTTATCTCCTCACAGTTCCCATCCTTAACCCTTCTGTTGTTTCCTCTCACCTTTTTGCCATTATTGGAGGGTGTGGATTTGCCGCTGTCTGAGTTGAGCTCAAACACTCGGAGGTCTTGAACTACTTCCTCTCTGGCGGGCTCTTCACGCTGTGAGGGTCGCTCCTCTGGGAATGTCTCCTGTAGACTGGCCTCTGAGAGTTTCTGAGAGACCTCGTCCGCAGCGGGCGACAGCTGCGTGACTCTGATGGTGACGGAGTCCGCTTGATTCTCGATCTGGGTGGGGAAACTGACGCTGTCACTGCTTACGGAGGGGGTGACGTCAGATGCTATGTTGCTGGAGGAGACCACCACTTGAGGGGGTGAGGAGATTTCAGGGGTGGCCTCTATCATTACCGCAGGGACGCATGCCTCTTCCACAGGGGGCGTGAAATCTAAGCGAGATGAAGACGTGGCCCCGAGAAACTCACCTACAGAAAGAGAGAGAAAAGATGGTGATAAAGGAACACAAATGCTCTGTTTCAAAACCTAGTGAGCAGCTCAGAAAGCTCAAAAAGTTTTGTCCTAGCTATTTAATATGCTTGACACTTTCCAATAACAATTCAAACTGAATGGCTTTAAATACTGCATATTTTGGCCAAACCTTCTTCGTCCTCTTCCTCCCAATCAAGACTCTCAGAATGAGACGTTTGCTCTGCTCTCTGCTTCAACGCTACCCTCCTGGCCTCATCCTAAAAACACACACACACACACACATTTTATGATATATAAATTGTTTTTGTGCCATTATATGAATATAGTAATGTTAAAGAGAGCAGTGCAACCCCTAAAGCAGCAACAATACACACTCTGACCAGCAGATGGCGCCACCATGTTAAAGATTAACTGACTGGATGTGTCTTTGATAGCACACCTAAAACAAATATATAACCTAAGCACAGAAAGTGTTGTGCTGGTAAGTATCCTGTGACTCATACTGATGTCATTATGTTGTTTGAGTGTCTGAGCTGTGTGTGTTCAGATAAGCTTATAATCCTGATTTCTCATAGACAAGGATCTGCTGTACCTGCTCCAACTGGAACACTTTATAGAAGTATCGCTGCCAGAACTCTGAATGAGCCACTGCTGCCGGCACCTGATATGGAAAGTAAATATTTATAAATATTTATGTGGAATAATGTGCCCAGACAATATCAGATGGTCAATAAGAATGTAAAGTAAAGGAGGATGAAGTATCATACCATTTTAGTATAAAGAGCTCTTATGGCAGGACTGTTGACCAGCAATTCAGAGATCTCTGCCTTCCTCTCTTCTAACATGAAACTGGAGAGCCAGGTATCAAACTGTTGTGGAGGGCCTGGAAAGACAAAAAAAACATGGAATTAGGGCTGGACACAAATTTCACAATTCGATTCAATTTCAATTCACAAGCTTGCAATCTGATTTGATTCAATATTGATTAATTGGGGCCAATCAGAAACAGAACATTCAAGAAAAAATATCTCTAATGCTGCAAACTATACAGTTGGTACGTCACTATAATATTAAAGTTCAAATTGAATTGATTGATTATGCTACTTGCATTTAGATTGTGCATAAGGTTTTTTTTTTTTAATAATAATGTAAAAATTATACATTTTTAATGTCAATTATGTTTCCACCCTTTTTTAAATATAATAATTTAAATGGTGGCTGTCATAAAAAACATGACAGATTTATTCAAAAGTAAAAATTAAATATCAAAGAACAGGATAAGTAAAATAAAATGAATATACAATAGAGTGCATATATTTAACAAAACGCTCCTCTCTAAAGTATTTTTTTCTTGCTGACTAACAAGTGGTCACTCTTCTGAGGTAAATGTAACTTTACATCACATTGTTTGCGAGCTGTTTTATTGACATCTTTCTGGATTTGAAACACTGATTGAGTGATTACATGAAACATGATAAAGATTTTGATCATTTGTACAGTATCACTCAACATATCTTCAGATGTTCGTTCATGTTTATTTCATGCTATAATCAAGAGATGAGCAGTTCAAGTGCGCTCTGCTTAAACTAAATGTGCTATATGATCTGTTACGCCACTTAAAGAGTGCCAAAGTGGTATTTATTGTTTGAATTTCGTAACAAAATTGATGGATTTTAAAAGCTAAAATTTTGTTTCATATCAGAAGTAAAAAAGCACACAACTTATTGCGATTTATTCAATGGGAGGCGCTACAAAGTTCATCATTCATTAAATAAAAACAGCATAGACAGAAAGATCAATTCTTGGGATTTAAGAATTTAAATCGGTTCATCAAAATGAGCCCTACATGGAATACACATCAAACTCTTAACAACACACATCCCTGCTTGAGAAAGAGGAAACATGAGGCACTGACGTACCGTCTGGCTCATTGCAGTATGTAGCAGGGTCTGCTTGAAGACTGTAGAGTCGAGCCTGAGAGGAAAACCAGCACGTCACACAAAAACAGGAAATACTGACACTCTACTGTGCTCTATCAATGTTTATGAAAACATAATTCCATTTAGCAAGTTATTCTACAAATTATATGCATTTTTTTGTCATGGCAGTGTTGTAACAATAATGAACGCAATGAACCTCATCATATGTCGCCTCACACACGCACAGCGTTTCCACCGCAGGAACTTTCCTCAGGAACTAGGGACTTTGGGGTGGTACTCTGTGTTTCAACCACAGGGATCAGGGTCTAAATGATGTTCTGGGTAAATATTTCCCACCTGCTCGCGAGGTAGAACTTTTTCGAAGATCATGTACTTTCAAAGCTGAACATGCTGATTGGTTGAGTTCACGCAGCATTTTGATTGGTCGACTCGACGCAGCATTATATTTCAACCACTACTTTGAAAAGTCTGTTGCGGTGCGTGTAGTGAGAGTTGTTTGCTATTTGAATCAACAAATGGAGTTTAAAAAATACGACAGATGGGCCGACGACGAGGTTCAGGCTTTATTTGCAAAGGACGAAATCCATTGGGAACGGTAAAGTAGACACGCGCAGTCCTACGTCACCGGACTAATCTTCACAGGACTTTAGACCACGATGGAAACGCAGACAGCAACAGCTCTGGGGGGAAAAGAGTTCCTGGGACAAACTGTTTCAGGTAATTTTGGTGGAAATGGGGCAGTATATATATATATATATATAAAAAGAGCGAATGTGGCTGACCTTGCCGCTGTCATACACCTCTGTTGTGCCTGAAGGAGTGGCCACCAGCGTGATGACATCACAGTCGATGGTCATGTCTTGAGGAGGGGCCAAAGTGTCTGTGATCACACCCAGTATATTTGAAAGTCCCTTCTTCACCTTTTCTGTGGCGTCTGATGAACCTTCAACCTATAACAACAAGGTTATAACCTATAATCTGTGGCTATCTACATAAACTACCCTAAAGAGATGTTATGTCTACTCTTAGCACTGAAGACTAAACACTATACAATTAACATTAATTTGGTGTGCTGTAATGTAAAATTGTTTCCTTACGGCCAGTTTGCTCTTAACAGCATTTGCTGTCGCAACAATGGAGCATGTTGTGTCATGTTGGACCACGCTGGAGAATTCTGTCAGGTCCCGTTTGATAAACTCATACGCCTCTGCTGACTGTCGAGAAAACAGAATAATAATATATTATATAAAAATATATTAATAAATCATTTTATAATTGTATTTAAAATATGATATCCAGAGAAATAAACATTAAACCTTTCATATGAATATTAATTTTAATGCATATATACAGGGCTGATGCAGGGTAATGGACACGTTATGTGTAAACAAACATTTTGTATGAAATATTACACAAGAAAACAAATGTACTATTTATGACAACTTCAAGACACATTTAATCTACAATGAGGTCCAGAAATCTGGTTCCATGTTAAAAATCTGGGATTTATTTTTTATAAATTAAACCGTTTTAGATTTTAAAGAAAGGTTATGACGTAAAAATAAATAGGAAACAATGTGACTAATAAAGCAAAAGGGGAGCGAATATAAGAAAGTTATGTTGATTTTCAACTACTTCACTTAAAATGTAAAAACTAAATAATATTATATTAGAAAATAATGCAAAACAGAAGCACTCTCACTAGTGGTTTCCAAATGTTTAAAGAGGACCTATTCCACAGACCTGCCCCTTTCCACAAGATGTAATATAAATATCTGGTGTCCCCAGAATATGTCTGTGATTTTCAGCTCAAAATACTCCACAGATCATTTATTATAGCTTGTCAAATTTGCCCCAATTTGGGTGTGAGCAAAAACACAGTTTTTGTGTGTGTCCCTTTAAATGCAAATGAGCTGCAGCTTCCGGCCCCCTTTCTAGAGGAGGGGTGTGCCTTTACAGCTCGTGCTTTGGGTGCTCCGGCAACAACAAAACTGGGGAATCTCACGCAGCCAAATTTGTCAGTAGAGGTGATCAGCTGTATATGTTCGAACCGGAGTCAGACACTGATGGAGAGACTCGGGAAGAAGTTACACATTTCTGAATGGTTAGTGGATACAGTTATATAGTTGTTGTGGAGTTACGGTCGGTGATTCAACTCATCGACTTACATGTACCATCATGTTAATCTAAAATCTTTCAGAAACAACTTCTGTGCAAATCCAGCATTGAACTGACTCTTGTCAGCAGCCCTATCACCCTGTAGCCCAAGACTGGTTTCCCACTGAAGCTAAGCAGAGCTCAGCCTGGTCAATACCTGGATGGGAGACCAACTGGGAAAACTAGGTTGCTGCTGGTAGAGGTGTTAGTGAGGCCAGCAGGGGGTGCTCACCCTGTGGTCTGTGTGGGTCCTAACGCCCCAGTATAGTGATGGGGACACTATACTGTCAATAAGCACTGTCCTTCGGATGAGACGTTAAACCGAGGTCCTGACTCTCTGTGGTCATTAAAAATCCCAAGATTTTTCATCCTGGCCAAATTTGACCAATGGCTTTTGTCCATCATGGCCTCCTAATCATCCCCATATATAAATACGATTGGCTCCATCACTCTGTCCCCTCTCCACTAATAAGCTGGTGTGTGGTGGGCGTTCTGGCGCAGTATGGCTGCCTACATTGGTGGAGGTTGAGGAAATCCCCCCTCCTCCTCCCCACTCCATGTAAAGCGCTTAGAGTACCCAGAAAAGCGCTATATAAATGTAACAAATTATAATAAATGAAATTCAACCACAGTGTTTTCAGTGGCTGAGATGCCGGGAGTCTACTGAGACACGTATGTTCTTGTGCACATCCAAAAACGGAATATATGACATTTTTTTTTGGCGCAGACATTGTATATCTCCAGTTGCTACAGTGAGGAAAACAGCTGCGGCACACTCAGGGCAGATCTATGCTAATAGGGCAGATCAATGGGTGGGGCTTGGAATCTGGAACCGCTAGTTTGGAGAGACCATTTATGATTTATAGCCTGGATTATAAAAAAAAGAGGGTGGATTTTTACCATTATAGGCTGGTTAATTACACACTCTGTGGACACACATGTGTGACCCTGGATATTTAAAAAAAATCTAAATATTGAGAAAATAACCTTTAAAGTTGTCCAAAAGACGTCCTTAGCAAGGCACATTACTAATAATAATACTTTTTATATATTTACTGTAGAAAATGTACAAAATATCTTCATGGAACATGATCTTTACTTTAATATCCTAATGATTTTTGGCATAAAAGAAAAATTTATAATTTTGAACCATACAATGTATTGTTGGCTATTGCCACAAATATACCCGGAAGACTTATGATTGGTTTTTGATGTCCAGGGTGTTCAAACACCTTATAAAAGTGAATGTTGCACAACAGGTCCACTTTAACATTGTTTGTAGCCAAAGATCAGTCATAGCTTTTCCAAAACACATCAACATTTCAGCATTATCCATATAATAAAGTCACACTGGAACTGGTCTGGATTAGTCTCACCTTGTCTTTGACGGTCTGGAAGCTTTGAGTCAGCCAGCCTCCCCACCATCCTCCTTCCCTGAAATTATCAGACATGACTCAAATGATTAAACATCATCAGACTTGATATATTTGGGTACATCCTGTCATGTAGCATCATCAGAACTTAACAATGGATAAGCATGTTATAATTTAAGGAAGCATTCCTGTTTCTGTATAGAAATATGCCAATCAAAGTAATGAGGTTATTTACAATTGTAAAACTGAGATAAAAGTAGAACCAATGTAATAATAATTCTTTACAAATATTTCATTACGACATATTTGAGGGTACTGTAAATGCGGCATAGAAATTACTCATATAATCGATAAATCATGTGTGTGTGAATAATCTAATCATTCTGGAACAATCTGCGACATACGTTCATTTCAATGTCTGACCATGTTGTTTCATCGCTTTACTGGGATATACATGATCTATGTTTTGTTTATTTATGTTTATATAGTATAGATACATGAATATTGTAATAATAACAAAGACGGTTACATGTATTTTTCTTTCATGACTTCGTGATATTTTTGTAAACAAACCCGTCTGACTTCCTCCTTCACATCCGCCAATAAAACACATCATTTACAAAGATCACATACACCTCTTTAATGCGGATACACACTCTTTAGAGTGGAATTACTGTTTGCAAAACGCTAATGTATTTAAATCGTGCATTAAAATAAAAAGTGAACATTTGTCTGCTGTAAACTCACCCGTCTGCCATCTTCATCGCATGACGACATCAGTGTGGCCTGAACTCTGACCTCACCAGCGCGTCAAACAAACATTCATAAACACCACATGAAACATAGAGAAAATTATTTAATAATGATTTTAAGAGTGATATAAACCAGTAAATTGCGTTAAAATAGTAAAAATGTGTTTTAATTAATTTGTTAAAATATTTGAAGTAACACCGCGGAGTAAGGCAACCGCGAAGGATCAAGATTTGTGATGAAACGCGAAAACACCTGCCATTACACTGAAGGCCTTTAGGGGCAGTCAAGAGCAACAATTACAAACTACAATAGACTAATTTGCTTTGATTACATACATGATAAATAAATACAGTACACTTGATATTTTATTTCTATATATATAGCACTATAAAATAAAATCTGACTTTGTAGTGAAAACAGTTGAAAACACATACACTAAAAGCTAAGTATAAATATGTATGTGTCTATATGTAGGCTATATATCTTTTAGCGTGTATGTGTGTGAAAAACTCATTCTAGTTTAAAAATGATATATAATAGAATTAATCTTTTTTCCTTTGTCTCTATTTTTTAAAAGCATGTTGAAATGTTAGACTTCATTTGGTAGTCTAAATCAGGATATTTCAGAGAGGACTAAAAACAATCATAAGTAGTGCGAGGTCTCATGGGAGAGAGTTTGTCTCGTCACTCTGTTACACATAATCAAGAAATGAATTTGCTCATAATGGAATTGACACGAGGAGTTTATCACCTCATTACAATTCAGAACAGCCCATATGGATTGAGCCCTAATGGGAGTGTTTAACCACACACCTGAGGCCCCAGACCCCTCACATTATATGCATGTGTGGCCCCCATGCCAGCTGTGCTTTGCTTGTCAGAGAGCTCTGAGCGAGTGACAGGAAGTGAGGTTTAACAGGATGTCACCGGGTCAGCCTTGCCGAATTGAAGCCTCCCAGCGCAATATGTGCGTGTGTTCCACAATATGTCCCCCAAATGCTCCCCAATCCCACTAATTGGGACCTTTGGTTCCCTGATTAACTCTGTCAGTCTAAATCTGGGGTCCCAGAAGGTGTATTCATGTATTGATTAGATGGTCCCACTATATCACATTCAGAACAGATTGCAGAAGCATCATTGGGCACCAAAAACACAAGAAGAGAGAGCGAGATCTCATGTAAACAAACACTTACCGGCTGGATGGTTACATTTCAGGCAGGTTTGATGTGAATATATATAAATGTTTTGAAAGAAATTAATACTTTTAAACAGAAAAGACACATTAACCAGCCGTGGCTTGTCTGTATGAGCAGTGCCCCACCAAAACATTCATCCAATCATAGACCTCTATATACACTGAATGAATAATACATTTTCTGCAACAAATATTTTTCTATTTTCTAGACTATTTTAATTCGTAAAGTGAGCAGGATATATTAAAATTTAGTGCATAACTATACTTCATGTCAAATAATTTTAAAAAAATGTTTAACACTTATGGCAAATACTTTTAATTGGGTTGAAATAATACCTCTATATATGTGAATATATCTTGCAATTGGCCATGCTTAAAGGGGTACTTCAGCGCTGGGAAGATGAATCTGTAATTAAACTGGGTCATTAATGTAGTAGAAATGTGAAATTATTTTTGAATTTGGTGCCTTCTAGACTGAGAAAACACAGAAAATGTATTTTTGTCTCATGGGGATGAAAATGTATTTTTGTCTCATGGGGATGAAAGACAACAATTCCCAGAATGCACTGCTTCACTGCCCTACTCTAGGCATGGCTACTGGATTACTGGATCACTTGCCCACCGTGTTCATTTTCATAAAATCAGTTCAGATAGAGACACTACAATTAAAAACTGAACGTGTCTGTTCGATATAATGCGAGTGAGCCCGAGTGTCACGGCAGAAACGCAGCAGGAGTCAGATTACATTCATCACATGAGCTGAGGTAATCGCGGTCGCATTCACAGCACGTGATCAGTCTGCCGCATTTTCAGATCTTGTCTTTGGAAGCTTAACTTTCATAGGAATTCATTTTAAAAGTTAAAACACTCACTTTGCTCTCCACCGCAACGTTTACATGAATCTCCACAGCTCCGCGAGCCGAGCGCTGTGAGTGCGATGTTGAAAACATGTGGAAATAGCGCCTCCTGCTGAACACTTTTGAAAAGGAAGAAGATGTCAAAACATTTTCTTATTTTGTTCAAATATCACTTTTTTTTCTTCATTTAGTATTGCCCTTCAGAAGCAACAGAAGATGCCAACATGTTTCCCGGAAGACAAATTAAGTACAATTTACCTTGATTTTCAAATTCAAGAAGGGTTCAAATATGCAGAAGATGCTGGAAAACTGAAGAGTTTGCAGGACCTGGAGGATTTTTCTGAAGAAGATTGATCAGTTTAACTGCTCAGGGCAAACAAGAGACTCAAGAACAACCATCACAAAACACACACACAGCCGTGGATCATCCAGGGAACGACACACAGTATTAAGATTTAAATTGAAAATAAATGGTAATGTTTTATATATATAGTTGTGCTCAAATATATTGTATACATTAGAAATGTACGTTCATATCTCTACCTTTCCCTAATAAGCATTCACATACAGATACATCCCCTGCTGTTATCTCTATGGACGGTTACCATCTGCCCCCAATCAGGAAACACCAGCTTTGCACAAGTCAATGTGTCTAATTATCCCTGTGCAGCAGGCCGCGCCACAGCTCCCAATAATCCCCACAATGTGTTCAGCTTCCCATACCCACCTGTGCCTGGGACCTGGAGGGGGGGCCCTGACTCAGGGGGGCCGCAGGGACACGGGGACCCGCTGAGGGAGCTTCTTCTCTGGGCAGGATGGCAGCTGCCTCCCCCCGCTGGGACGTTCACCAGCTGACTGTGAGCAGGCCCCTGACAGGAGCTCTTTAGCGCTGTCAATGGGCCCATAAATAAGGAGCTAAGCGCCTTTGTGTTGCCGTTGGAGTGTCAGGGCCCTCTGCAGGCCGACGGGGCCGGTTACCGCATCAAGAAAAAAAACACAAAAGGAGGGGGCTGTGTTACGGGCTGCCCCCTGCGCCCTCTCTTTGTGCTCGGAGCGAGTGCTATTGTCTTCCTCTATTTAGGGTGAGAGAGAGAGGGAGGAGAGAAGAGGAGGAGAGGAGACACATCTCTTCATCTCTCCTCTGATCTTTCATGTGTCGGCCCGGGATTCCTGTGAGGAGAAATGTGTATTTTTCACGCTTGATTTAGCTCTTGAGAAATACAGTCTCAAACTGTGTGCATGTGTGTATAAAAGGATTTTGCACAAATTAAGATTTCAAGTTCAAAACCACATTGGATTGGACCACTGGCACTACTCTGATATATGTTTCAGTATCAGTAAAATAATATCTGAAAACTGCTGTGCCATGGTGCAAACAAGCCACTCAAGGCTGTGTGATTTTACCATAGGCTGCGAAGAGCCTAAAATCCACTTCTTCAATGATGGACTGAAAATTTAAAAGTTAGGAAGTCTGAAAGCAATGCATTGCATAATAATAAGCATAAAAATACACACTGTTTCAAAAATAACTTAAGACTTTATGAATTAAAATATTACTGGATATGTAAATGAAATACTTCTAAACCTCTCAGGAATATCTTGCACCTTAGACGTCTCTTGTAAGTGCTTTAAGATAAACTTTTTAGGGTAAACTTGAACTGCAAGATGAGTCAAATGTATGTTCGTTGGCATGCCACGGATGCTGTTCATAGACTTTTCACATGGTTTTGGAATTTAAACTATATTTTGGTACATGATGAGGCCTTATGCATTCACATTACATGCAGAAATTATTTTAATAAATAAGAAAATACATACATATATTATATTTAAAATTAATATTGTTTCATTAAATTAAAATAAAAAAACAGTAACTGTAACATTGTGAAATATTATTACTAATACAAAAAAATATTTTTTTATTTTCATATATTTTAAAATGTAATTTATTCCTGTGATGAAAGCTGTATTTTCAGGATCATTACTCCAGTCTTCAGTGTCACATAAATCATTCAAATATGATGATTTGATGCTCAAGAACATTTTTTTGATTATTACTGTTGGAAACATTAATGCTTGATATTTTTGTGACCCCAAACTTTTGAACGGTAGCTCTTTAACCATATTAAAAGCATGTCATTATGTCAACTATATCAATTTTAAATGAAACAGTGGAATTTACTACCCACATTTTGTCACTTTCAGTGGCATTTTTACCCTGAGCCTCATTATTTCACACCTTAATCTTCAACTATTGGTCATATCAGAAAGTCAGAAGAGTCAAATGTCTTCCCTGATCTCTCCAGCTAACAAATGATGGTGTGCACAGCTGTCAGAGCCTCTCATGAAAACGACTCCCAGTGAGGACGGGCTGAATATGATCACAGCTTTATTGGACAGTGACAAATCTTCCTGCACTAACATGAAAAGAAGCGCTGGCCGTCCCCTGCGTGTGCTGCACAATGCTGACGCGCCAACCTGGCGACAGCTTGCGTCTCTCTCTCTCTGATTGATGGGTGAGAGTAGGCCCCGGGCTCCGAGCGGTCTGGCCGCCTTTCTTTTTCATACATTAACTAGTCTCAGTACAGATGGTTCAGTCCAAAGGCAGCATTTTTTGTAGCGGTCTGAAATGATGCCTGTGTTTGTTAGCATATGCTAAAAACATAAACATGGTGTGGGCAATATTGCAGTAATGGTGCTGGATGAAAGCATATGGACTAATTTTATATTCATATATATCACAAAACACTTTGACACACATAAACACTGACACATGATCTCAGAACAGATGAGCAGCTGCCTTTTTTTAACACCTCATTATTTCAGTCACTCTGGTCTATTTATATTAGCTTTATTTATATTTACTATGGGTGAATGATGTTTTTCATTTATTTTTAGTAATTGTTCTTGAATGATTTGATTTCCTACAAGTCCATCAACTTTCAACAATTTTAATGTGGTCAGGCAAGTCAATAACTTATGTATTTAGTTATTTAATTATTTAAGTCAATTTATTATAATTTGCAATGGCAGCCTGGAATTATTAGCATTTTTTTTTAAATTACGTTTTGAAATAGTTTAACTTAGACTTGGTAGAAATTTGATCTCCATTGAGTTGTTTTTCATAGTCGTAAAGCGTACTACAGTACAAAATATATTGGCATTAGAGAACAATATATATGATGTTGAGAGATGCTAAATCATCTTTTAAATATATAAAATTATAATCTACATTTTAAAAATCTTCTATTTAAAAAAAAAAAATACAGTTTGCTATATGATTGTGTTGACCTTCAGTCAATAAGATCTATAAATGTTGCGGAATCTAATCTGGTTTGAGTGTGAATACACACATGAAGTCCCTTTCGATAAAAAACATCTCTCATAGGTGAATTTCTTTAAATAAAAAATTAAATAAATACATTTGTTTGGTTGACCAAATGAAGACAGGAGAAATCAGGAGATATATTTTCATTATAATAATAAATGTTTAATTTAAGAAACAAAACTATACCTTTTCAATCTCCATTTTGCTACAAAGAACATACAAGCATTTATGTTCATACAGTCACTATTAAAAAAACGCTTTCAGCTATAACATTACAAAACATTCTTCAGTACAAAAATAGCAGCAGCTTGTTTAGAAAAAACAAATTCTGTATAGGACATTTACAATGTATACAACACAACTAGAAACACATCCAGATGTTTTCAGTTCTTTTTGAGTCTGTGATTCAACTTCGGCCTACTCCAGCCTGGAGCCTGGGGCTCGCCTAAATCACTTCCCCATGGAGTGGCTGTGCAGGCTGGCTGTGGAAGCAGGGAGAGGCTGGCAGAGAGAGCAGGGGCAAGGCATGCCGGGGAAATGCCTGTAGCCGCTGGAGAGATGATGCAGAGGGTCTTTCAGCAGGGTGGAAAGAGGTGGAGCAGGGAAGCCCAGATACCCAGCCGAGGGTGGAGAGTGAGGGGCTTGGGCTACAGATGGTGTGGTGGTGTGCGACATGGCCGAGGCGCTGCCCAGCAGAGAGTGCAGGGATGGGGCAAGCGAGAGCAGTTGCAACTGAGGGGGCGGAGCAGCCGAAGTTGGCGGTAATACCCGTCTAGCCGAGTGACTCTGAGCGCTTGCTCCGTACACATCACCTACCAGCTTCTTCATCTCATCCAGAGAGCTGGACAGCATGAGGATGTAGTTTCTGGCGAGGAGCAGGGTGGAGATTTTGGATAGCTTGCGTACAGATGGGCCCTGCGCATAGGGCATCACCTCTCGGAGCCCATCCATAGCCTGGTTGAGGTCGTGCATACGTTTGCGCTCACGGCTGTTCACTTTCAGTCGTAGATCTTGGAGGTCATCTTTGGAGCCATCCGACCGCACACGGCTATTCGCGCTGGAGTCAGAGCTCTGTGGCCGACCTTTCTCGGACCTGGACTGCCCCGTTTCTCCGTAAGCTTGGAACATCTTGTTGGAGAAAAAGCTGGAGTCCACAGCCAGGTCAGGTGAAGAAGACCGACTGCATGTTGAACTTGCGTCAGAATCCATCTTGATATTGGTTCCTCGAAGTCTTGGTTGAGAACAATCCACCTGCTAAACGTCAGTCTAAAATGCAAAGTGTCCCCGAGCTGTCGTTCTCTGAGGATTCAGTTCGTAGGTCTGCAGGAGGAGTGAGTGTGTGTGAACACCGAGAGGCCTGCATTTATACTCCTCAGCATCACAAAGACACAATGACATGCATAATGTGACATTAGGCCCAGAGCCAATGACAGAGGGGGCACACTTTCACCCCCACACACCCCTTCCCTTCCCCAATAGCATTGTATACACCCCGCCTCCACAAAACACACATATGCACACAGACACACAACACCACAACAGCTAGCATGCACACGTATGTGCAAAAACTATTGGTTGCTAGAGTTCTAATGTGATCTAAATTAAATTAAATAAACAGAAATACAAGCTGTCGCTGTGCAAGTCACATATTACAAGTCACATATAAGCTTTATTCTTTCTAAAGGATGTATTATGATGGTCTGTTAACAGAATCACAATAAATCTCAAAACATGGCCGGTTCACATTTTCTTCAAAATCCAGTGGGAGGAGAACAAAATACTACTACTACTAATAATAATAATAATAATAAAAATATATTACATAAAGAAAATTTAACCTCATTTTTGGAGCACGACAAATCTACATAATATCTTATTGTAATCTGAAAAATGACATTTATTCATCATGAGAATATTTGTTATATTGCCTTGAACTCTTTCCCCACCACTGACAGAATTTTTTGGCAATCCATGTTTTATCTGTTATTTGGTAGGGGGGCGCTGTCACGCATCTTCTGAAAGAGTACAGAATCTCCAAAAGCAGAAACAAGCGATCGAAGCATTGCTTACGCACATGTAAAATAACATGATCATCAACATTAAACAGCATATGAATCAAAACTGCCTAATGATACAAAATGAAATGTCGACCCAGGACGAGCTATAGGACTGTGAAGCTTTGGGGGTGTTGACGAACTCGATCTACTCCATCTGTGTTTTGATCATCGTTCTGAATCTGATTCAGATGTAGTCTTTGACAAAAACGCGATTTTCTCAGCTTTTATCAAAAAGTTGCTTTTTTTATTATAAGGAAACTTACCCACATTCAAGTATTGATAAAAACAGAGTCTCTGTTCTTTATTTTCATATATTGTGCATTCAGATATTCATACAACAAAATATTCTGGGGGTCATGAAAGTTTTGTGAAAACGATCCAAAATGCTAGTGCTCACGGGAAACTTTTCAAAAACGCTGGTGGGAAAAGAGTTCAATTATGACTCTTTGGAATATTTAACTTTACATATTTTTTTTTAATTTACAATATAATTTAAGAATAATTGTTTGTATTGCTCATTTGTAAATCATTTTGGATAAAAGTGTTTGCTAAATTAATAAATGAACAATAATATAGTATTTTTTTTATTATTAATGATGATCTTTGGGAATAACAAAAGTCTCAAAATTCAAATGTCCTGACGCATTACAGAAATGACAATACCAAAAAAATGTAATAAATAAATTAATGGAAAAAAATATATATATATATATATATATATATATATATATATATATATATATATATATATATATATATATATATATATATATATATATTTTTTGAATCCATTCAGCGATCTTTATATATATATACTTTTAGCATAGCTTAGCATTTATCATTGATTCTAATCAGTCCATTAGCATCTCATTCAAAAAAATGACCAAAGACACTTTCAACATTTTTCCTATTTAAAAATGGACTCTTCTACAGTTACATCGTGTGCTAAGACCAACTGAAAATGAAAAGTTGCGATTTTCTACACCATGGCATGACAAAAAGTGGAGTGTTCCGTTAAAATAAAGTGTTACCGGGTTAGGATTGGGTTTGGTTTAGGGTCATTTTGCATCATTTATAGTTTTTTTACTACAGTAACTACGTGTATCAAGGACACTTTAAAATAAAGAGTTACCAATGTTTCTAATGTCTTGAATAAAATGTGAAGATTTGCAAGTTGTTGATATTGGGGGTGACCTGGTCATGTTCTTGACAGGTTTTATGAGATTCTCTTTCTCTGTAAGGTGTGTAAACTTGAGCAGGGTGTTTTAAAGCCAGTCGAGGCACTAAAGACACAGGCAGGCTGAATTCCATTAGACACTATAGAGTGTGAAGAGCCTGTGAAAAGCCCCTGTGGAGGGCCAGTAAGAGAGCAGCTAAAGAAAGAGAGAGTTATTACCAGTAACACAGCTCTTTTAGAGGAGTCATTACCATCTCCATTACACACACACACACACACACACACACACACACACACACACAAACACACACACTATCTACACAAAACTAGATCACTCAGGAGGCAGATGCGATGAACAGCTACTGCGTCTTAACACAAGATAGAACTCTATCACTGTTCTAAAATAACACAACTTCAATCTTTATACCAATGGACTTATTTATAGTTGACATTTTTCTTGCATCTTTGTTTTCAACAAAAAAAGAAGCAAGAAGAATGTCAACAATAAATATAGCCCAGCTTATATGTCATACCAGTATTTTACTCAATGTTTGTGTGCTGTGTATTTATGTATGATTATTAGAGTATCTCACAGCTTAGCAACATAAAACATACATCATGTATAATACTATTGTTCAAAAGTTTGACATCTGTACGTTTTAATACTTGTATTCATCAATGACGCATTAAATTGACCAAAAGTGACAGTAAAAACATTTATAATGTTACAAAAGATTTATATTTCAAACAAATGCTGTTCTGTATATTCATCTGAAAAAAAGAATCCTGAAAACAAATGTATCACGGTTTCGAAAAAAATATGAAGCAGCACAACTGTTTTCAACATTAATAATAACCAGAAATGTTTCTCGAGCATCAAATCATCATATGAGAATTATTTCTGAAGGATCATGTGACACTGAAGACTGGAGTAATGCTGAAAATACAGCTTTGAGCACAGGAATAAATTATATTTTAAAATATATTTAAATAGAAAACTGTTATTTGAAATTGTTTTCATAATATTACTGTTTTACTGTATTTTTAATTTAAAAATAGCTTTGGTGAGCATACAAAAAGTTTTTTTTTTTTTCCAACCCCAAACTTTTGAGCAATAGAGTTCCTTTAGAAAACTTTTTTCCATATACACACAAGTCATAGAGAATAGTTTATGATACATTTATGGTGTTTTTTTGTCCTCAGAGCTTGACAGATGTGTTCAAAATCTCTTTTTTGTGTATTACAAACAACACCATTAGAAAAGAACAGCTTGAGAATGAATAAATATGACAGATTTTTCATTTTTGGTTGAACTATCACTTTAACTAGAACACCATAAAGTAAGCAAGAAAGCAATGGAGAGAGAAAGTATAAAATAGAAAACAAAAAGAGGCGAGAAAAGCAGTTTGGGCCGCTGTCACAGCAGGAGCATCTCTCTGGCCTGAAGTGTGTGTTGTGTGTTTTGTGTTGTGCGTCATCATAAGTGAAGAACATATGGGGTTTTGGCATGTTGTAGGCTCAGAGCCAGAAGAACCACAGATCTCTGACTAATGAGAGCAGACCATGAAAACCCTCGCAGATATACAACAGCAGTTAAATATATAGATTCACTAAGCATAATGCATATGTAGAAAAATTAGATGTTCACAATCGTTCACAAGTTTGGGGTCAAAACGTTTTTTTTTTTTCAAAAAAATTAATACTTTTATTTAGCAAGGATGTATCACAGTTTCCACAAAACTATTATGCAGCACATCAGTTTTAACATTAATAATAATAATAATAATAAAAGAAAATGCTTCTTGAGCAGCCAATAGAATGATTTCTGAAGGATCATGTGACACTGAAGACTGGAGTAATGATGCTGAAAATACAGCTTTGATCACAGGAATACATTACATTTTAAACTATATTCAAGTAGTAAACAGCTATTTTAAATTGTAATAATATAGCACAATATTACAATTTTGACTGCATTTTTGATCAAATAAAAACAGCCTTGGCCAATAAAAGAGACTCTGTTAGCATATATTTAAGCAAACAGCAGCTACAGTAGATTTAGTTAAAATAATGAAATGTGGTTTATATTATATAGGGTACTGATAAAATGGCTTATTTCCATGCTAAAAAGTATTTCTACAATGAAACTTTACTAACAAATTTTATCCAAACTTCATTTAACATAAAATCAATTCAGTCATAATGTACTCACCCTCATGTTGTCCCAAACCTGTGGAACACAAAAGAAGAAATGTTAAAACATATTTACCCAGTTCTTTTCCATGCAACAAGAATTCATATAGAGAGCATGCCTACAAGCAACACGATCTCATGAAAGTGCGTATCTGTAGCACGAATTTGTATTTATCATGCAATTTATATGCAAAAAATATTTAGTGGTATTTTAGTGGTTATTTAGCGTGATTAGTGGTGTGGGCTATATGCATATTACATGGCATTAAGTGCAAATTCATCAAAAACTGCATATCATATGCACACAAAAACTTTTTTTTTTTCATTTTTGCGTATAAATTGCACGATAAATACAATTCGAGCACTTTCTTGAGTTCGGGCTGGTCAAGCTCCAAATAAAAGGACCATAAAACAGCATAAGTGGCCAGCATGAGTTGTGCTCTTCATTATATTATACAAAGTAACATTGAAATCATTGACTGATAATCTTGTTATGATCTGTGACACGCAACAAAGCAATCATATGGACTACTTTTAAGATGTCGTATGTGGCTAATTGAAGATTTTCCTGAGAAAATGCATCTTTATATCATTCAGCATTCATCAGTGGGTGATGTGTTCAAATGTCCATCTGTGTGTGTGTGTGTGTGTGTGTGTGTGTGTGTGTGTGTGTGTGTGTGTGTGTGTGTGTGTGTGTGTGTGTGTGTGTGTGTGTGTGTGTGTGTGTGTGTGTGTGTGCTTATGAATGCATGAGAGTGTTAAAGAGCTTCATTCTCATTCATGTGTTTACTTTATCCACAGGCCACACAGCAAGAAGATACAAGAGAGAAAGAGGCCGAATACTCATGAATGGATGAAAGAGTATCTCTTCACTCCTCTGCCTCTTTTATGCTTAATCTGTGTGTCTTTAACTTGGAATTAAAGTGTTTGACTTTCCTAAGCTGCTGTTAAAGACCAGTGTGTGTGAGAGAGAGATGGTGTGTGTGAATTGTCAGTGTTCAGGTGAGCAGAAAATGAGAGCATTATCACAGCCGTATGTGTGTAGTCTCAACAGATCAGTGAGGATTAGAGCGCACTGAGCTCACACACACACACACACACACACACTCGTTTCAGATCTTAAGCTGCTGAAAACCAGCCTCAATGCTGCTTAGAGACATTCGTAATGCATTCAATCACATCTAAATCACCAATACAGTTACAGTTAAAGCAATCATTCTGTTACTGTCACAAAGCAGATGAGGAATCCTTTAAGATTTGAATTCAATTTAAAGGTCATTTTTGCTGATTATACATTTATTTTAAATTTAAATGGATAAGAATGTCACTTTAAAAATTACAATTTATAAATGTATTCCTGATTTGCAAAGTTTCAGACAGTTGTGCGCTGTGAGTGAAACAGGAAACTCCAAAGACATCGGGATTTAAGAAATGATACCCGAGAGGGTTAATGTGGAAAACATAAAAAATCTATGAATATTCACACTTTTTAAATTAAAAATGTCTACCTTATATTGAAAATTAAAATCATAATAATGTGACTTGAAGTTTTCATACTTATTGACAGATTTAATTTTCTAAAAATTAAAAAAATTCACAGCTGATTTAATTTTCATATCTACAAAAGAAACTAATATATATATATATATATATATATATATATATATATATATATATATATATATATATATATATATATATATATACATATATATATATATATATATATATATATATATATATATATATATATATATATATATATATATGTATATATATATATATATATATATATATATATATATATATATATATATATATATATATGTATGTATATATATATATATATATATATGTATGTATATATATATATATATATATATATATATATATATATATATATATATATATATATATATATATATATATATATATATATGTATATATATATATATATATATATATATATGTATATATATATATATATATATATATATATATATATATATATATATATATATATATATATATATATATATATATATATATATATGTATATATATATATATATATATATATATGTATATATATATATATATATATATATGTATATATATATATATATATATATATATATATATATATATATATATATATATATATATATATATATATATATATATATATATATATAATGCAACCCACAGATTTAATCTTCAAGTCTTAGAAAAAGAAACAACAGATTGTGTGTGTGTGTGTGTGTGTGTGTGTGTGTGTGTGTGTGTGTGTGTGTGTGTGTGTGTGTGTGTGTGTGTGTGTGTGTGTGTGTGTGTGTGTGTGTGTGTGTGTGTGTGTGTGTGTAGGTGGCTGGGTGTGCAGATTTCTACATAACTACATAACTAACTAACAAAAAAAAAAAAAAAATATATATATATATATATATATATATATATATATATATATATATATATATATATATATATATATATGCTTATATTGTTAAATATATATATTTATGAACAACCTTTGCTATGAACAACCATTAAGCAATATATAATATGAATACTTGATGAATCTTTCTACTTTGTAAATACAAAGTCGTTTTATAAAAGTCTTACAAAAAGAAACAACAGATTGTGTGTGTGTGTGTGTGTGTGTGTGTGTGTGTGTGTGTGTGTGTGTGTGTAGGTGGCTGGGTGTGCAGCACATTGAGGAGTTAGTGATTTATTAACTTCACCCTCTTGAAACAATGACATTAACTAAACTACATCATGACAAGCACAGTGTGAACGGCCCCGAGCTTTTTATGACCGTTACTAACAAGCCCAATAACTTTCCCTAACAGAGAGAGGGGGGGGCTAAAGTGTGTCAGCAGGCGTCTGTTATAAAAGCTTCATCTCATTCGTGCTGCTGCAACATCATAAATTACAGGCCAACTAGAACAGAGAAAGAGAAAAGAAGAGAAGAGGGGAGAAGAGGAGTGGGAATGATTTGCCAGAGGCAGAAAACAAGAGAGGGGGAGAACAAGGGAAAGTAGACCTGCTCTTTGATCGCTGGGTGATATCGGGCTGAAGAAATCTCAGTTGTGTCTGATGAACAATAATGAGATGAACTGGAGAGTAATGACTTTTGCCAAAGTCTGTTAATTGTTCTCCTATAAGAAAATCTGTATTCTGGCAGTCATCTCACACACGTTTCAGAAGAGATCTCAAACTCTACTCAGAAGTGCCAAGAAACAGAAGTCTGCAATCAAATGTTATAGAGATCCCAATGTGAACTCTTCAGGGTTCAAATGATCTAAAATATACATCTGTAATCTTACTACAGCATATGTCATCTATTGACTCATGTGTGTCTGTTTTTATTTCTCCTTTACAGTCTTATATGGTTTTACTGTTTTCTTTTTAAAAAACTCTTTGTATTGCCAAACATACTGTTCAAAAGTTAGGAATCAGTAACTTTTCATTTTTGACAGAAATTGCAGCTTTAATTCAGCAAGGATGCATTAATTTGATCAATGCGACAGACATGTATAATGGTATATGACATTTATTTCAATGTTCATTTCAATTTTCTATTCACCAAAGAAAAAAAATATCTGTGTTTTTCAGCAAATCAGCATAGCATGATTTCTGAAGACTGGAGTAATGATGCTGAAAATTCAGATTTGATTACAGGAATAAATTACATTACAAATATATATTAATATATGTTAATATAATAAAGAATAATAGTTATTTGTTGTTGTTTTTTGAAAAAAGATAAAAAAGCATTTTTTTTTTTTAAATGAATCAAACCCAAACGTTTGAATGGTAGTGTACCTTCTGAAGAACCTATGTAATAAGGGACTTTAACTTTAGATGAGCTTCTATGATTCACACACACACACACACACACACACACACACACACACACACACACACACACACACACACACACACACACACACACACACAGCAAAACATCTGTAACAGTTTTCAGCTGTGTGTGTGTGTTTAAACATCATGAAGTGGCTTTGAATCCAAATGAAGAGATCACTATACACTAAGCAGTGCTGGAAACACACAGATGGTCATGCTTACAATGAGTGCAGACTGTGTTAACCTCCAGTGCACACACTCGACAGAAGGAGAGAGAGAGAGAGAGAGAGAGAGAGAGAGAGAGAGAGAGAGAGAGATGCACCACATTATCACATACCAAAAAGACTGCATAAACACTCAAGTGAGAAATGGAAAAAAAGGAGGGAAAAATTTAAATTTGAGTCATTACTGCAGAGAGATATTTCACGGCTCAGAAAAACGTTTGTACTAAAATAAATTACATAAATACAAAAAAATTCTTAAGTATTAATCATTTTTTTTAAATGTATTATTTAAAAAAATATATAATAATAATTATTATTATATATATATATATATCAATATATATATATATATATATATATATATATATATATATATATATATATATATATATATATATATATATATATATATATATATATATATATATACACACACACACACACACACACTCACCTAAAGTTATTAGACTAATACTGTGTTTGACCCCCAGAACCATTAGAACCATTACACCACCACCACCAGCACCAGCCTGCACAGTGGTAACAAGGCATGATGGATCCATGTTCTCATTCTGTTTTCTCATTCTTATTCTGACTCTACCATCTGAATGTCTCAACAGAAATCGAGACTCATCAGACCAGGCAACATTTTTCCAGTCTTCAACTGTCCAATTCTGGTGAGCTCATGCAAATTGTAGCCTCTTTTTCCTATTTGTAGTGGAGATGAGTGGTACCCGGTGGGGTCTTCTGCTGTTGTAGCCCATCCGCCTCAAGGTTGTGCGTGTTGTGGCTTCACAAATGCTTTGCTGCATACCTCGGTTGTAACGAGTGTTCATTTCAGTCAAAGTTGTTCTTCTATCAGCTTGAATCAGTCGGCCCATTCTCCTCTGACCTCTAGCATCAACAAGGCATTTTTGCCCACAGGACTGCCACATAGTGGATGTTTTTCCCTTTTCACACCATTCTTTGTAAACCCTAGAAATGGTTGTGTGTGAAAATCCCAGTAACTGAGCAGATTGTGAAATACTCAGACCGCCCCGTCTGGCACCAACAACCATGCCACGCTCAAAATTGCTTAAATCACCTTTCTTTCCCATTCTGACATTCAGTTTGGAGTTCAGGAGATTGTCTTGACCAGGACCACACCCCTAAATGCATTGAAGCAACTGCCATGTGATTGGTTGATTAGATAATTGCATTAAAGGGTTACTTCAGCATTAAGCTTTGTATCAGTAGAAACCCGGGAGTATATTCAAATTATCGTACTTTCCCCCCTCATATGACCCTGAGACGAGAGAATTATGTATTTTATTTCTGGAAAAATTCAGAGTTTTTGTACAGAGGTTAAAAACTACAGCCAGCAGGAGGCGCTGTTTCCTCATGTTTTCAACAGCCGCGAATCCCGTGATTACCTCAGCTGTAGTGATGAATGTACTCCGACTCCTGCTGTGTTTGTGCCATGACGGCCGTGACACTCAATCGACTCACTCATATTGAACAGACACGTTCAGTTTTTAATTGTAGTGTCTCTAACTGAACTGATTTTATGAAAATTAACGTGGTGGGCAAGTTAGAGCAGCGTGCCTAGAGCAGCCTCGGGCAGCGAAGTGCTTTCTGGGAATTATTGTCTTTCATCCCCATGAGACAAAAATACATTTTCTGTGTTTTCTCAGTCTAGAAGGCACCAAATTCTCAAATAATTTCACATTTCTACTACATTAATGACCGAGTTTAAAGTACCCCTTTAATGAGAAATTGAACAGGTGTTCCTAATAATCCTTTAGGTGAGTGTATATAAAGATTTCATTTTTATTTAATTTTATTTAAGGAACAATTTCTAATTTCAAGCATGTAAGCTGAAGATATGCCAATAGAAATATGCCAATAGAAAAAACACTAGCAAACTAAGAAAACATCTTCACTCTCAGAAAAAAAGGTACAGCGCTGTCACTGGGGCAGTACCCTAAAGTACAAAAGCGAAAAGGTACTGATATGTACCTTTAAGGTAATACTATGTACTTTTACATACTAATATGTACTTTTAAAGTACTAATATGTACCATTTAGGGGTAAGTAAGGTGCAACGTCCCTTTTCACTTTTGTACCTTAGGGTACTGCCCCAGTGACAGCGCTGTATCTTTTTTTCTGAGCATGTTCTTCAGTTTGACAACACATGTGCTGCAAAAGTTCACAACACAACCTAATACAGAAACGCACTGGCAATGGCGCAGACCACAACAGAAATGTTTCAAGTGACGAACCTGGCTGGGACATGCTTATTGTTCAATGTCTACTGGTCATCGCATGTTTCTCTGGCGCATACGGTCTATCGCACACAGGTATGATTTGTAATGTGCCTGAAGAAGGACACCTGATTAACTCTTAAACCTGATCAGCTCACTTGAGTGAGTTATGAACAACAAACCTGAACTTTCTTGAGACAGAATTTAGAGTGGAAAAGTTTTGAACTTTTGAGTTCTGCATTTCAATTCCCTCATTGTCTGAATAAGACTCTCGGAGCTCAGTGTTACTTCATTAAAGTCATATAAGTCAATACGCTCGATTATGTGGCACTAATTAATCTGATCGCCTCAGAAAAGAGCTCACACACACTTCTCTCCGTCGTTAATCATCCTCAAATGAGACTTCAGTACAGTGGCCACCAACTCAGGCCTCTTTGTGCGCCGTGACCTCTGGGTCAACGACGACTGACTGAAAGCAGGCCTGTCACTGTCCTCGGACAAAGCAAACAGTCCGCACACACTGCACACATGGGCCGCTGTAGCCCACGGCAACCACAGAACGGACACATGGCACAAGACCCCTCACAGATGGGACCTGTGTGTGTGTGTGTGTGAGGAGGGGGTTGTCATGGTGAAGGAGCACAAGCAAAGGTAACCAGTTAAGAGGCAAATGACGACAACAGATGTAAATGAATGGTGTAAAAGATAGCATTGGTGTGAAACCTGTCAAGAACATGTCTGGGTCATATTTCAGCCAAAAAACGAATTGATAAATAATTAGAAAATATATTTTGCTTTAAATCATATAATATATATATATATATATATATATATATATATATATATATATATATATATATATATATATATATATATATATATATATAATGTATGAATGTATGATAATATAATGTATATGTATTAGTAACATTTATAAATATGAAATGTATGTATGTATGTATGTATATATATATATCTATATATATATATATATATATATATATATATATATATATATATATATATATATATATATATATATATATATATATATACATACATACATACATGCACACACACACTAGTATGTAAATATATTTACATGTATAAATGCCATTTTTATTCCTATTACCAAGTCTCTCTGAACATTAAATGTTACGTTTATAGCCTAGATTATTAGCATTCATATGTCTTACATACTATTTATTCCATTGTGACATTATTTTTTAAAGCATTGTATTATAGTATTTTACTGTAATACAGTAAATGTAATGCATTACAAAAGCAATGAAAATCAAAGTACAGAATAATGTTCAGAATAATAGCAAGAGGGAGACAGAAAAAGGTTTGTCTGGATACATTATGGTGTATTTTAAGATGAAGTTGGTGTTTTTGATTTATTAATATAAAAGTTATTAACAGTCACTTATCAAAAGAATATGAATTTAAATGACGGTCTGTCTGGCTTATATAATCTTCAAACTTAAAGCCAAACTGTCAAATAAGATTTATTTTTTTATTTTTTTCAAACCAAGATTTAAAGTTTGTGTGCCACACTTTCCTTTTCTAGCTAGAAACGTCATGCCACTTTGATTGTTATGCATGTATACGTGCATGCATATGGACTAATGATCCACTGAGCATTATATGACATCTTTCATTACAGCTTATTACTAAAAGTCATTGTAGGATGTCAACCCATTCCTGTTCAGTTTAAATCTTACGACAGGGTGAATTAAGTCTGAAATAAAACCTGGTTAAAGTGCTAATGATGAACTCGTGAATGTCTCCATAGGTCACACGGTTCACAATACAGCGGTCACATCTGATCAAAGCCATCAGAACGAAGCGCGACTGACGTCGTGGGGGAGAGAGAGAGTAAAGAAATGCTTCATACCAGTTTCCTCTCGGTTTCAGTCTGTTTTGCAATAAAACCAAAGAAATAACTGAAAGTGAAGAAGGTCAACAACTCAGACAAAGCCAGAGGAAATCTAATGCTCTTGGAAATGCTAATTTTATAGGGCACCAATTAAGGAGAGTTGTTTTATGGCACTTTTTCAAGAAAACAAAACCTGCGTCCCCAGCCCCGCGTGGTGTCCAGCCTCTAATTGGATGCTCCTCCTGTGTCCGCTCACACACACACACACTGTGGAAATGAGCCGCTGTCTGTTTGTTGTCCCTTTCACACACACGACACATTTATCACTGTCACAGGCTCACTAAGGGGTGAGTGTGTGTGTGTGTGTGTGTGTGTTTCGGTCCAATCTGTTCTGTTTTGGGATTTTTTTCTTTACATTGTGCTCCTGCACGTGTTGTCCTGGCGTGTGCTGCAGCCATAGATCTCAACATCTCCTTCGGTCCTGACAGCTGTGAGTGTGTCTGTGAGTGTGTGTTTGTGGGTGGATACAGTATTAAAGATAAGTGCTAACGTGATGCCAGGGTGAGATGTTAACTACACTCCCTGACAAAAGTCTTGTCGCTTATCTATTTTGTAGAAACACCTGCTATTAACCTGATTTTTTATTCATCAATTGGTGTTACAAATAGCTCATATGAAAAGCTAAAACCCTGCCAAATGATGTTTAATGCACTGAAATAAATTAGTTTCACTGAAAAAAGATTTATCATTTAATCAAGACAGAAAGGTCAAATTTTGGCAAGACAAAAGTTGTGTCGCCTATACTTCTCATTTAAGGGGTACTAAATTAAGTAGTGGTGCTGTGAGATCCGAATGTAATATCTTGTATGACTTCCATAAGCTTGAAGGACTGCGTCCATGCGGTTTGGCAAGGACTTGAAGTCATCAGGAAAAGCAAAGAAAGCAGTCTTGCATGCCTCCCAGAGTTCATCAATATTCTTTGGTTTCGTCTTCCATGCTTCCTCTTTCATCCTACCCCACATATGCTCAATGATGTTCATGTCTGGTGACTGGGCTGGCCAATCCTGGAGCATCTTGAGCTTCTCCTTGAGGAACTTTGATGTGGAGATGGAAGAATGCGATGGAGCACCATCCTGCTGCAGAATTTGGCCTCTTTTATGGTTGGGAATATAAAAAGGTAGCTAAGATTTCTTAGTATTTTAGACTATTGATGTTGCCTTCCACCCTGCAGATCTCTCGCACACCCCCATACTGGATGTAACCCCAGACCATGATTTCTCCCCCACCAAACTTCACTGTTTTCTGGGTGAATCTCGGATCCATGCGGGCTCCAGTAGTTCTCCTGCAATATTTGCGGCGACTGTGGTGTAATTCAACAGAAGATTCATCTGAAAAATCCACCTTCTGCCACTTTTCCAGCGTCCATCCTTTTAGCAGGCTGTGGGCTTTGGCAAATGCCACACGGTTTTTCTATTGTCTTTTGTTTAGTGCTGGCTTCTGGGCACTGACTCGACCACGGAGGCCACTTCGAGACAGAATCCAACAAACTGTTCTGGTTGACACAGGGACTTCAGGTGACCAGGTCTCGTGGAGCTCTGCTGTAGTGGAAAATGGGCTGGCCTTGGATTTTCGAGCCAACAAACGGTCCTCTCGAGCAGTTGTCTTGCAGGGTCTGCCTGACCTGGGTTTGTCATAAACGTCTCCAGTCTCCTCAAATCTTTTTTTTCCCCTCTGTACTTAACGCTGAGACACTTTGAAGGTGTCTGCCACATCAACAGTGGATCTGGTCTTCAGCCTCTTGATAATCAAAACTTTAGTCTCAGGGTGAATCTTAGGCATGTTTGCAGAGGTCTAGTTGCAGTTGATGTGAAGGTCTAGTGCACTGGGGTTCTTTTTATACACACCTGAGATCTAATTGATCCATTATTGGTCACAGGTGAAGCTCATATGACAAGGCGACAACACTTATGTCTTTGCAAAAATTAACTCAATGGGCTTTACCAAGCTGTGAATATTAGAATATTTTTTGACAGTTTCATTTTGCACTGAAACATTATTACAAAAGCTGTTAGGATTAAAATGAGCCATTTCTTGTAAAAAAAAATCTTGATAAGAAATATATTTCAGCGGCACTTCAGTTCAATTTGTACACAAGCGACAGGACTTTTGTCAGGGACTGTAGACAATGATGTGTAAGTTGCAGGACTTTTAATGTTTAACTCACTTGTGGTTTATGTGGAGTGTGTCTCTATAAAGAGCTGGCATATGATGTTTTATATCATCTTTGACTGGTTTGTAAATGCTTTTGAATGACACACATATCCTTGACTATTAAAGCAACATTTAATGTTCACACTCACTTGGTAATAGGCACAAAAACAACAAAACCAAAATAGCATAACTGTTCATTTCACGACAGTACAGTAAATATATATGGGTGATTCTATAATTGCAGGTACATTTGGTGTCCAGCTTTTTTTAAATGGTTATATTTTTAATTATTTGTATAATTTTTTACTCATTGTAATGGATCACAAGATGTTACAGGCCATAACAATATAATCTTTCTGTAAAAAGTGTCTTATATAGATGAAAATCATGATTTCTTGTCTGAATTAGTCAGTGTATTTCTCCCATCATGTATCATTGTGTAACCAAAATATTTTATTTTACTTTTCTTTTGGTATTATTTAATTTGTTTTATTTATAAAAGCCCTAAATAGTAATTTTCCAAATTCTAGAATATAATAAATCGTTTAAAAATAACTTGTGTGTGTCTTTAAATTTGGGGAATCAACTATGTAAGATACAGGAAATGATGTCACTTCCCCTCACGGATAAAATTTGAAGCACTGAAAGGTGTGTGTGCTCTCTCTGAAAAAATATAATTTTAATCTAAAAAGTTTTTACACCAAGAGTTATTTTGTAAAACGTCAAAATTGTTACCACAATATCAAAAGGAAAACAATGTATCATCGATCATAAAGTGGGTTGTATAAAAGTCTTTTAATCATGATCATAATTTCATAAGTGCCAAGTGCTCTTAGCATGTATGCTCGGGAGTGGAGTTTTTGGCTAAAATTGTTATGCAGTCAAACTCTGTTACAATGTTATTTCTACACATTGCCTAGTCTGTCTGTAACAGAGTAGACAAACAATGCTATAAATAACTTTTTTGTTAAAAGTAATACAAAAAAGGAAGCAACTTGTTTTTGGCAAGCACTGAATTTATTAAAATTAAATAAGTTTTCAGTAAGAATAATGGAAAGAATTTGTGTGTGTGTGTTCGTGTTTTTCTATCCTGGTGGGGACTCTAACCTGACTGCATGATTTTTTTTTGAAAATGTAAAAATGCAGCATGTCTCCTGTGATGGGTAGGTTTAGGGGCAGGGGCAGTGTAGGGGGATAGAAAATACGGTTTGTACAGTATAAAAACCATTATGTCTATGGAGAGTCCCCACAAAGATAGTGAAGCAGACGTGTGTGTGTGTGTGTGTGTGTGTATTAACAGTTATGATTTTTGGTTTTGCCATTTTTGTACCTATTACCAAGAGAATATGAACATTAAATGTTTATATAGTTTGAATATTTAATAAGTATTTATGCTCACCAAGGCTGCATTTATTTGATCAAAAATACAGTAAAAACAGTAATATTGTTGAAAAATTATTACTATTTAAAACAACTATTCTCTATATCAGTATATTTTATCAATGTAATTTATTCCTGTGATCAAAGCTGTATTTTCAGCATCATTACTCCGGTCTTCAGTGTCACATGATCCTTCAGAAATCATTCTAATATGATGATTTGCTGAAGAAATATTTATGATTATTATCAATGTTGAAAACAGTTGTGCTGCTTCATATTTTTTTAAGGATCCGTCCATGAATTTATTTGAAATAGAAATCTTTTGTAACATTATAAATGTCTTTACTCTCACTTTTGATCAGTTTTATGAGTCCTTGCTGAATAAAAGTATTAATTTTCCAATTGCAACATTCAATTGCAGATATCAGACAATCAAGTTTTTCAATAAATCGAATTGTGTTTAACATCTATTAAACAAACAAGAGAAGTGTCCAGTCGTCAGCTGAAAGGATTAAAGTACCAGAGATGATGTGATAGAGAGGTCACAGGCAGAGGACAGGAGTCATTCATATTCGCATACTTGAGGAAAGTGAGGAACAGGAGCAGGAGAGAGTAGGTGGACCGGCATTGTGATGCGTTCCGTCTCAGC
Source organism: Gobiocypris rarus (assembly GCA_023029165.1). NCBI lineage: Eukaryota > Metazoa > Chordata > Actinopteri > Cypriniformes > Gobionidae > Gobiocypris > Gobiocypris rarus. The sequence continues at coordinate 35,651,739 of CM040927.1, read as the reverse complement.
TCCGCCCCCCTGCAGATCTCTTTGATGCTGAAGGGTTCAGGACGTCACTGTATCTCCTCAGAGGTCACCGCGCTGTGAACCCCAAAAAGTGCTCGCTCAGGGGCCCCGCAGGAGCCCAAGGACAAACTTTTGTTCCTAAAGAAAATAAACGTGTTGTCAGGACGAGAACAGGGAAGGTCTTGCAGAGTTTAAAACAAATAGAACAGGAAAAGAGTCGGCTCAGGTAGCCTATTAACATGGGGTCAGATCAGTATGCAAACGAGATGGGAAAACACACATCGCACAGCTGTTTGTAAGTGTGAATGAAAGGACTAATGCAGCTCCAAAAAGTATTAAGCCATAAAAATGTCACTGAATTAGATTTTAAAGCAAGTTGTATCTAACATTTTGTAAAGCAAAACAATATGCATAAGCAAGTTTGCTGGGTTTAAAATAATGAAACAATAAATATACCTTCCAGAATGATATATAACTGCATGTGAGTGTGAATTTTGGGAGAACTGACTTCATACACCAGTGGATTGATAAAATCTGAGAAGAATGCTTATGGGGCCAACTGTAAGTGAATATGTTTTGTTTTTTTTCTGACTGTCACTATAACTACTAAATTAAAACTCTGTGTAACTGTATTTAACAATATGCATGTAAATATGTTAATACATGTACATGTCAATACATAAGCGCTCAAAAAATTGCAAAAATATCACACTGAAAATGAGATGCATTGCAATGCAAAGTAAATAGCCGATTCCATCAATGCATGTCACTTTGGACAAGTTAAATATAATAAGCAAAGTAAAGTAATCTTTGAACCTCATTGGGACTAGCCAATCAGAAATGTGAATTCTGTACGAATTATAGCCTATGCATTGTTTGTTCTAATTCATTTTATACAGTGATTTAAAGTTTCCAAAGGGGAAAAAAGGGAATTGTAGGATTATGTGAGCGCTAAAAGAGGAGCATCATATCTCGCCCTCTAGTGGAAGTTTAATGTACTGCGTCGATGTGTGTATGAAAACAAACTCAATCCACAAAGCATACATGATTATAAAACTGATATTTGTAGGCTATCTGTTAACCTATGAAGAAAATAGCGACAATGTCCCCTGTTTTATATACGTTGCGTGTATATGCCATACAGACAAATCATATTTATTTTCAAATCAACTGAACAGGATAGAAATAAAAATTATAAATGATTATTGAGGGACTGAGAGTTAGTTTTATAATTTATATGATTACATGAGTTCACGTGATTTCAAGTGTCAACTTCAAGTTCAGTTTGATATCTCTTGTAATAGCCTATTATCATACAGATTTCTCGGACGTTATCAAAAATGATATTTTGTTCTACAATCAGACAAAAACCAAGTAGCCTAACACAACAAATCACGTATCGTTATATTTACCTCAGGAAAGCCATTCACTCACCATGGCATGTTAGTTAGTTAGTTAGCTAGCTAGTCGGCAGCCCTGCCAAAATTCATAAAATCGACGGCTAATATAATGATATTTGAACTGTTGTTTTCCCTCCGATATGATGTCACTTCCTGCAGGATGATGTCATTGAGGAACAGAACTTGCAGAATGGAAAGTAAAAGCCTACCGAAAACACAGGGGGACTAATAAACAATTAATATAATATTCCAGCATGTTTTGTTATATGATGAGAGAGAAAAAGTTAAGAGTTTAAAACAATAGTTTTGAAAATTCTGCCATTAATACTCACCCTGAACCAATGAGGTTCATTCTCGTGTGCATCACGTTTGAACTTCAGCAAGAACCAATGAGGTTCATTCTCGTTACGCATCACGTTTGAGCTTCAGCAAGAACCAATGAGGTTCATTCTCGTGTTACGCATCACGTTTGAGCTTCAGCAAGAACCAATGAGGTTCATTCTCGTGTTACTCATCACGTTTGATCTTCAGCGAGAACCAATGAGGTTCATTCTCGTTACGCATCACGTTTGAGCTTCAGCAAGAACCAATGAGGTTCATTCTCGTTATTACGCATCACGTTTGAGCTTCAGCAAGAACCAATGAGGTTCATTCTCATGTTACGCATCACGTTTGAGCTTCAGCAAGAACCAATGAGGTTCATTCTCGTGTTACGCATCACGTTTGAGTTTCAGCAAGAACCAATGAGGTTCATTCTTGTGTTACGCATCACGTTTGAGCTTCAGCAAGAACCAATGAGGTTCATTCTCGTGTTACGCATCACGTTTGAGCTTCAGCAAGAACCAATGAGGTTCATTCTCGCATCACGTTTGAGTTTCAGCAAGAACCAATGAGGTTCATTCTCGTGTTACGCATCACGTTTGAGTTTCAGCAAGAACCAATGAGGTTCATTCTCGTGTTACGCATCACGTTTGAGTTTCAGCAAGAACCAATGAGGTTCATTCTCGTGTTACGCATCACGTTTGAGCTTCAGCAAGAACCAATGAGGTTCATTCTCGTGTTACGCATCACGTTTGAGCTTCAGCAAGAACCAATGAGGTTCATTCTCATCACGTTTGAGCTTCAGCAAGAACCAATGAGGTTCATTCTCGTGTTACGCATCACGTTTGAGCTTCAGCAAGAACCAATGAGGTTCATTCTCGTGTTACACATCACGTTTGAGCTTCAGCAAGAACCAATGAGGTTCATTCTCGTGTTACGCATCACGTTTGAGCTTCAGCAAGAACCAATGAGGTTCATTCTCGTGTTACGCATCACATTTGAGCTTCCACAAAGGGTTTTTCTTGTGCATCAAGTAGTTTCGGTTGAGATTTTATGTTTGCTGATCAATTTTTCTATGTGAATAAAAGCCTACATTCAGTCTGTTCATCATATAAATTGATCGAATCTCTTCAGAAAAATTGGACTAAACCACACAATTCATATGGATGGAAGGACAGAAAGAAAGAAGAAAAAAAATCTTAATTTGTGTTCCAAAGATGGATTTGGAACGACATGAGGGTGAATAATAAATAACTGAATTTTCATTTTTGGTTGAACTATTCCTTTAATATTTGACCCTATCATATATTAAGGCGTATATATGATGGGGGCATGAAAATGTACATTTTAAAAAGAATGGGGCAAACTGAATGAGTCTTACAGACCTTTAGGTTTAAATGAAGTAACTGGAAGGACAGGAGGAGAGGAGAAGAGGAAGAGGAACGGAAGAGACTCTCTTCTGCATGCATTATTGAAGCATGTGCAGTTACATAACCGCCTCACACTCTCAACTGTGCTCAAAACTGTATCCAGGGGATGTTCTGAAGCTGCACTTTGGTATTTAGATGACAAAGAAATAATGAAGTGGAAAGAGCCACGCTGCTTTCGTTCCTCATGCGCTACTGGAGACGCTCGCGCTCCGCCTGCACATTGATTATATTAAATATCCTGTCATTAATCTAGCTTGATGTTTGTGTGGAATTATGTAAATTGCCTTAATCCATTTAGACTACTTATTTATGCTTCTGTTGCAGTTATTAATATTTTCCTATCCGATGTGTGTAGCTTATTAAAATGAATATATTTATTTCTATGTCCAAATTCTTAATGACAAAGAAATAGAAAACATTATTAATGTAACCTTTATAATCAAATATTTTTATTGTGTACTTTTTATTTTATTAATTTATTATTGATACTCTTTATACTCTATTTGCACTATTATTTTTAATTTATTTTTTGCACTTTGCTGGCAATAAAAATTTTGTTTATTTACTGCCAATAATGTACAAATATATTGAAAATGTACACAGGTCCTTAATAAAAGCTGAAATATTGAAAACCTGTTAAATGCACACAAAAAATGTTTGCATTATGAACTGTATATGTGACCTCAAAAGCTTGTGATTTATGCATATTTTCAATTATCCATGCATTTAACATTCAGATATTATGTAACATAAGTGAAACATTTGAGTGTCATCACTTATTCATGTGCCTGCCTGAACATTTCTAGCTCGAGGGGGTTGTGTCAGAGTTTTCTCTCAGTCAAGGATGGTACTAAATATTAATATTAAAGTTTCAAGTCAAGTCAAATATATTTGTTAGAGTATTCAGGGTGCTAGTCAGTTGCTAGGGTGTTCTCGATGGTTATAGGTTGTTGCTTATAGCCTATGTCCATCCTGATATTCTGGTCTCTAAAAATTGCTTGGGTCTGTCTATGACCTAAAAAGTTATCGTTATAGAGAATAATAGTCAGGAAGAGTCTGGAAACTCTTCAAAGCTCCACTTGTTGTTGCCGGAACACAAACATCTGAACCTTCAGCACATTTCTATAGTCGCTCTTTTCTTCCTGAAGGGTGAAAACATGAGATCCTAAAAACAAAACTCCAGCCTGTCAAAAGCTCCTGTGAGGGCAAACAAGACCCAGAGTCAAGACAGATCAAAACTGTGTTTGCTGACAGGTGATTCATTATTTCGCAGCTGCTTTATGACTGAATGAGTAATGATGAAACCCTACCAAACCAGAGGATCAAAGTCTGATTGTCATCAAACAACAGATGAGAAAGGAAAGGACTTAAAAGTGCAGAAGTTGAGAGAGGAAAGAACGAGGGACAGCAAGTTTTTTAAACAAACAAATAACCCAGTAAAGCAGCATAAAACATGAAATAAGGACTACCAGGGCAAGTTTATATATAAATTATAATTTAATATAACTTACTAAAAGTAAATATTTAATTCAGTAAATATTCCTCATTGTGGGTTTATTTTTAAAGCAGTAATAAACTGAGAAATCAAATTTTCATTAACACTGAAGTCTCACAGCAGCCAATCACAGCAGTGGGCGTTTACACTGACGTCTCACACAAGCCAATCACAGCAGTGGGCGTTTACACTGACGTCTCACACAAGCCAATCACAGCAGTGGGCGTTTACACTGATGTCTCACACAAGCCTATCACAGCAGTGGGCGTTTACACTGATGTCTCACACAAGCCTATCACAGCAGGGGGCGTTTACACTGATGTCTCACACAAGCCAATCACAGCAGGGCGTTTACACTGAAGTCTCACACAAGCCAATCACAGCAGGGGCGTTTACACTGATGTCTCACACAAGCCAATCACAGCAGGGGCGTTTACACTGATGTCTCACACAAGCCAATCACAGCAGGGGCGTTTACACTGATGTCTCACACAAGCCAATCACAGCAGGGGCGTTTACACTGAAGTCTCACACAAGCCAATCACAGCAGGGGCGTTTACACTGATGTCTCACACAAGCCAATCACAGCAGTGGGCGTTTACACTGATGTCTCACACAAGCCAATCACAGCAGGGGCGTTTACACTGATGTCTCACACAAGCCAATCACAGCAGTGGGCGTTTACACTGAAGTCTCACACAAGCCAATCACAGCAGTGGGCGTTTACACTGACGTCTCACACAAGCCAATCACAGCAGTGGGCGTTTACACTGACGTCTCACACAAGCCAATCACAGCAGTGGGCGTTTACACTGATGTCTCCACAAGCCAATCACAGCAGGGGCGTTTACACTGATGTCTCACACAAGCCAATCACAGCAGGGGCGTTTACACTGATGTCTCACACAAGCCAATCACAGCAGGGGCGTTTACACTGATGTCTCACACAAGCCAATCACAGCAGTGGGCGTTTACACTAACGCCTCACACAAGCCAATCACAGCAGTGGGCGCACTGATGTCTCACACAAGCCAATCACAGCAGTGGGCGTTTACACTGATGTCTCACACAAGCCAATCACAGCAGGGGCGTTTACACTGATGTCTCACACAAGCCAATCACAGCAGTGGGCGTTTACACTAACGCCTCACACAAGCCAATCACAGCAGTGGGCGTTTACACTGATGTCTCACACAAGCCAATCACAGCAGTGGGCGTTTACACTGATGTCTCACACAAGCCAATCACAGCAGTGGGCGTTTACACTGATGTCTCACACAAGCCAATCACAGCAGGGGCGTTTACACTGATGTCTCACACAAGCCAATCACAGCAGTGGGCGTTACACTGATGTCTCACACAAGCCAATCACAGCAGTGGGCGTTTACACTGATGTCTCACACAAGCCAATCACAGCAGTGGGCGTTTACACTAACGTCCTCACAGCAGCCAATCACAGCAGTGGGCGTTTACACTAACGCCTCACACAAGCCAATCACAGCAGTAGGCGTTTACACTGATGTCTCACACAAGCCAATCACAGCAGTGGGCGTTTACATTGATGTCTCACACAAGCCAATCACAGCAGTGGGCGCGTTTACACTAACGCCTCACACAAGCCAATCACAGCAGTGGGCGTTTACACTGATGTCTCACACAAGCCAATCACAGCAGTGGGCGTTTACACTGATGTCTCACAAGCCAATCACAGCAGTGGGCGTTTACACTGATGTCTCACACAAGCCAATCACAGCAGGGGCGTTTACACTGATGTCTCACACAAGCCAATCACAGCAGTGGGCGTTTACACTGATGTCTCACACAAGCCAATCACAGCAGTGGGCGTTTACACTGATGTCTCACACAAGCCAATCACAGCAGTGGGCGTTTACACTGATGTGTCACACAAGCCAATCACAGCAGGGGTGTTTACACTGATGTCTCACACAAGCCAATCACAGCAGGGGCGTTTACACTGATGTCTCACACAAGCCAATCACAGCAGTGGGCGTTTACACTAACGTCTCACACAAGCCAATCACAGCAGTGGGCGTTTACACTGATGTCTCACACAAGCCAATCACAGCAGTGGGCGTTTACACTGATGTCTCACACAAGCCAATCACAGCAGGGGCGTTTACACTGATGTCTAACACAAGCCAATCACAGCAGTGGGCGTTTACACTAACGTCTCACACAAGCCAATCACAGCAGTAGGCGTTTACACTGATGTCTCACAAGCCAATCACAGCAGTGGGCGTTTACACTGATGTCTCACACAGCCAATCACAGCAGTGGGCGCTACACTGTCGTCTCACACAAGCCAATCACAGCAGTGGGCGTTTACACTGAAGTCTCACACAAGCCAATCACAGCAGTGGGCATTTACACTGAAGTCTCACACAGCCAATCACAGCAGTTTACACTGATGTCTCACAGCAAGCCAATCACAGCAGTGGCGTTTACACTGATGTCTCACACAAGCCAATCACAGCAGTGGGCGTACACTGGCGTCTCACAGCAGCCAATCACAGCAGGGGCGCTTTACACTGGCGTCTCACAGCAGCCAATCACAGCAGTGGGCATTTACACTGATGTCTCACACAAGCCAATCACAGCAGTGGGCGTTTACACTGGCGTCTCACAGCAGCCAATCACAGCAGTGGGCGTTTACACTGGCGTCTCACAGCAGCCAATCACAGCAGTGGGCGTTTACACTGATGTCTCACAGCAGCCAATCACAGCAGTGGGCATTTACACTGAAGTCTCACACAAGCCAATCACAGCAGTGGGCGTTTACACTGGCGTCTCACAGCAGCCAATCACAGCAGTGGGCGTTTACACTGATGTCTCACAGCAGCCAATCACAGCAGTGGGTTTACATGACAACGATGTACTAAAAACGTTTTACCTTTGCGTTTTTCACATACAGATGACAACATTGTCAAAACGATCCCTGTTCGCACAGATCCACAAAAACGATTAAAAATGCTGTATTATTCATGCCATGCCTGTAGATGGCGATGTCAGTTTATAAAGAATCACTACGCACCTATAGACTGAACACGTGATATGCATGTGCATGATGTCACCGTTTTCACAAATTCATGTTTACACAATGGTACTGGTTTCAAAAACGTGCTTTTCAGGCCTTCAAAATGCTGTTGTCATGTAAATGAACAGCCAAAACGCATATAAAGTTTCCATTTTGAGATACAAACGGTGTCATGTAAATGGCCACTCAGACACAAAGCTTACTGTCTACTGTACTCACAATAGGAACCTGCTGTTAGTAATATTTTTTTGTGAAGAATACATTTTTTGTTTTAAATACTACTTAAAAAAAAAATCTTTCACAACATATCTTTATTTAAAATGTATTTCTTTTAGTTTTCAGATCAGTTTAAACAGTAAAAACATACACTGAACAATTAAGTGATTGTAAAAAAAAAATGCTTGACATATTGTAGCCCCTGACACAACTTACCCCTGTTTAACCCTCGATAACCTGTTTAATGCTCAATAAAGACTCAAACAATTTTTGCATTGCATTGTGTTAAATTTCGAATTCAGCTTTGATTATTAAATATATATGTGAAAGATCTGAGGCGCAGTCAGTGTGCAGCGATCGATACTCTTCCCACAGTATGAAAGAAGTAACTCAACAGTCACTCTGAGCTGAAGTACTGTATGATTTATCACAGTCAGATGGCCTGCAGGGTCTCCGTGGAGACGGTTGCCGTAATTGTACAAAACTGCGGGTGGTCCGGGCTCTCAGGGGATGCAAGGATGTTCAGGAAAACACTGCAGCTCATTATGATACTAACAGAAACTAGGACACACTGCAGAACATCACACCTGGAAACATGATCCGTGCACACTCCATTACAGACAAGAGATATATTAAGAGATAGATGAGTATAATTATAGAAATATACACTTTCATTTAATTCATAACTGTTTTCTATAGTAATATATTTTAAAGTATCATTACTCCAATCTTTAGTGTCACGTGATTCTTCAGAAATCATTCTAATAATGTTTATTTGCTGCTTGAGGAACATTTCTGATTATTACCAAAACAAAATCTTGATACAAGTAAAAAAAAACAGCCTTTATTTGAAATATAAGTCTTTTGTAAGATGTCTTTACTTTTGATTAATTTAATGCATCCTTGAATAAAAGTATTAATTGCGTTATCTTTGAATAGATGGATAGATGGACAGACGGATAGACAGATAGATAAATCAAATATTTCCCCTGCAGACACATCTAGCAAAAAAAGCAGGAGCCTTCAGTGCTCAGATTACACTTATATTGCCAAAAGTATTAGGACACCCCTCCAAATCATTGAAATCAGGTGTTCAATCACTTCCATGGCCACAGGTGTATAAAATCCATCACCTAGGCATGCAGACGCCAAACATTTGTGAAAGAATCACACCCTGATGAAGGCTTGTAAGCCACAACCCGTAGGTGTACTTGTCACCTGTTTTTAAAAGAATAAGCCATGATGAATTAAAAGCGTTTTAACTTTTTCTACATCATTCGAGTGCCTTGGAAATTCTTTATTTATTTGTGAAAGAATGCTCGCTCTCAGGAGCTCAGTGAATTCAAGCGTGGTACCGTGATAGCTTGCCACCTGTGCAATAAATGGGTTTTCATGGCCGAGTAGCTGCCTCCAAGCCTTACATCACCAAGAGCAATGCAAAGCGTGGGATGCAGTGGTGTAAAGCACGCCGCCACTGGACTCTAGAGCAGTGGAGACGTGTTCTCTGGAGTGACCAATCACGCTTCTCTGTCTGGCAATCCGATGATTCTGGGTTTGGCGGTTGCCAGGAGAACGGTACTTGCCTGACTGCATTGTGCCAAGTGTGAAGTTTGGTGGAGGGGGGATTATGGTGTGGGGTTGTTTTTCAGGGGTTGAGCTTGCCCCCCCCCCCCATTAGTTCCAGTGAAAGGAACTCTTAATGCTTCAGCATACCATGACATTTTGGACAATTTTATGCTCTCAACTTTGTGGGAACAGTTTGGGGATGGCCCCTTCCTGTTCCAACATGACTGCACACCAGTGCACAAAGCAAGGTCCATAAAGACATGGATGAGCAAGTTTGGTGTGGAGGAACTTGACTGGCCTGCACAGAGTCCTGACCTCAACCCGATAGAACACCTTTGGGATGAATTAGAGCGGAGACTGCAAGCCTTCTCTTCCAACATCAGTGCCTGACCTCACAAATGTGCTTCTAGAAGAATAGTCAAAAATTCCCATAAACACACTCCTAACCTTGTGGAAAGCCTTCCCAGAAGAGTTGAAGCTGTTATAGCTGTAAAGGGTGGGTCAACTCCATATTAAAGCCTACGAATTAAGAATGGGATGTCATTAAAGTTCATGTGCATGTAAGGCAGGCATCAAAAACTTTTGGCAATATAGTGTATAAAGAAAAACAGCCGTGTTCCGAATGTAAAAACCAAATGAAAATAATAGTCAGTCTAAAATACATGGGATTGCCTCTAATGCTTAAATGTTCACAGTAATTTATGTTTGTGGAAAGCGCGTGTTTAACCTTACTCTGTTTCTTTAGGCGTGTCTTTCTTTTTCATTGTCTCTTTCTATCCGTCTCTCACGCAGCCCTCCTGGGATGCACAAAATGCTAATAAGTGTGTCAAATAAACAAACAATGAGAAATGGCCGTCCCATGGCCCCTCTCTCCTTCAGCTTTGATCTCTGTGTGTTGTATTGTTCGCTCGAGCCTGTTGTTCTCCTGAAAGCCTCTATGTATCAAAAGCATGACAATCGACTACAGGAACAGAGAATAAAGAGTTCAGATGGAGCCAGGATCAGCTTTTGAATGAGTTTAGGCACTGTAAGTTGCAACTAGTGATAAAAAATGATTTTAAATGTATTATACATACACAGTTACTTAAAGGTGAAGTGTGCAACCTTTGTAATGGTAAAATACAACAACTAAATAAGCTCGTCATAGACTCCTGGAGTATAAACACTTAAAACGTCATGTCAATTTCAGGTTTAACCAGCAATGCATGGCAGCTTGAAATGGGAATATACCAGTTTGTCCAACCAATGGAAGATGGGATAGACATTGACATTTTTTTGTCCACATAATTGTGACTGGTCAACCCTCAGTTATTTAATGAATTATACAATAATTATTTCATTTATACAAAAATTATTTAACTGTTCATTTCAGATGTCTTTTAATATTTGAATAATAATTATGTATTTTATAAAATGATTTATTTCACAATTTCAGTAATATTGTAATATTTTATTTAAAAAATAATGTAATATTTTATTTAATAATCATTTGATTTATACAATAATTATTTAATTATTAATTTCAGATTGTCATTTAATATTTGATATACTAACTTTATACAATTAAGATTTAATCATTGACAGCACCAATTATTTAGTATTTTTGAAGAATAATTACAGGTCCTTCTCAAAAAATTAGCATATTGTGATAAAAGTTCATTATTTTCCATAATGTAATGATAAAAATTAAACTTTCATATATTTTAGATTCATTGCACACCAACTGAAATATTTCAAGTCTTTTATTGTTTTAATACTGATGATTTTGGCATACAGCTCATGAAAACCAAAAATTCCTATCTCAAAAAATTTGCATATTTCATCCGACCAATAAAAGAAAAGTGTTTTTAACACAAAAAAAGTCAACCTTCAAATAATTATGTTGAGTTATTCACTCAATACTTGGTCGGGAATCCTTTTGCAGAAATTACTGCTTCAATGTGGCGTGGCATGGAGGCAATCAGCCTGTGGCACTGCTGAGGTGTTATGGAGGCCCAGGATGCTTCGATAGCGGCCTTAAGCTCATCCAGAGTGTTGGGTCTTGCGTCTCTCAACTTTCTCTTCACAATATCCCACAGATTCTCTATGGGGTTCAGGTCAGGAGAGTTGGCAGGCCAATTGAGCACAGTAATACCATGGTCAGTAAACCATTTACCAGTGGTTTTGGCACTGTGAGCAGGTGCCAGGTCGTGCTGAAAAACGAAATCTTCATCTCCATAAAGCTTTTCAGCAGATGGAAGCATGAAGTGCTCCAAAATCTCCTGATAGCTAGCTGCATTGACCCTGCCCTTGATAAAACACAGTGGACCAACACCAGCAGCTGACATGGCACCCCAGACCATCACTGACTGTGGGTACTTGACACTGGACTTCAGGCATTTTGGCATTTCCTTCTCCCCAGTCTTCCTCCAGACTCTGGCACCTTGTTTTCCGAATGACATGCAAAATTTGAGCGACAGTCCAGTGCTGCTTCTCTGTAGCCCAGGTCAGGCGCTTCTGCCGCTGTTTCTGGTTCAAAAGTGGCTTGACCTGGGGAATGCGGCACCTGTAGCCCATTTCCTGCACACGCCTGTGCACGGTGGCTCTGGATGTTTCTACTCCAGACTCAGTCCACTGCTTCCGCAGGTTAGAAATAAAGCTGTAACAGTGTGTGTTTATGATGATTCGATCTATGAATTTTAATTGCACTAGCTGTGGATGTTTTTGGTAACCATGACTTCGCAACAAGGAAAGAAAGTGTGTATGAGTAATCTAAATTTAAATGATAATTTTCCATTTAAATTCATAGAGATGACATTGTCCAGAACTGTAAAATGCACACATGAACATGCACACACACACACACACACACACACACACACACACACACACACACACACTCACACACACACCCTCTCCATACAGCCTCCGAAACAACAAACCCACAACATCAGCAGCTTTTGTTGGTGTTGACCCTGAAAGCTAATGAAATGGCCCAATCCATTTTCTAAACCTGCTTCTTGTACAAAACATACCAAGTGCAAAGAAGCTGCTTCAGTCCCGCTCTGTTAATTAGCTCCAGCCTGAAAGCAGCCCGTCTTTGACCATTCATTCTTCAGACGTCTCCTGAATCACAGACACAAGCTTTTAGGCCATCCGTAAATAAATAATGCAGCCTTGAGTTTAATCAGCAGAATTCCTTTTTTTCACAAAACTGAAATGTCAAAAACACGACCACTAAGCAAAATGTGCAACTAAACAAGTTGACTTTGAGAAAAAGTATCTGTTCCATTTGTGTGTTTTGTGTGGTGTTTTTAACAGTACATAAGTTGGTGCAATGGTACAGTCTGTTTTAGCGCAATAATGCATCAAGACTGATTCGCAGAAAATGTTTTGGACCCTGTTTACCTCTGTTATTAGTGCTGACAACTTGTGACTAAATTACTTTTAATTCAGAACATAATTATTGCAACATTTTGCAGATGAGCAAATGGAATTTTAAAATACACATAGTGTTCTTTCAGGGCCAGTAATATACTCAGAAATGAACATTGAGAAATCCAGGTAACCAGGCAACAAAGCACAGAAGGCAAACATCAGTGAAAATCAGTGAGGAAGACCACACACATGGGAGAAACCATGACAGAAGTGGACTGAACTTGAACTTGAACAGAATCCTGCCTTCCTGCTAGTTTCAGTCTAGTGAACAATAGGTTTAAAACAAATTTGTATAATTGTTTCTGGGTATCAAAAAAGAAGTCTACAAGCATCATTTCAGATTCTAATTTGTTAATATTTAAAGCCAAATATATACACCGATCAGGCATAACATCAGTGAATAACACTGACTGTCTCTTCATCACAGCACCTGTTAGTGGGTGGGATATATGCAGCAAGTGAAATTTTTTTCATTTGATGTGTTAAAAGCAGGAAACACAGGAAACACAAGGATCAAATTGTGATGGCTAGATGACTGGGTCAGAGCATCTCCAAAACTGCAGCTCTTGTGGGGTGTTCCCGGTCTGCAGTGGTCAGGATCTATCAAAAGTGCTCCAAGGAAGGAACAGTGGAGAACCGGAGACAGGGTCATGAGCGGCCAAGGCTCATTGATGCACGTGGGGATTGAAGGCTGGCCCATGTGGTCCGATCAAACAGACAAGCTCCTGTAGCTCAAATTGCTCAAGAAGTTAATGCTGGTTCTGATAAAAAGGTGTCAGAACACACAGTGCATCGCAGTTTGTTGCGTATGGGGCTGCATAGATGCAGACCAGTCAGGGTGCCCATGCTGTGGGCACATGAGCATCAGAACTGGACCATGGAGCAATGGAAAAGGTGGCCTGGTCTGATAAATCACGTTTTCTTTTACATCACGTGAATGTAAGGACACATGGCACAAATGGTTCAGGGATGATTTGAGGAGCACAACAATGAGTTTGGGGTGTTGACTTGGCATCCAAATTCCCCAGATCTCAATCTAATCGAGCATCTGTGAGATGTACTGAACATCTAAGTCCGATCCATGGAGGCCCACCTCGCAACTTACAGGACTTAAAGGGGTACTTCAGCGCTGGGAAGATGAATCTGTATTTAAACTGGGTCATTAAAGTAGTAGAAATGTAAAATTATTTTTGAATTTGGTGCCTTCTAGACTGAGAAAACACAGACAATGTATTTTTGTCTCATGGGGATGAAAGACAACAATTCCCAGAATGCACTTCGCTGCCCTCCTACTCTAAGCACGGCTAGTCGGCTACAGGATTATTGGATCACTTGCCTACCACGTTCATTTTCAGAAAATCAGTTCAGTTAGAGACACTACAATTAAAAACTGAACGTGTCTGTTCGATATAATGGGAGTGAGCCGATTTAGCGTCACGGCACAAACGCAGCAGGATCGGATTACATTCATCACATGAGCTGAGGTAAGCTCGGGATTCGCGGCTGCGGCTGCATTCACAGCGTGTGTTCAGCTCATGTCTTTGGAAGCTTAACTTTCATAGGAAGTTCATTTGAAAAGTTGAAACGCTCACTTTGCTCTCCACCGCTCCGTTTACATGAATCTCCGCAGCTCCGCGAGCCGAGTGCTGTGAGTGTGATGTTGAAAACATGTGGAAATAGCGCCTCCTGCTGGCTGTAGTCTCTAGCCTCTGGCCAAAAACTCCTCCGATGATGCAAAATGACGATATTTGCGTCATCTGAGGAATTTTTCCAGAAATAAAATACATAATTCTCTCGTCTCAGGGCCATATGAGGGGGGAAAGTACGATAATTTGAATATTTTCCCAGGTTTCTACTGATGCAAAGCTCAATGCTAATCGCTGAAGTAACCCTTTAAAGGATCTGCTGCTAACATCTTGGTGCCAGATACCACAGCAAACCTTCAGATGTCTAGTGGAGTCCATGCCTTGACGGGTCAGGGCTGTTTTGGTTGCAAAGGGGGGACAAATACAATATTAGGAAGGTGATCATAATGTTATGCCTGATTGGTGTATATATGTGGAATTATATATATACCAAATGAAAACACACATCTAATGGATGTGTTGGCAGTATAAGGTGCTGTTCACACAGAAAGTGTTTTTCCATTCCTCTGCACTACTTTTTCATCGATTTTCTATGTGAATGCGCTAGACGGACGTGTTTGACTGTTGCACTTGCATCTTTTCATGCTTGGCACAGCGTTCTGAAACCACAGCACTCAAGTTAAAATAAGTTCAATTTTTAAAAGAAGCGTGTTGAGACCTTGAGGTTTTTTCCCAATTCTACTGCCTGCGTCTCACGTTTTTCAAAGCAAAACCGCTTTCTGTGTGAACCAGCCAGAAGAGTTCTATCATGGGCAACAACTTTGTCAAACAATGCACAAGGAGAAATCCAGGGAAACAGGCAACAAAGCACAGATTGCAAACAGAGGAAGACTAGATTTGAGAGAAAACTTTGACAGAATTGTACATATTGGGTGGATAAAACCTTCAACAGAATACTTATGTAATCCATTTTGTAATGTCAAGATTGGAATAAAAGGAAAATAAAGGGGTTGACAGAACTTTTCTAGTACTTTTTCTAGAACTTAAGGGGTGCTAAAGTGGTGAGCAATGAAAAAAACCCTACAAACAAGGACATACAAACTTCATAAATATCCATGGAACCATACAGAAGGGGATACATGAAGAAAGGAAGGAAGGAAGGTCAGTTCTGTGTCACAGAAACAGTGTTGAGGGAAACTCTTCTCTTATTCTTTGCTGCACTTTTAATGGGAATGATTGTTCCCTCTCCTCTGCATGAGTTTAGCAGATGCTTATGTAATTGTTTCTGTGGGATTTGAGAGCCGAATGGGAACCCCCGAGGGCTGCATATTCCCTGTCCAGCTTCACCAGATCTTTGCATCTCTTTTATCTCTTTTTAATAACACCAGGGAGAGCCGGGATGAGTGGTAACAGCGGAGTACAGGTCTGAAGAGTTTGCACTGGATAAGATGAAAATGAGTTGAATAGAACAGACCCATGGCATGAGATATGATCTGCTGTGTATAAACATTAATGGAACTAAAAGCATTGCAGTCTAATGACAAATAACTGCTCTGAAAGCCCTAGTGAGTCATTTAGCAAATGCTTCTAAATAAAGCAGCCATGATTCATTCATTTTCATCATGTATTATTCACCTTCTCCATATGGACTACTAAAAGATGAATCACAAAAAATTACAATTTGGAGCAAAGTTTTGAAGTTGTAAATAAAACGGATATTGATCCAATAAGGATATTGGAGTATGTTTAAAAAAAAATACTTTCTATTTCATAATTTCACTTTAAATTAAATGTTTTACTTGCCATTTCATAATTATTTGTTAAATTTACTATCAATTTCTGAGTTAAAATTTCAACCGGAATTCAAAACAATGTTGTTTTCTTTCAGTGAATGTATAAAATATTAGCCTGACAAGCCAGACCCACATCAAGATGTTGGGTCTGGGAATTCACCTTTGGCAGGGCTCAATCCGAGGCCTGGAATAAACGGATGTCTTTCAAATTCCCTCTGCACGCAATAAGATAGCGCTACAACCAACCAGAGCAACGAAGAAGGTGAAGAGGAGCTAGTTGTTTAGTGATTAGCTAGTTGATAGTAAACTTTTGCCGTATCTGGGCGGCAAAACTATGAACACATCTTCCTTTCTTAATAATGACTTCAGTGCTGTTTTTTTCTCAAAGAAAAGCTTAACTGCAAGTCTTCCAGAGTCGCGGCCAAAGCCGATTCGAAAGACCGCTGTTCGCCTGCTTCTTTGTTTACAAGTAGCACGTGAAACCTCCGCATCTCTGCCGTCATTATGTTAAGCCCGCCCACTGACTCTATACACGATGTGATTGGCCTGACCAGAGTTTGGTTTTTCCAGCTCGCAAGCAAACGGAGAGTTGCTAGACTACACTCGCAGCAAATATTAGATTTGCTGCCGCTAGGGTGCGTCTAGATTTCTAGGCTAATAAAATAGAACAGTTTATCGCAATATACACACACTCACATCCACACACACACAAATTATTAGTAAAAATAAGTAAAAAAGTACTTATTTACTTATTTTAAAAAAGTATGCAATTTAATATTGTGACTACTTCTGACTGTTGCATTCTAGTGAAAGAGAAAATTTGGAGACACTTTTTTTTTGGTCATTTTTGGTAATTTTTTTCCATAAGAGGAAAAAGTCTCGGTTACGTATAGTAACCCTCATTCCCTGAAGGAGGGAACGGAGATGTCATATCGAACGTGACTGACTGAAAGGGAACTTAAATCATGGGGATTTAAATCATGCATATCCATTTTAAAATGAATGTATATAAAGATGAAATCACGGTTAACAGACACTGAGGTTTTGGAACCACAAATTAATGCATATATTGTATATTTTTATTTCTTACTTGTCTTATTGCCGATGGCTTGTGGTTGTTAAACATAATGGCCACCAAAATATCTCCAGTGATGAAGAACCTTGTGATAAGGGACAGAGAGCCATAGAGGAAAAACATGACATGAATGAGGCCTAATGATGAGCAATTACTGATGAGCTGACAGAAGATGAATGGAGGACACATGACCCTGGGACAGATAAAAGTGTAGCAGTGCACAAATGGACCATCAAAGACCCAATATAGCAGATAAATTGGACAGTGGAGGGTACGGTGACTTCTGTGTTACTCGCTTCGAGGCGATTTAATACAAAAACAATGCTTTGTTTTTATTGCAACTTCTCCAACTTCTATTTTTTTTTTCATTCTGTCCCTCACTTGGTTCATTAGCAGTGCTCTACAATGAAGCAGCCCATGAGAAGAGCTGAGTGGCAGTGACCTTCTTATAGAATGTTCTGGAATGCTCCAGTGATCACATTAAACTCTTTTTAATGGGCTCTGTACATACAATTCATCTGGAGAATTGGACCAGGTGTTGAACGCTTGAAATGAGGATAGGAGAGACTCTGAAGGTGACTCAATTCTAAAGTATTTTCTTCATTCGGTCAGCAAATTCTTTCTGAACATGATTATGACGTCTATAAGATGCCTAAATTATCATGCAGCATTGCACGTATCCTTCATGGAGACGATATTAATGCATTGCAAGCATCTTGGCGAAAAAAATCCAAAGTTGCAAGAAAGACGTAGCAAGAAAAGTGTTGATTTATAAATATAATAATTTATCCAATAAGATGGCTCTATAATGCACTATAATGACAGTCATTGGAATCATACCTCATGCGGACAGCACATCTATCCACTTAAGACTGTAAAAAAAGACTCTTATATTTCTCTTCTGTGAAATGCAATATTGTGGCATTCCCTGTTTGATCCTCACAGATGTTCGGTTTTTAAGGCTCATGCGTGCTCCGTTTGGATTATATAATGAAATGACACAATTTAACTCTCATTTATCTCTCAGTGAAACGAGACCTGGATTTACGCTCTTATCCCACATTTGCATTTGAATACACACACAGAATATTTCAATTCCACACCATAAATAACCAGCAATATGCAAAATGAAGGAATAAATACAACCAAAATATGCATAAACATCCTTTCACATAAACACATACAGAGGCACATACATGTATATATGCACACTCATTTATAAGCAAATGCACAAAACTTTGCATCTCATAAATCAATAAGCTATTGAATTGCTCTTTTTCTAGAATCTCATTGCAATTCACCCAAGAAAAACATGAAACACATATGAGATGTAGGGAGCAATTACTCTATAAAATAAATAAATGAACGTACTGTAATATTTTTCACAGCCAGTGGCAGAAATTCAAGCACTTCACTGTTATTAAATATGTTTTACTCTTCACCCTGACTTTCGATATTGATTTGATTAAATATTTATATTTAAAACTACAGTATGATGATCTAAAAGTATAAAATATAAGCTTTTATTTGAAAAAAAAAAAAACACTGTATTAATTTAAAATTGTGAGACTGTGGTGCTTGTTTCCTTCACAACCAACCATTTTTCCCCATTTAAAGTTTTTTAAATTAAGTGTAACACTTTACAATAATGCTCATTAGCTAACGCTAGTTAAAGTATAAACTGATATTGACTAACAA
Organism: Gobiocypris rarus; assembly: GCA_023029165.1. Classification (NCBI taxonomy): domain Eukaryota; kingdom Metazoa; phylum Chordata; class Actinopteri; order Cypriniformes; family Gobionidae; genus Gobiocypris; species Gobiocypris rarus. The sequence goes on along the minus strand of CM040927.1, from coordinate 35,632,690 downwards.
TGAGTAATACAGTTTGTATCAATCAGCGTTCTGATTATTCTGCTTCTGTTTCTTCTTTTTCTGCTCGAGTCTATGGCAGCTCATAGAATTGCTTGCGGGAAAGTTATGAAATTTGGCACACAGATGGAGGACAGTCTGAAATTTCACCAAAGCAACTTTGGAGTCTCTAACTAAATCCCTCTAGCGCCACCACCTGTCCAAAGTTGCACTCAAGTTTGTGCTAATAACTTTTTGACAACAGTAGGCCTATCATCAGACATAAAAAAACAAATAAAATGATTGTATAGCCAAAATTTTATATTTGTTATCCCAGTCACTCTCTTTCTATAGAGAATCTGGAAACAAGGACTAAATTTAGCAGGATCGGTCAGGTCGGGAAGAAAACCATTCTAAGTGGTAAGCGGGTGAACACAGAGTGAATTTTAAGCGGGAACGGGTGGGTGCGGAATAGAACCTAGAGGGAGCAGGAATAAAAAAAAACAATCCTGCGCAAACCTCTACCGTAAGGGCTAGAAACAAATTTCCCCCTGATTCTGTGGCTAAAGACGATTCGATTGAACCCTATCCCGTCATTTTCTGTAGTGCCAATTTTCCCGCCAAAAAAACTCTGCTTTTTCGAATTCCTCTTAGACGGTTTATCCAATTGGCATGAAAATTGAACCAGATCATCTTCAGACAATGCCAACAAAAAGTTATTTAATTCAAGTCGATTTTTGAAAAACAATTTTACGAACAAATTTTACAAAGCACTTCCGAAAATAGACATAAGGCTGTATCTCAGCAACGCTTTATTGTATTCTGATCACAACGTTTTGGCGCAGCGTCACCTATTGGTCCGGAGATACAAAAAACTTTTTTCGTATCTATTTTTGTTTATAACTTCTAAAATCATAAAATCTCATTAGATTCGGGGTGTCATACTGAGTCAAATGATATCCAATTTTTTCATATCTGCCATTTTGGGTGGCAACTACTTTGAATTTTGTAGTAAAATGCTGTATTTTATAAACATATTAGCATATCATTACGAAACTCAGTATAGGTATGGGAATCCAGAGAAGTTTCAAGCCAGCGCCTCCTAGTGGTAAAATCAAATATTCACATGTTTATAACTTTGGATTTAGTTGACTTATTTTCACTTATTTTCCTTAGATTCCTGAATCCTTGCCGAGTCCAATGGTACCAAACATGCTAGGTTTCGCCTTATGCTTTGTTCCATGTTGTGATTTAGCGTTTAAATAATGTTCGCCAATATCTTCGAAACCGTTAGTCCGAGCGAGACAAAACCACCATAGATATATCGTAATCATAGCGGGTTGACTATATGCAAAAAGCCAAATGTCAAAAATCCGGTGTGGGTTAATTGTATAGTGGGTCTATAACTCCTAAACAAAATGAGATATTTTCACCAAATTTGACATGCTTATGTATGGGGGCACTCTGATTACACACAAAAAAAGTGGTGGGACTGCACCACTTGGTGGTGCTATAATTAAACAAAACATGAAATTGGCTCTACAACTCAATGTATTTATGTGGGTTTTTCAACCTTTTTGCTTAAATTTGTCTCCAAATGTCTATACTCATTTGTGCAGTTGGTCTGCTGCTAGCTTCCTTGTTTGCTTCTGCTGTGCTTGGCCCTGATAATTGCTGCTTGAATGTTGAAATTAACTAAGATTAATAAATGCTTTATAAGTGTTTCATTGTTGGTTAACTAATGTAACCTTACTGTAAAGTGTTACCCATAAAGGCCACAGTGCAACTGACCAGCATTCACTGTACCAGTAATGCCACATACTCTGATCTCAGTACAGTATGGCTGTGATGTAGAACACGTCATATGTCACACACCTGCTGTCTGGACACACACACGACAATCAATGATCATACATTTTAATGAGATGAGGTAAGTATGATGTCAGCTTTTCTGAGAACTTCCTGTTACCCCTCTAAAAGTCAGGAGTCTAGCCACAAACACACACACACACACTGACATAGAGAAGCAGGGAGTAAGAGACTCACTCTTCCTGATGTCGTGAGCCATTGAGTCATGAGTTCAGATGCCCAGAAACACCCTGGAGACAGCAAGAGGTAAAGGCCACGAGGTTTGATGAGAATCGCTGTGGCTTGTTATGTAACAACTCAAAGCAAAGACATGCCAGAGTTTCACTGTCTCCTTCTCCCTATCTGAAATTTTCAAGAAACCAGAAGATGGAAACAAGCAAAATCTTGTAAAATTCAAAAACTTGAACTTCATGCATTTGTAATGTATTTATTGAATATTTAAATGTTTAAAAAGAACTGTTTTAAGATAAAGGTTTATATTAATATATGTCTTTATATTGTATGAGAATAAATAGTTCTGACGTGTGACAAGTTCATTTTTAAAAACATAAATATTCCATGTAGTCTCTTAAAATAATATACCATTATATCAGCCTAAACATAATAATTATAAAAGGCAAAATGCTGTTTAACTTTAAATGGAGTTCAGCATGTCACAAAACAGGAAATAATTATTTTATTTTTCACAGTTTATATTAGGTGTCCTTAACTACTATGTAGTTACGTCAAAAAATAACTGCAATGTATTTATTAAACCCACCGCGCGCTCTAGGTTGACTGTTTTAAAGGGGTGGTTGATTAAAATCTGACTTCTTTAACTTTAGTTAGTGTGTAGTGTTGCTGTTTGAGCATGAACAACATCTGCAAAGTTACAACGCTCAAAGTTCAAAGCAAATGGAGACATTTACTTTTAAAGAAATAGTTTTTTAAGGACTACAACAAACGGCTGATAGGGACTACACAAGCTTCCTCCCGGGTAAGTGACATCACTAACCCTGACATAAATCCTTCCCCGGGGAACACACAACAAAGGGGGTGAGATTATCATGACAGAAAATGCTAATGAATGACTTGAAGATAGTTAACTCCACATCAGCTACATAAATTCATCGACTAACCATTCAGGGACGTCCTGTCTCATTCTACATGTTGTCACTTCTTCTTGAGTCTCTCCATCATTGTCCGACTCGCGTTTGAACATAAAAGGCTGAACAGGTTCATTGCTGGTCTGCATGAGGTAATCAGAGCTGCTAACTGGACTTCTTGAAGCTCCGCCCCATGTGCAGCAGCTCATTTGCATTTAAAGGGACACAAAAATGGCACGTTTTTGCTCACCCTCAAAAAGTGACAGTTTCAACATGCTATAAAAAATTATCTGTGGATTTTTTTAGCTAAAACATCACATACACACTCTGGGGACATCAGAGACTTATTTTACATCTTGTAAAAAGGGGAAATCAACCACCAATCAACAGGCGGGCACATAGGAGGCAAGCCTCCCGCTGTAAATTCACCTGCGGGTGTCGCTGTTGAACACTTACTTTATAAAAGCGAGTGCATGAATTTTACACTGTGTAATGTCACATTTGTAATATATGCAAATTTTTTTTTTTTTGTAATATCGATTATTTTCTTATCCATTTTGTATTGAGGAGGCACTGCCTCCCTTGCCTACACGGAGGAAAACCCCCTAATACACACACACTGATGAGACAAAGCATACTGTGCACCTGCCTAAAATGCTGTTGGTCCTCCAAAACCGCCAACAGCCCCAACCCACTGAGGAATGGACTCCACTAGAGCCCTGAAGGTGTGCTGTGGTATCTGGCACCAAAACATCAGCAGCAGATCTTTCAAATCGCATAGTTCTCGAGGTGGAGCCACTGTGGATCGAACTTGTTTATCCAGCACATCCCACAGATGGTCAGTTGGAAAGAGAGCTGGGGAATTTGGAGGCCAGAGCAACACCTTGAACACATACTGTTCCTCAAACCATTCCTTAACAATGTGTGCTGAAAAAGGTCACTTCCTCCAGGAAACACCATTGTCATAAAAGGGCGCACCTGGTTTGTAACAATGTTTAGTTCCTACACTCTCTTGCCCATTGTAGGTGCTTTCGGTGGTGTTCAGGGGTCATCTGCACTCTGATTGTTCTGCAGCTACGTAGTCCTTACACAGCAGAGTGCGATGCACTGTGAGTTGGGACACATTCCTCACATAACATCATTACATTGTGTGTGACTTGTGCCACAGTAGATCTTCTGTTGGCTCGGACCAGACGGGATCGCCTTCGTTGCCCTCGTGCATCGATGAGCCTTGGGCGCCCAACACCCCGTCACCGGTTTGCAGTTGGTTCCTCCTCGGGCCACTGTTGGTAAATTCTCACCTGTCCAGTCGCCTTGCCATAACAATTTTGCCATTGTCAAAGTTGCTCAGATCTTTATTCCTTCCCATTTCTCCAGCATCCAACACTGATTACAAGAACTGACTGTTTGCTTTCCATCTAAGTTACCTAGATCCTAATATGTGGCCTTGTTAGGAGATGATCGATATTCGCTTCACCTGTGACTGGCCGTAATGTGTTGGCTGATCATATTAGGATGTTCAATAAGGGTGTGTAATAAATTGCCACTGTGTGGCAAATCCAGACTGATTTCATTTTTTTAGCTCTTCCTGCTGCTCTTGTGTAAGAAGCTTTGGGAGAATCTCTCACAGGGTGACATTTCCATCGAGAAGATGTCCAAACCTCTCATTTGTTTGTGTGTTGTATGTATCGGTACTCGTGCTGAAGTGTCAGAGCGAACCCGAGTGAATGACTTCAGTAATGAGATTATACTCCACTTGTCAATCATTATCAGGCCTCATGCTGAAGAGATCTAGACATTCATAGGCACGACTGCATATTGCCTGTGAAACAACCAGTGTTTATTGCTTTTGAATGGAGTGGAATCACTGCTGCGCTATTATTTGAATGAATTGTTTTCCACAGCAGTCTATTATTGCAGCTTTTTTAAGTTAATCCGACCCTAGATGTAAAAAATGAGAGTCGGTTGCTTTACATAGTCAGGTAGTCTCATTCTGTCTAAGTGTATGATTTATGGCCAGAATAAGCTGCTATGTAAACCAAACTGTATGTTTGTCAAAAGTAAAAATGAATACTTACATGCTAAGCATTGAATTTAAGATGAACTGCATGAGAAAATGTAGTTTATCCTTTCCTTAATGCTCAGTTTTGTTTGTTCTTAATTTCTATTTTCATGGACTTTCAGTTTGTTTTCATCAGTCACGTGTTTCTTTGTCTTAGTTTCCCGCCTGTCAGACACTCATCTAATCATCTCACCCATTCCTTATCATTTCATTATCTTTGTGTATTAAGTTTCTCTGTTTTTGTTTGTCGGTTGTTGTGTGTTTCCGTTTGTGTGTGTGTGTTACACACGCTGTTACGTTGCCTTCATCTTCATGGATTACTGAGTTTGTTTGTGTTCATTAAAAGACCCTTTTGTTCATTAACTCTCCTCCCTCCTCATCATCTTCATCTTGTGACACTCAGACACAAGCAGTCACAAAAAGCATGACAAAAGAAACATTATCTGGAGTCAGATCACACTAAAGAAACCTAAATAACACTACACTGATAAAAATGAATCATTGAGGCTGTAAAAAAATCTAAATTTTTTACAAATAAATCTTTGTTACTTTACTTGGATAATTTGAGTAGCTCACTTAAATTAGATTTGTAGGAAAAACATATTTTGTATAATTATATATCACTTCTTATCTCGAGTAATAAGGCTTTGTAGACATGTGCATTTCCAACATACCATTTCAAATATATGATGCAATGAACCCTTTTCACATGGTGACGACGTATTTTTCCATATTGCGACATAAATCTAGCAATTTCTCCCATATTTCATATTTTAGGGTAATTTTACATTGTCTACATCAGGCGTGAACGTTGTTGTTTCGAGGATATTTGCTGCTTGATCAATGTTATATTTAAATGAACATTTTGACACAATTTAACTTTATTGTGTACAATCTACTTACGTAAGGATATGTCTAGTTCCCAGAATCCTTTGCATGGAATTTAATTAATATGAATTTATAATTAAATAATTAAAAATGCTTTGCTCAATGACCAACTGCTTATTTATAGCAGTATTGTGGTTCATTTGTACTGCTCAGAAAATATAGTGAAATAGAACTAATGCATGTCGTATAAGTGTATTCACTTGAGTTATTTTTACGTCAAATTTTTTGTTTTCTTATTATGTTTGCATACATTTTTTATGTTTCTTAAAGTATTTGAGTTGTGTTTACAAGGAAAGTTGAAATTACTCAAGGGTGCATGTTGAAACATGTAAAGTCTATATGGTCAAACACAAATTATGAGTTGTTAGAAATAGTAGAAATGCTTAGAAATAGTTGCCTCAATCATGTATTATGTATTATTGATGTATTATAGAAATAATTTCAGCTACCCATTTAGTTCTTGGGTTAAAAAATATATATTTCATAAAATAGTCATAATTTAATATTTTATTGTTAATACATTATGTTGATGTATTAACAATATACAATATTGTTTTGTCTCAAGACGCACACCAGTGATTTTTTTGTTTTTGTTTTTTAAGCATGTTTATAAAAGCCAATTAAATGTTCTATTTAAACTAAGAATAATCCTTGCTTAATCCAAGCCCTGTCTGTGAAACCAGGCCTATATAAGTAACGTTGCACCTAAATGTCTACTAACTCCTAGTAGAGTATTAGTAGACTGGTAGTTTTGGGTTAGTTGAATAAGTATCTATTTGCAAAATTACTTATAGTCAGCAGAGTGTCTGTTGTGGAGCATCACAATAAAGAGTTAGCAGATACTAAGCAGACAGTCTAATACTCTAATGAGAGTCAGTTAACATGTAGCTGCATAGCTAATAGTCAACATAATGTACAAAACGGACCATCAAAATAAAGTTACCATTATTTTTAATATCGTTATATATTTTATATATAATCAGAATATCCTTTTTTCATCATATTTCAATATTAATATGAAAATTAATTGTGCATGAACATGAATTGGAAATAATGGATCTTAATTGGAAAATGATGCATGCAAATGAGGTCAAAAGGGTTAAAACTTTAGATGTTACCATTTTTGTAAAAATGTCAAAGAAACGAACCCTGCAACTGACCAACAACGCTTTTCTAAAAAAATAAATGTAATAATTAAATACTTAAATTACAAAATATATATCATTCAAAAACCAACGATGATTCATGGAACCTATAATGAAATGACGCGAAAGAATGTGTGGGCGAGGGTGTGTGTGTGTGTGAGAGAGAGAGAGAGAGAGAGAGAGAGAGAGAGAGAGAGAGAGAGAGAGAGAGAGATGCTACAGGCTCCCCACACACACTCCTTTAGTCAGTTTTTTAGCCTCTTCAGGCTTGCAGGTAGGCTACATGGCAGCCGTATGAAAAAACATCGCAAACACAAGAAAGGTCTTCGTTTAATGTCTTCATATGTACGGTGTAACGCGTCGCGCGCTGATGTAGAGCTGAGAGCTGTCCGCGGTGCTGAAACCCAGCGCTCCAGACAATCGAGACCAACGGAGGACGTTCACATCAAGCCAGCGGGGAAAGGATGAGGAGGGTCTTCATGCCCACACCGCTGCTCCTATTGAGCTGTTTCGGGGCGTCGTTGGTCTTGGCTGGTAAGTTTACAAGATTTCTTTGCATTAAAACTAATGCATTTCGGGGGACTGTTGCACATCCCTTAAATTATGACATCTGATGGGGCATTGCACGATAGTTGTGGGCACATGTGGCATTTTTTAATGATGTGGAGAGCCAGGGAAAATATAAAGCACTGCAAAACACAGCTGTGTCTTTTGTGTAGGCTATTTGAAATGACCAATATTGTTTTGCAATATTCAATATATTTATACACATTTTTTGATAGTTTTCAGATGATTTTGGCATGCAGATCTCTTCAAAGTGCAATTAGAGAAAGACAGTGAGTGATAGACACTTCAGTGATTCTGTCAGCATCTAATATAAGCATGACATATTAATGCTGCACCATAAAGAAGCCTTCTCTAATGCAGCCGGAGCCAGCAAAATAACAAATCCAAACTACAACCTACATCAACTTAATGGCCTATAAATTTTATATCTTAATGCACCACATTCAACCCCTAGTAAAGAGGGAAAAGCCATGAATCAGGATGTAAACGGGCTTCTGGCAGCTGCAACCATCAGTTCCTCGATGCTTTTAGAGGCTCCAGTGACAGGAGGTTGAGCTTCCAGTAGAAAACGCGTGTGAGCGAGTTTACTTCAGGGGAAAGCATTACACACCGAAATGAAACTGTGGCAGAGAAGATGAGTGAGTTGGAGACAGAAATAGGCACGTGGCTGCACAAATCAGGTCAGCATAGTAAAAATAATATGATATGGTTAACGGCTTAAAGGAATAGTTCACCAACAAATGCACATATGTCATTGCCACTCACCACGTCTTGTCTGTTGTGGAACACAGTGGGAGAATGTGTGGTGAATCTCTTCCATACAATACACATACATGGCTATCAAGCTCCAAAAGGGGCAAAAATCACCACTAAAATGGTCCATATGGCGTGTGCAATATTATTATTAAATCATATAGCTTTGTGTGAGGAACAGACTGAATGCAAGTCATTATTTATATGCATGTTTATATGCTCTGTTTTGTTGAATCTGGCATTAAAGGCCTGTTCACACCAAGAACGATAACTTTAAAGATCTATATTAGTGATATCGTTCTGTTCAGCCGCTTTAAATGCTCGAGCTCGTTACAGCAGGATGGATTCTGATTGGCTGTCAATGGTTTTTATCGTTCATTACCTGGAAAAAAAAAGTGATTCCAATGATATTGTTTCTCTGTGCCGTTATCGTTATAGCTGTGGTGTGTACTCTGCTATTCATTAATATTGAGAACGATTTTCAGAACCATATCTTTATAGTTATCGGGCCTTTAATGTGGACCTTTCACCTTCTTCCCTTCCAAACATATTCCTACTCATTTATTCTGTTTCCATTGCAACCAAGCACAAACTTATTTCCATATAGATTTAAAATATCCCCTTTCCCCTCACAAACACACACACACACACACACGTTGTGTTTCCATGTTTTATGGGGACATTCCATAGGCGTAATGCATTTTATACTGTACAAACCGTATTTTCTATCCCCCTACACTGCCCCTGCCCCTAAACCTACCCATCACAGGAGACATGCTGCATTTTTACATTTTCAAAAAACATCACTTAGTGTGATTTATAAGATGTTTTCCTCATGGGGACCAAAACATGTCCCCACAAAGACAAGGATTTTGGATATTGCCATCTTTGTGGGGACATTTTGTCCCCATACAGTAGGGATTACCAGTCCCCACACACACACACACACACACACACATACACACTAGTCCTGCAATGACAACTATAGTTACAGTATCTGTAACTATATTTCTTATAAAACGGATAGTTCCCATCATCTTGACATTGCTTAACAACTGTAAATAGCCTAGAGCTAATGAATATTGTTTCATACCACCTATGAAACTGCCCTTACATGGTAAACCCACTGTAATGACTCACTGCATGTGGCTAATTGCTTTATTAATTAAGTGTAAAACAGTTGCATAAACTCAGAAAGCAATCTAACAGTTTATAGCAAGGCTTTGAACAAAATTACAGTCAAACTCCTCAGAGGAACAGTATTAGTTGTTCAAAAGCTACAATCTTTAGTACAATCATCTTGATCTGTTTTCTTGAATGGGCCATTCTTTATTTTCAGGCTCAATTGATTTTGTAAGGAGATTGAATTAAACAACCTAGAACTCACCCGAATAAAATAGGCTACATAACAAAAAAAGATTATCAATTTAAAGTGTTGCATTGCTAAAAATAATGTTTCATAATGATTTAAACGCTTTAGATAGATATTGTAATGGTTTCTGAATCAACATCCGAACAAATCACAATAAAGTGGTAAAGTGAATTAAGCGTATGTGTTCCACACACGTCTTCCACATGCTTCATTTATAATTCAACAGCATGTGAATGTTATTGCTCCCAGAATGCTTTTCTACAGCCCATAGAGAAGTCTATGTACTGCAAGCACCAAACAGGGGATATACAGTGTGTCTAAGCAAGCTATTGTACCCTAAACATACTCGACAGATGCTTCTAGCTACACAAGCTTGGTTTTATGCGTCATCTTTTAAATATGTCAGAGTACATTTCAGAAGACAAATGCATGTGCATATTCTCAGCCAGGCTGCAACGGGCGCTAAAGCATGCATTAGCATAAACGTTCATTTCCATGGTCATTTTTCAGTTTGAAGAGAACCATGGTGGGACAACCGTTTAGGGGGCCTAAAAATAGCATAATAGGAAGTCTTAGGAACCTTATGCACAGTTTTTTATAAATAAAACAAAGAATATTGAATTACATTTTACAAGAAAATACTACTTCAATTAAATAGCAATTTCTGATTGAAAATACGGTATCACTTTATTTTATAGTGTCCATGTTACAAATGTTACATGTAGTAATAACTACAAATGATGCATAATTGCACGCAATTAACTCTAAAATCAAACCAATCCTAACCCTTTAGTAAGTACATGTAGTTCATTATTATTACTCAGTACTTAAATGTATAATCACACTGTTAGTGAGGACAAAAAAAACAAAAAACAAAATATTATATTCAAATATTCAAAGATAGTTCATAGAAGGATTAAAACAATGCTAGAAAGATGCATAGCTTCATTTTGGTGTTTCAGAGACTCATGCATAAAACATGAATGCAATCCATTTGCACAAACTAAGATTCTCTGTTCACTGTAGCAATAAACTACAACCCGTTTTGTTAATCGCATGACATGTAGGCAAAGAGGGGCTAATATGCATACACATTTTTCTGGGCCACCATAAATTATACTGGTGGTGTGTTTCTCGCTCGTCATCCCTCCAAACAGCTTCATGACCAGGTCCTCTGACTTCTAGAAATACAGTTTTAATCCAGTGTGTGTGAAATATGTGAACAGTGTAGGTAGAGAAGAGAAAGAGCAGCGCCTGAGCTCTCTCAAGCATAAAGACTCATTCAACAAACATGAGAACACTTCAACACTGAACACACACACACACACACACACACACACACTTACAGTACATCATATTACAGGTCAACGTGAAGCAAAAGAGAACGGCTCATATGAGAACTGAAAAAGCTAGAAAATATCTAAAGATGAAAGCTTAAAGACTGAGGTCTTAGTTTGTTGAGCAAAAACAGTCAAATAATTATATTCGCTTGACAAACACAACATATCTACTATTAAAACTTCTTCTGAGCCAAAATGTAAACAGTATCTCCTCCTGGAGCGTTCAAGCTTCAACCACCAAACTCGGCTCAGACTGTTCTGACTTATGGTTTTCTCACAAATGAATATTAAAAATCATAAAAAGCCCATAGACTTACATTGTGGGGAGTATTTAAGCTTCATCCACTAAGTATCTCCCACTGGCAAAGCCTAGCATCTAGTTTAGAACATGCTAACAAACATGCCAATTCACACTAGCAATTTGCAAAAATAATGCAAACATGTTATTTCACGCTAGCAACATGCTAGTTCATGCTAAAACATGTTAATTTATGCTAACAATATGCTACATAATGCTAATAACATGTTACCAAAATGCTAAATCATGTTAGCAATGTGCTCAAATATGGTAATTCATGCTAATAATGCTAAATAATGTTAGCAATGTTAATTCATGCTAGCAATGTGTTAATTCATGATACCAAAGTGTCAAATCATGTTAACACTGTTAAAAAGCTAAATCATGTTAGCAAAATGTTAATTCATGCTAACAAAATTTAAATCAAGCTAGCGACATGCTAATTAATGCTAGCAGCTTGTTCAAAATGTTAGCAACATGTTAAATCATTCTATCATTTTGCTAAATAATTTTAGCAACATTTTAAAACATGCTAGCAATGTATTTCTTTCTCTTTCCACTTCACTAGATGTAAAGCTTATAAAACTTTCAATTATACAGTTTTGTCAAGCCAACATCAAAGTTTGTTTATTGAATTGTATTGCTATATGTTTTATTGTTTGTGGACCGTGTGTGTCCTGAATAAAGCTTTACTCATTTAGTTATAAAGTAATTTGTTTCTGTGGGATTTCCATCTTCACACAGCCCTGATGAATCGTGCACAATAAGTGAGCATTAAAAAGTAAAAAGGCGAGCTTTGATGTCAGATCTGGAGAAGGTGTCTGTAACTGTAAGGTCTCGAGCTTGAGCTCACCTTAACTGGATCAGAGGTGTGCTACTGTGAAGAAAGATGACTTGAATGAAGCGACTGGATTCCTCTCTGTTGTTCTCAGACAGTTTGGCTGCTCCAGTGAACGTGTCCATCAGAGATCTAAAGGGCAGCTCAGCTGTGGTGACATGGGACACCCCGGACGGGGAGCCAGTCATCGGCTTTGCCATCACGCAACAGGTAATCACAACTAGAGAGAGAACGGAAAGGTCACAGACGCAGCACTCTATATTTACCATGCATGCTCATTAGTATTAAGCATCTCACAAAAGAGAAGGCATTTGCTATAATACTACTTTTATCTATCTATCCATAACAGAAAAAAGACGTTCGCATGCTGCGCTTTATCCAAGAAGTGAACACTACCACGCGGAGCTGTGCATTGTGGGATCTGGAGGCCGACACGGACTATATTGTGCATGTTCAGTCTATCGGTATAAGCGGACCGAGTCCCCTCAGTGAAACACTGCATTTTAAAACCCCGAAAGAAGCAGAAACACAGGCCTCTAAAAGCAAAGGTACTGACACACATCTGTCCAATACGACAGCTACTGAATACAGTGCACATGAGTGTGCTTACTATCATGCCATCAAATGAACAGATAATGAGAGAGAGATGCATCAGATGAGGAAAAAGCGTAGTTTTGAGTCATATGAGTGTGGTTTTACCCATAGATTTGAGAGCAGATATCAGAGTCAGCTACACTGGTTTATATTTGAAAATCTTAAATCATCTGCAGTACCAGCTTGTGATAATTCTCTGTTGATTTGGGATGTTATTAATCCAATCAAAACTGAAATAACATCAGCTGATCCTTTATCATTCAATTTACTGTTTCTTGACAACCATATAGCCATCTTGCGCAAATATAGTCTTATAAATCATGAAAAAGAGATGTATGACTACTTTGAAATATGTGAGAAAAAAAACATTAAGACATGCTTGTTCTAATTGCATAATATCTTGAAGAAACAGTTGATTAAGCCTTAAATTGGGCAGCATCAGTGACTTAATTCTTAATTTAATAACAATAATAAAGAATTGGACTTGTTCTGATCCAAAAATCTCCAATAATAAATTCAGCAATTATGTAAATGTATTATTAAATGAATGAAGTTTCCTATTTTCAAACTGTCACTCAGCTGCTCTGTGCCTTCTTTTAGTTCTTGAATCCGTGATAAACCCATAAATAATGCACGTCTTTAAGATCCATTAGTTTCATTAAGGATGCAGCTCATCCCAGTCAATCAATAATCTGTGATTAGCTCATGTTTTTCAATATCTACATTGCAAAGGGACAGTGAAGGATTTTTAAGTAATTTCTGATATACACTGATCAGGCATAACATTATGACATATAATGTTGTGTTAGTCCCCTTTTGCTGCCAAAACAGCCCTGACCCATCGAGGCACGGACTCCACGAGACCCCTGAAGGTGTGCTGTGGTACCTAGCACCAAGATGTTAGCAGCATATCCTTTAAGTCCTGTAAATTGCAAGGTGGGGCCTCCATGGATCAGACTTGTTTGTTCAGCACATCCCACAGATGTTCGATTGGATTGAGATCTGGGGAATTTGGAAGTCATGTCAACCCCTCAAACTCATTGTGCTTCTCAAACCATTCCTGAACCTTTTTTGCTTTGTGGCAGGGCATATTATCCTGCTGAAAGAGCCACATCCACCAGGGAATACCGTTTCCATGAAAGGGTGCACATGGTCTGCAACAGGTACATGTCAAAGTAACATCCACATGGATGGCAGGACCCAAGGTTTCCCAGCAGAACATTGCCCAAAGCATCACACTGCCTCCGCCGGCTTGCCTTCTTCCCATAGTGCATCCTGGTGCCATGTGTTCCCCAGGTAAGTGACGCACACACACCCGGCCATCCACGTGATGTAAAAGAAAACGTGATTCATCAGACCAGGCCACCTTCTTCCATTGCTCTGTCGTCCAGTTCTGATGCTCATGTGCCCACTGTTGGAGCTTTCGGTGGACAGGGGTCAGCATGGGCACCCTGACTGGTCTTTGGCTATCCAGCCCCATACGCAACAAAATGCGATGCACTGTGTATTCTGACATCTTTCTATCAGAACCAGCATTAACTTCTTAAGCAATTTGAGCTACAGGAGCTCATCCGTTTCATCGGACCACACGGGCCAGCCTTCGCTCCCATCGTGCATCAATGAGTCTTGGCCGCTCATGACCCTGTCACCGGTTCTCCACTGTTCCTTCCTTGGAGCACTTTTGATAGATCCTGACCACTGCAGACCGGGAACACCCCACATGAGCTGCAGTTTTGGAGATGCTCTTGACGGAGATGCTCTCATCTAGCCATTACAATTTGGCTTTTGTCAAACTTGCTAAATATCCTTACACTTGCCCATTTTTACTTCTTCTAACAAATCAATTTTGAGGACAAAATGTTCACTTGCTGCCTAATATATCCCACCCAATAACAGGTGCCGTGATGAAGAGATAATCAGAGTTATTCACGTCACCTGGTCATAATGTTATGCCTGATTGGTGTAATATAATAGTACCAGATGTGTCACAAAAAAAGAAAGAAAATGATAATTCCTAAAAATGTATTTGAGATGCAGACCATGATGCAGAATTAGCATAGTGTAGATTTTAATACTAGCCTATTTAATTTTTCAGTATGAATTACTAATGAAAATGTTATCATACAACATCTGGGATATTAATAATGTCCTTATATTCTTGCCAGACGAAGTCACCATGGAGGAGGTTGGGCTGAACGCTCAGCTCAGGGCAGGAGAGATCATCATCATTGTGGTGGTTCTGATCATGTGGGCAGGTGAGTATTTCTACATGACAAAGTTAGTTCAGGCAAGAATAAAAAAAACAAAGTAAATTCTATAAAAGTACTAAATTCAAGCTTGTATAAATTAAAGTGTAAATACCAGTGAAGTAAAAGTTGCCATCACTGTGTATTGTGCACTAAGTATTGAGGTCTCTGTGTTCAGGTGCTATTATGTAGATATGGTGTTTTCATGATATCCATAGGTTTCTAAGTAAAGCATACACTTTAAAAGTGTGGTTTAATATATTGTAAAAAGTATTTCAAAGAAAACTTCAGCAGAGTGGATATTACTCAACCTGTTACTGGCCAAGTTAAAATTATATATTTTCTTTGTTAATTTTACCTTACTTAAGAAGAGTTTACTTAATTCCCTATGTGAAATTTCTGCATGCATATTTTTAAAGTAAATTTTACTTATTGTTTTTTTTCTTCAGTATATGCAATACTGCAAATCCATTAAACTACAACTACTCCACCTTATTTTGCAACGCAAAGTATTTTCTGTGAATGTGTGAGACATTAGATTCATTGGTGACTACAGGAATTACAAAGTGCAGTAAACGGTCAAAGTATTTGGACTACAAACCAGTGTATTTACGATTATGATGATAAATTAAAATGATATGATAACAATTACTAGTTTGCAAAATAAAACAGCATAATGGACACACAGTTTACAAATGGCCACACCCAGTCTTTGGATAAAAAGATTTCGCTCTCAAAATCATTCTAAATAAAAAAAAATATCAGCTCACACCACAACTTTAACAGCACTGAGTAACAATATGGTTGTGATCATTATTTTTCAGCTGGAAACAACATTGACAACCAATCAGAATCCAGACTTTTAGCAGTTATTCTCTACAATGTTAGCAAGATGCCTAGTGTTTTGATTCGTTTGGTGTATCACAGCCTTTAAAATACATATTAACTGCAACCATACTCCATATGGAACACCATAAGTTAATAGACTACATGGATTACAATCACATGGCCAAACAAACAGCATACTGAAAGAAGCAGCATTTATGTATCCACCTTATTTTACAACACAGAAGCAAGCTATTTCCTGTGAATGTGCCAGACTTCTAGTTCATAGGTAAATAACTAGAAGAATAACAATTAAAGTACACTAACTCCGCCCACCATTACCTGACTGAATCTGTGGTATAGGGCGGTTGGCTTTAAATTTTGGAGCTACCAACCCAAGTTTAAATCCACCTTTTACCAAACTCATTCTTCTCCCTTTTCAGAGTTTACACACCGGCGTTTAAAAAAAAAAAAAAAACAGTTAAGAAAATAAGTTAAAGTATAGCCCAATAAGGCAGCATCCATTTATGATTTTAATAAATATTATCATAGACACTAAATATGTTATTATTATTGCATTGTTTTATAATGTACTACAATACACTAAGGTGTAAATAGCATTCATTACAGGTTACAAACGGTGGATGCGTGTATTACTTTTCTCTCTTTCAGGTGTGATCGCACTCTTCTGCCGCCAGTACGACATCATCAAAGACAACGAGCCAAACAATAATAAGGACAAAGCCAAGAACTCGTCAGAGTGCAGTACCCCTGAGCATCCATCAGGGGGGCTGCTGCGCAGTAAGGTATAACCACGACCCTATGAGAGTCCAGACCACACTAGGCAGGTGAACCGTCCTCAGTTGTAACTCCAACCAAACTCCATTAACATTTCGCTTCATGTCTAAAAAAGACATTATAAGCATCATTTTCAGTGAACGTTAGTATACGGTATGATAAGTCTTTATTTCATAGGATTATAAATGCACTTGCCATAAAGCATTTTGGTTGCTTATTTCGATAGTCCATTCAACTTACTATAAGTAACTTTGCATCTACATGTCAACTACTTATAATTAGAGTATTAGTAGACTGTTTGCTTAATATCTGCTAACACTTTGTTGTGATGGTCCCCCAATATCACAACAACATATAACATAACATAACATATCACAACACAACACCACATAAAATATAACATATCACAACATTAAACATAACACAACATAACATACCACAATATAATATAACATATCACAACATAACATAACACAACACATGACATCACATCGATCACACAACATAAACTATATTGCCAAAAGTTTTGGGACGTCTGCCTTTACATGCACATTAACTTTAATGACATCTCATTCTTAATCCGTAGGGTTAAATATGGAGTTTGCCCACCCTTTGCAGCTATAACAGCTTCAACTCTTCTGGGAAGGCTTTCCACAAGGTTTAGGAGTGTGTTTATGGGAATTTTTGACCATTCTTCTAGAAGCACATTTGTGAGGTCAGTCACTGTTGTTGGACGAGAAGACTTGCAGTCTCCGCTCTAATTCATCCCAAAGGTGTTCTATCGGGTTGAGGTCAGAACTCTGTGCAGGCCAGTCAAGTTCCTCTACACCAAACTTGCTCATCCATGTCTTTATGGACCGACGCTTTGTGCACTGGTGCACAGTCATGTTGGAACAGGAACGGACCATCCCCAAACTGTTCCCACAAAGTTGAGAGCATGAAATTGTCTAAAATGTCTTGGTATGCTGAGGCATTAAGAGTTCCTTTCACTGGAACTAAGGGGCCAAGCCCAACCCCTGAAAAACAACCCCACACCATAATCCCCCCTCCACCAAACTTCACAATTGGCACAATACAGTCAGGCAAGTCCCGTTCTCCTGGCAACCGCCAAACCCAGACTTGTCCATCGGATTGCCAGACAGAGAAGCGTGATTGGTCACTCCAGAGAACATGTCTCCACTGCTCTAGAGTCCAGTGGCAGCGTGCTTTACAACACTGCATCCCACGCTTTGCATTGCACTTGGTGGTGTAAGGCTTGGCCATAGAAACCCATTCCATGAGCTCTCTACTCACTGTTCTTGATCTAAAGGTTACATGAAGTTCGGAGGTTTGTAGTGAATTCAGTGAATTTGAGGGGTGTCCCAATACTTTTGGCAAATAAAGTATAACACAACACAACACAACACAACACAATATCAAAACACAAGACTGAACATTATGGGATTGCACTCACTGAGAACGATAAATGTGATGCTGCTCAAAATAATCAACATGGAATGTGGTTTACTTATATATTGCCATAGCTTCGCCTCTTTCATTCTTCATTACTCCACCATGTTCTGAGTTGAGTGCTGGAATCCTCTCACTAACATTAGACATCTGCTTCCATTTCCACAGTTCCCCAAGAACATCAACAACAATAACCGAACGGCATCTGTGAACATTATCAAAGTGTGACAGGAATCGTTTTCACTTCAAAGGATTCCGCTTTCACCACACGGCTGCAGAACCGCTGTATGTGCTCATCCTCAAAAAAAGGAAGCAGCAATTTTGGAAGTTTCCTGAAGACAGCCGGAATAATCCTGCGAGCACATTGAGCGCCTGAAAGAGAGGCCAGAAAGGTGAACTTTCACACAGACCTGCTCTGGCTCCAGCAGTTTGGAGATAAGGCCGAATCTGTGGCTGTTCAGGCACAGGAGAAAAGCCTCTGAAAGAAATACAGGGGAAAAGACCCTCTCTTTATCACTTTACAAACAGCTGAGATCTGCACCCATTCAGAACGCCTCTCTTTCAAACTCGAAAACTTTTGAGCCTTGCTCCTTTATGTGGTTTTCTCCTTAACCCTTTTCAAATGGCATGATCCACATTCCTCTATTCAGTGGTGATGAAGGCTTTTATAATAAAGTAAATCTGTAGTTCACATCCATATGGAGGGCATCCAGTGGGGTTCAAATGTCTGAAACCACAGCATAGGCAGAGGGTGAACCAACTCTAGGGTAAAGCTGAAACAGTGTAAATTATGTGTTGCCAATCAACAACCTAAACATCCCAGCATAAACGCTCTAGTTATTAAAGTGTTTATGTTCACAAACCACTATAATTTGAACAGCCAAGCATACTGTGCGTGATTTAGCATGGCAGCCAATTAGAATAATAAGTAGCCTAAACTTTGCCTTACCTAATGCAGCAAAACATACGTTTTGAGTTCTAACTTAAAGCTGCAGTCCGTAACTTTTTGCACTCGAGCGGTTAATAAACAGAACTGCATGCGTCTTGCGAAAATAAGATTACAGCCGGAGCTACTTCTCGCTGTTTATGTCTATGGCGAGTCACGCAGGGACTGTGCTCCTCCGCAGCGGTTCCTACCAGACCGGTCTAAAATAATCCCAATGTAAACACTTATTATAAGTGTACCATAATGAATCAGGGTCAGACAAAAACTGGATTCATATTGTACATTCTCATTATATCATTTTTGTAAATCTTGAACACAAAAAAAAGTTACGGACAGCAGCTTTAAGCACGTCTGATTGGCCATTGCGTTCAAGAAATCAACAGATGTCTGTGATTAGCTACATTGCTCAACGCTGCAAAAATACATTGTAAATAGAAACCGATTTATATTAGTTTTGACGCTCTCAAGAGCACAATCACCAAATATGCTTGTTTTTGATGAGCGTATTTGCAAAAGTGCAGAATTGAGAGTTCATCTCACACACCGAACACAACTCAGCATTTCAGTGATGACTAATTGAACGCCTCTGATTGGCCATTGCATTCATAAGCTCATCAGAATCGTGTGTGATTGGTTATAGTGCGCAATGCTGTAAAACGCGTATAAAGTATGATGCAACATAAGCAGATCTAAATTTAATGCTGCACTCGACACTTTTCATTTTCACTTTATTATATTTAGTTTAAATGTGCAGGTGCATTTTTTGGCCCGAACCCACATTGACTTTTGACCAGTGTCTTTCCCCCGTTTTACACACACTCCCCCGTTTTACACACACTCCGCCTATGAACCACAGTGAAATATCTGGGATTTACAGTACATTACCACTTAAACCTGCTATAATGATGTGAATGAGATTTGAGATTTCTAGACAAATTTCTGATATTACTAATGTGAATCTTTGTAGACACCGTAAGATTATTAAATAAAACTATTAAAAATTATTTCTGGTAATTGAAATAAAGTTTAAATAAAATATAAATATTAGATGCATAATTTAAAAAAATGACCGAAATAATTAAGTTGAAGTACTAAAATGAACTAAAACTGAAACTAAAATAAAAATAAAACATTACAAAAAGTAAAACATTTCTTAACAGAACTTAAAATAAAAGCTAATTAAAAACTATAATACTATATAAATAATACTAAAATAACACTGTTCAATATTCTCAAATCTGGCTGGAGAACATGGAATTTAATAAACAAACAAATAAATAAAGAAGAAAACAAGCATTTTACTAGTGGTCTCAGACTTTTTGGACCCCACTTTATAACACCAGATTTGGCAGTGAGGGGTCAGAGAATTGACTAATAATCCTTCACGGTTTAATCAAGCGTTTCTTTGACGAAACATTTCCATTCACAAGTTCATCCAGAGAATAGTTGGCTTGTTTTGGACTGGTTCAAAAGATTTGACAGAGAGAATGTGGAATAACTTTACTTACAGCTCTCATTTCAGCATACAGAAGAGACTTTCACTTCTATTGATTGTGTTCTTGTTTTTATACCTGCAGAGATACTTGACAAACAAAACTGAGACACTAAAGCAGCGCTGCTGGAGGAGACACTTTCAAACACTCATCATTTAACATAGGTGGAATTCAGAAAAGCTAGTCACTTTAATTTTTTTAAGCTTAAAATGAATAATTCAATCAGATCTGTATTTGTTCTGGCACAGAAACAAGGGGATTTAAATGAAAGAACGCTCTCAATTAGAGTGACTAGACATGAAATACAACAACAAACTAGAATACACACATTTATATAACAATACAGCAGCATTTAACAACATATTTCACTATTAATAAGCACTTAAATGACATGCACTAAATTAATGATCTAAATACACTCCAATGTTAGGAGAGTGTGTTTGATTATGGGTGATATAATGTTTCTTATACTGCCTTGCTACTTGTACAAAGTAGCTTGTTATTGAAAAAAACTATACAACTGAAACCAGCTGATCGACTGTCATGGTACTGAAAAAAGATGAATTGACAAAAAGAGTACATATTACTGCTAGATACTACAATACTATTATCAGTTTGGTTGTGTATATTTCTTTAGGCTATATATAGTGTTTATTCTTTAATAAAAGATACTGTAGTAGGGCTAGGTAAACATTTAAAGGGCCGGTTCCACACGGACCGCACTTTTGTGAGAATGCCGTGTCATACACGAGATGCTGCAAAAGACGCAAGCGCAACGGTTAAAGATGTCAGTCTAGTGCGTGTTTACATTGAAAAACAATGTAAAAGTAGCGCAGTGAAATGTAAAAGTAAAAACATGTTCTGGGTGAACGGCCTCTCTACATTTTCTCATTATGTCATTTTAAATGGTGTAAGAAAGAAATTTGTGGTGATGAATGATATAGAACATTTTCTGTGGACTGCCAATCACCGCAATTTTCTGTTTAGTGCTAATATGATGTTTCTCTTAAGGACATTCCCTGTGCTTTCTCAACTTCGTCTCTGAGGGAGACTGTCCTCCTCTCGAAACAAGGGCTGAACATGCTTCACATCAGCAATAATACCACGGGGGATTCTGACCGGCCTCCAGGATTGCACTTAAACCGACAGGACCGTCAATGCTGGTCGATAACATTATGGGATTTAAGTTAACGGACAGAAATCACTGTACTACATTCTCAAATTTACCGTGTGCTTTTAATCACACTAACCTGAACCTGTTGATTGTCAATAAATCTTATAAAATGGAATTGAAAAAGTATTTTGTGCTGTTCCTGTGACACCTCATAATGCTGAATATGGAAGAGCAAACCTAATGAAAATTTCCTGAGCACTCCCACTGTCTGCCATTGGTTGGACAAACCTATAAGCTATAAATTATTTATTTTTAGTTGTCTGCAAATTAAACCAAGTGGTGCTCACTGCAGAGCCAAATGACGCCCCTCTCTGGACATCATGTGTTGAGATCATAGACTGTAAACAAATATGGACATAGTGTCTGTGACACCACCCGTAGGTTTCTGAAGAACATGTTTGACACGTAAAGTTGGCGGAGCCCGCCGTCGTCATCTTGACAGCGCATCACTCCCAGATAACTGAAAATGGGCAAAGAGCAAGGATGTGGGTGGAGCTGAGGTGCCTGGTTGCTGAAATCACACCCACCTAGCTCATCCATAGTGGCAATCCACCTGTCACTCAAGTGGCCACGCCCTTAATTATGCAGATCTTTAAGGCTTACTATAATTTAAACGGATGAGTTTAAAAAAATTCACCCCCCTCACAGTTGTCATGAAGGGCACAATTAGCTGTATAGACCAAAACCACTTTTTGTACCAGGCTGGAAACATGTTTTTTTCTGCTGTAAAGTTGGGCATTTGAACATGGGGGAGAACCTTTTGAAGCCTGTTTCTAGTAGCCAGTCGATGAACTGCAGTTTACTGCTTGGTTGAGATTGACCTAGTCCAGCTCCACCTCTGTGGATCTAATGGGTGGAGAGACAGAGTTAGGTAGGGTTAGGGTGTGGGACCTTCTAGCTCCACCTATTAAGCCCAAATTACATCTAGGCTGTGTCTGAAATCGCATACTCTCTTGAGTAGGGACTTTTTACTTCCTGACCACTAAAAAAGTATGCAGTATAAATGTAATCTGGACGTACTACATTTGCTCTGCTCTCATCACGTGATCAACCAGTGTCAGTTTCGTCGCTTCACTGCCATTCACAAATCCTCTCCCGTGGCCTCATGGCATAGTAGTGTCTATATATGCACATTACAGAATCTTTAAGGAGGAAATAGGTCAAAATGAATTCAGATATACTTAATTTGTCACATACTGTTTTTCACCTGAGATACTGTAAACTAGGAATTGAGATTTTCTATTCCATGCAGAAATAAGCGTTCATAGGTTCCACATGTGTAAGTGGTAAAAACACCAAGATGCACAGTCCAGCACACATTCTTCCTTCTCTCCCCTACCTCTTCTTCTTCCTTGTCCTGATCCAACTACTCCTCTCCCTCCAACAACTTTTTCTTTCCCTCGACCAGACATCATTTTTTCTCTCTCTCTGCTTCTCTGAGTAAAAACAATTCAAAAAGTCCTATTTTACTGTGTATGTCCAAGTAATGGAAATAACTTTAACACCTAAATATGCCTCCAACTATTATATTTAAGGATTGGAACATAGGTCCTAATTTCTCTCATGCTGTGTTTAAGCATTTGTAAATAAGAGCAGAAAGATCCATGATTTTGGTATTGGGTAAGCACTCTAGAAACATGTTAATTGACGGTATACTGTGTGAAAACAACATGAATTATGTTGATGGTATGGTCACAACAAATGGATGTTGTGCTAATAGGGTTGTGAAAATGTGACTACAGTTTGGAAAAGAGGATGTTGGAAAATAGAGAACATGGAACATGGAAAAATATAACATGGCAAAGCGCCCTCCTCTGGCTTGCATCTAAACCCTCAGAGAGCCACTGAAGCAAAAATGTTTAAAGCAATAAAATAATAAGTAAAAGTGATACATGCAATAACAGATTAGACTTTAAAGTGTGTTCATTTTGGCAGGAAAATTAGGGTTTCCCAGCATGCATACTAACACTGTCACTGGCTGTTTTGGATGACCTATAGTTTTTTTTTTTTCACAATTCCTCAAAGTTTAGTCAGTCTCATTTCCCAATGTAGACATTTTTCTGTTTTGTTTTAGGAGGAATAATAATATCAATATCAATGCTTAGGTTTTGAGCTACAGCCAAACTAGAGCACATCATGAGCAACGCCAAGGTCATGGGTTCAATTCCCAGGCCAAGCAAGACCTGATAAAACCTTGAAGGCAATGTAAATGTTGGGTCTCTGAGGGTTAAACAAACAGTTTGATGTTTAGTGCTTATTAATATTAAACATCATATAGCCTGAAACATGCATTAAAGACTACTTAGATTATAATTGCCATAAAATAGAGGCTCCTAAAATAGAAATTAAGTACCACATATTCTTAATTTCATAGTATTTTATTCCTCTTAACAGCTGTCTTGATGACAATGTGCCTTTTAAAAAGCATGGCCAGTCCAACAAGAAATTGTATTTAATGTTATTATTTTATTTAAAGGTGATAAAAACATTTATGTTAACGGTGAAAAATGAATTTTCTGCACCACTAATAGCACCAAATTGCAATCTTTTAAATCTTTAGACCTGTATTAACTCATCTGTAGAAATACAGTTAACAAAAACTTTTTGTTAAAGAGAATTTGATCATAAATCCAGAAGCTGCCAAAGGTAGATAAAGGGATTCTGCGTTCATTGAAAAGTCATTAGATATCACAGTTTAGATATGTTAGGAGATACTTTTTTGGCCCTGAAACAGCGACTCTCACAGTCCTCCTGTGTGTTGAACCGGTTGCTGTTCCCTTGACAGCCTCCATACCAGAACTGGGTGCATTCACCACTGCGGACGTTGAAGTACCATTTCACTGCAAAGTTTGAGCAAGTTCCTGCATCATACTCGAGCTGGCAAATGTCTGAGCAAAAAGAAAACAAAATGAAGGTATTTTAGCGCATCTTATTCACAAACCATACAGTCTTACTTAACTGGGTGCTTTACTGGGTGATTGTGGCGGAGGGGGCGTGGTTCCGCGAAAGCTGCAGCGGGAGAAAGAGAGCGGAGCAGAGCGGTCGGTAAGTAGGTCAAGCAGATGATAACACCTGTCTCTGATTACAGTAATTGGCGTGGAGAGAGCGCTGATAAGCCGCGGCCGGGAGAGAGTGAGAGAGAGGGTGGCGGTAATGCACATATTTGTTTGCGATCCGCCGTAAAATCGTAATAAGAAGAAGAAGAAGAAGAAGAAGAGTGAGTGAGAGAGAGAGAATTGGACTGGGACTACACGCACGCTGCTGAGAGTGAACAAGAGAAACTGCTATTGCTGAGAACTGAACGGGGCGACCCATATCGTGGATTTTGAGTGTATACGCCAGAGAGCGTCTGTGTGTGCGTGAGAAAATAAAAGTGTGTAAGTCCCAGTCAAGCCGACCCTGTCTTCTTCCTTCCACCCACAACGAACCTCATTACAGTGATATTGTGTTTTGCAATGACTATTTAAGTTATTCTTTTGTCACTGATGCACGCATATTGAGTTCACCACTAATTTTGTTACTTGATTTGCATAATTGTTTTAGTGAATCAAGGATTCTCCTTATAAACTATTCATAAAGCATGCTTATTATAAAATGCAAAAGGTTTTATTTTATGGTTTAGGTTGGGTTATAGCACAGGGCCTAAAATTAACACTAAAGCATGCTTATTATAAAATGCAAAAGGTTTTATTTTATGGTTTAGGTTGGGTTATAGCACAGGGCCTAAAATTAACACTCGTCAAGTGCCAAATGAGAGTAAAAATTGGTGTTGGCAAGAATATAAAACAGTGTCAATCGCCAGTTGGCCAGTAACGTGTTTTATGACTTCTAACAATGCAATACTGTGAAAACATGAACGACGCTTGGGAGTCGAGACAGTGGAAGGGCCAGTGCTGCATCTGTGTGAAAGTTTAAGTCTTGCCAATTTAAATATTCAAGCACAAAGAAGACATGAAAGGGAACTCAATTCATTACTTATGCGTGGGAAGTGTGGAAAGTTTTGTTCCCAAACATCCAAAGCGCACACCCAGAAATCATGTTAGAGCTTTCATGACTTCTTGCTCTTGAACAGATATATTCAAACAAAACTGTCAAAATGCCCGTCTTGGTAAGAATACTTGTATACATAGTCAGTTATGTCCAAGTGAATATAAACAGTTGAGAAAGAAAACGCATGTGTATGGATCCAATGCATTAGCTCTTAAAGTGACAGCAGCCTAATATTTCAGATTATGTCTGATTTTAATGTTAATCAAACAAAAAAAGACAAAGAACCCGCTGCTCTAGACTGAATAACTTTTGTAACATTTATAAGGATTAATGTAACACAACAAATTCAAACTAATTAAACAAACTAATTAAAACAAATTCGGTAAATTTTCTTCAGTCACTGGTCATTGGCAGCTGTGGCAAAAAGTACGTTTTATAATTATATCAGAACAGTGGTAGTCTATGGCATATCTGTCAAGTGAATGTCTCTTTTACCCTTGAATATACCGGGATCATCCTGTGGAAGATTTTCAGATTCTGTGGGAGAAATTTGAACAATCTTAAAACTCTGTATAGGTTCAAAGGTGAAAATGTAGCCATTAGAAAATAGAAATAAATTATTATAAATACTTAAAATCCTATATGCAATCTCAAAGCTTTACAGATAAATGGCTTTGGATTAAAAATGATAAATAAATGATTATAAATGCTTAAAACTCTAAATGTATTAATGCAATATGAATTAAAGCTTTAATATAATAGTTAACAAATTAAATATTTATATATTCATATATAATATTTAATTACACATGTATTTTTATACA
Source organism: Gobiocypris rarus (assembly GCA_023029165.1). Taxonomy (NCBI): domain Eukaryota; kingdom Metazoa; phylum Chordata; class Actinopteri; order Cypriniformes; family Gobionidae; genus Gobiocypris; species Gobiocypris rarus. The sequence goes on along the minus strand of CM040927.1, from coordinate 35,606,158 downwards.
TTCAAATGTAATAATAATAATATAATAATTAACATTAATACAAAAAAAACAACAACAGCCAAAATATCATTAAACAAGCTGTGGTGAATTTACCTGCGGACCCACACTCCCTAAAGCACTCTTCCTCTGTCGAGAATCGGTTTTCATTTCCGTCACAACCACCGTACCAAAGGTGCATACATTTCTCAGTCTTCTGGTCGTAGTACCAACTGGACACAAATGATCCACACATACTACCAGAATCTCTCTCAAGGAAACATCGTGCTGTTGAAAACAAACCAAACACTCCACTAAATCCCTATGGCACTGAATATTAAACTATGTCAGAGAAACAGCATAAAAACAGCTTGTGCATTTTTTATGTGGGTGAAGACACATCCACACTACTGCGCCAACTTCAAAGAAGGAAGAGCAGCTATATGAGGCCAGGAAGATCTGGATTCAGCACCTTTAGTCTTCGGAGGCTCGGTGTGGTCATCTATGTGCTCTTCTGTAAAACGTTCACCGTACTCAGGTTGATTGGGTTCAGCGATTGGTTCTGTACTTTGCTCATCATAAACATATTCCTCCAGAGGTTCTTCTGTTGTGATGGGCTCTTCGGTGGGCGCATCAGTGGGCAGAATCTCTCTAAAACACATTTAGAAGGATTCATTTCATTAAGAAGCACATACTGTGGCTTGTACAGCTAGTATACAATATTCCAGCATCTGTGTATTTCAACTTACAAACAAAAACAAAATATGGCTCATGAAGCCCAGTGTAGCAAAGGTTTATTGCATAAACGAGAATATCTCCTGAGTTCATTCTTATGTTTTCTCAGCAATGCTTTCACATCTTGCTATTGGGATTAATCAGGTTAGCAATACAGACGAATTTGGCTATAGACGGGCCAAGCACCACCTACACTTTTGGCACAATGCAAAGACTCAAAAGTCAACACAGTGAAATATTTAGATCACCCTAGGCGGGGTTCAAACCGACATCTGAATTATTGAGCCCAGAGTATAACCGACTGTGTCAAATCACCAACAGCATATACACAAACACACGCTGAATATGCTAACCTTTGTGATTTTATGCTCAAAGATTTACCTTTCAAAGGTTTGTAGTCCATTATCAACAGGCCTCAGCACAAAACCACGACAATCACGGGTCTCTATCAGTGACCCGGGTAAGAGTCCTCCTACAAAACAACACCAGTTGAACTAAAGTTTAATTAAAACTAAAACCATAAAAACAACATCATTACTAAAACGTTAACAAAAATTGAAAACAGAAAATATAAATATAAAAACAATCAAAATATGAATTTTATAATAATATAATCAATTATAATACTACTTAAAAGGTGATGAAAGACTAAAGCATGTTTTTTTAAGATGTAAATATTTGTGTTAAAGGCATCTATTAAAGGGATAGTTCTCCCAAAAATTTAAATTTGCTGTGAATTTACTCACCCTTAGGCCATCCAAGATGTATTTTTTCTTCTTAAAGAACATTAGAGAAGATTTTTAGCTAAAACCTTGATTCTTGATTCATATAATGCAAGTCAATGGCTACCATCACTTTGAGTCAAAAAACATATACAGGCAAAATTAATACCCGTGGCTCCTGACAATACATTGAGGTCTTATGAAGCAAAACATTATTACCCTTATCCACAGCCTCAGCAAAAGGTCCTGGGCGCGTTCATGATAGTTTGGAGCGTGGAGCATGACAGGGCTTCCTGTCGTATGATGATGTATGTGCAGGAGTTCAAACATTGGGAATCTGTAAAAAAAAGCAATCTTCCCAATTGAGATTGCGTAAGTGAATGTAATCTTAAAAGGGGGGACTAATGCTTTTTCATGCATTCTGACAATGTTACACAATGTTAAAGAGTTGGATTCTCATGCTAAACATGGCTAAAATGTAAAACAATTTGTTGTATTTCTGTGCCAAATACACTTAATTAACACAAGTTTCGGAAAGTTATCATAAGGGCTTAATGGCCCTTATGATGTTATTAAAGGGCAGAATTCCATGTGTGGGCACTTCTTCCGGATGAGCGCTCACACACATCTACCACAGCGAGAGCAAGAGCTTTGCCCATCAGCTTCATTCGGATTACAGTCGTTGGCAATGTCACTAAAGAAGAGTGTTTTTGGTTGTGAGGAAAGAGAACCTTGTTCAGCTTCCCAAATAACCCAGCATTAAGGATAGAGTGGATGCATTTTGTTTTCCGGACCAGCAATGGAGTTCTGCCAGTGTGTTTGTTTGTTCCCGGTCATAAGTGGAAACCGCAGGCGGTGAGTGAAACTGCATCAAATGTCTGTGTTTTGTTGGGAATCGTTGTGTAAGTGCATATAATGTAAACAACATGAACGTATAGTGAATCGAAAGTTATCCAGGGATAATGCCACGTATTGTGGGTGTGCATGCTCGTGACTCGACGACAGCACACCTCAACAAGCTCGCTGTTTTCGGAAATAATCGGTACAGCGTATCTGTCTTTTATAAATATGATAAATCTACAGACTTTTCGGAGATCTGAAGGATGCAATACTAGCCATTGACTTGCATTATATGAATCATCAAGGACCATGGGCTCAGCTAAAACTCTTCTTTACTGTTCTCCTGAAGATGAAAAAAAGACACCTACATCTTAGATGTCCCGAGGGTGAATAAATTAACAGAAAATTCAAATTTTTGGGTGAACTATCCCTTTAAATTACAGAGAAAGATGGAAGAAGATGATATATCAAATTGAGATATTCTTCTCAGGAAATGCAAAAAAAAAGGCTGCAAGTTTACACACCAGACCAGGTTAGTAACCAATTCTATCGCACCGGTCTTATGAATATTCCTTACTGTGGAACATATGCAGGAAGGCGTTCAAAAAGCGTGTGGCGTACTCTCTGTCATCCAGGAATACCAGATGCTGCTCCAGAGGAGAGCTGGTGAGCTCCTGCATCCGGGTCCAGTCAAATCTCTGTCCCGCCATGAGGATAAACATAACTACATTCTGACACTTACATAATCTAGACAAATAATCAAACTGAGCTTTGCTGTACTCAGGGTTTTCACCAAAAACAGCCACAACCATTCGTTTGCTTCGTGGTCTTTCTGCTTTAAGCATGTTAGAAATCAACCACTCCAAAGCAAACTCAGGATGGGATATCCCGCCCACTTGATTCACAGTACTAGAAATATGCCGCTTCATGATACTGCGATCTTTAAACTTAGTGAAGCTGAACTCCTCGTTGATGTAAGAGGCGCCGTAAATGGAGCTCTGCTGGTAGAGGGCTATCCTGGTTTTCCCGTCCGCTCTGCTCGGCTGGTTGCTCACACCGATTTGGTCTAACAGAGACAGAAGAAGCTCCTTTGCATTTAAATACTGTTGAGTGTTCAGGTTATTAGAGCCATCCAGCAGCAAAGACAGGTCCAAGTCCATCTGTAGAGGTGGCGGCTGTAGAACGATACCACACACTGGGTCTGGGTTACAGCGATCTGGGGGAGAACAAACACTGTTGGTTTGTAATCAAAGACATTTCTATGGCTGCATCCTTACTGAAAAATAACCTCATAAATGACTGATTTGGAACACTCTACATAGGCATTCTACTGTACAACATTAATATATTTCTGTCACAATTACTTTGTTAAACTAAACTTTTATTTTGAAGGGGGGCCGTGAAGTTTCTGTGTGTGTGTTTAGGATATGACGATAGATTTTGTCGAATGAAATGGTAAAATGCTCATGAAGTGACTGGACATGAGGTTCATGCATTCATGTCCTCATATATCGAGGTGGCAGAGGCTGAAAAACACTGCAATTTTCAGTGTGTGTGAGGTAAAAAAAACGTATGACAGTCAAGAGTAGTGAGCGATTTTTTTTGGTCTTTTGTTGTTTGATCAACATTAAAACCCAGACTACAGCGCTGCAGGAATATTACATTATAATCTTGGATTATGCAGCAGACATTATACGGCTCAGTGCCTTCACAAAGTTCATTAAAGGCCTTTTTCATGCTATAGCTGATGGTTGTAAATTGATCAAAAATCGACCGATAAATATCGGAGGCCGATACATCGGTGCATCTCTAATACTTACTGCTGACTTTGAATTTGAATAACATTATATATTTTATTTAGGAGAAAGCATAATTATGCTGTGCAAGCGTGCAAACTGTCACTTTCATTCATTTAATCAAGTATTAAATTGAATATTATATTTTATCTTTTGAACTTTTATTTATCAAAGAATCCTAAAAAAGTGGGGGGCTGGTGAGTTGTCTGTGGTCTGGGGTGACGGAATGGGGGGCTTCTATGATAAAAGACTGCATAGCCTATAATAAAAGATAATGAATTTCAAACCTGATCCAAACACATTTTTATTCAAAGATCAACAATCTGTCACTAGTCTTTAAAAACAATGACTGTTGTAAGTGAGAATGCGTAAATCAGACCTTTCTGTATAGCCTGACGCTAATAAGCTTAAATGAAAATAACAAAATAATTGTGTAGTGAAATTTTTTTTTGTACACACAGTCCCGTGAACAATCAATCTTTACGCGTGCATCACTGTCCAACTTAGAAAAAAGATACTGCAGCCAATGAGCAGCCGGCGGGGGATGGTTGCAGGATGACTCAACCTCCACAGACAGTTTTTAATGTTTATCAGACAATAACTACTCAAGATTTTGCTTCAGTATAATTTTTTGAACAATTCGGGACCAGATTCGGAATTCGGGACAACAGTTTAGATTTCGGGACGGTCCCAAATTTTTTGGGACGTCTGGTCACCCTACTGAAAGATCATATGACACTGAAGACTGAAGTAATGATGCTAAAAATTCAGCTTTGCATAACAGGAAAAAATTGCATTTTAAAATATATTAAAACTGTTGTTATAAATTGTAATACTATTTCACAATATTTAGTAACTTTTTACTGTATTTTCTATTAAATAAACATAAGATAAAATTGCAGAAAAATCATACCCACCTCAAGAGTTTGAACGGTAGTGTGTGTGTGTGTGTGTGTGTGTGTGTGTGTGTGTGTGTGTGTGTGTGTGTGTGTGTGTGTGTGTGTGTGTGTGTGTGTGTGTCTGCACTGGAGCTTACCAAAACAAATGAGGCACTGTTTAATGCGATTCACTTCTCTGCCATTAACAATAATGTAGCTTCTTGTGTCGTCAACCTGAGACAAACATTTTTGAGGTAAACATGGTAAAATGTGTTAAATGGAGCTGAAATAACTCTTATTCATAGCTGAGAGCTTTATCAATTAATCCCAAAACCCAATAAACAAACATGCATGTGGATGTATAGAACTTTATGAATGGCATTCTAATTCTATGGAAATCTGATGGCACAGAAATTTTCCAAAATTTTTCTATGGATTTCAAACATCCAGAGAATTCAAAATTCTGGATCTTGTTTGTTTATTACATTATTTATTATGCTATTAGATATTTTGTTATCTTATTTACTAAAGGTATGTTTCACCCAAAAATGAAAATTCTGTCATTAATAACCCCTCATATCGTTTCAAACCCATAAGACTAAAAGACTAAATTCAATCTGTTCATCATATAAAGTGATCGAGTCTCTTCTGAAAATTTAGAGTAAACCGCTCAATTCATATGGATTAGTTTAACGATCTCTTTATGAACTTTTTGAAGCCTCAAAGTAGTTGCATAGCTGTCAATAAAGGGGCAGAAATCTCTCAGATTTCATCAAAAAGATCTTCATTTGTGTTCCGAAGATGAACGAAAGTCGTATGGGTTTGGAACGACATGAGGGCGAGTAATTAATGACAGAATTTTCACTCATTATTTGTCATCACAGTCACTAAATATATTGGCATAATCTGATTGTTTTCATATCTACCTGCATTGCTCGTCTCACATCATCAGCAGGACGTAAAGCGATCACTCCGAGGCCAATGTCTGCCGCCTTGAACTCTAGCATTGCTGTGGCGAGGCTTGATTCATCATTCGATGGCCCGTTTGTGAAGAACACGGCCACCTTCCTCATAAGCCTGCCCTTTCGGACTCGTTTGAAAACATTTCGTGCCACGAAGAGCATGGCTTGTCCTATGTCCCTGTTTTTTCTGGATGTATTTACAACGGTTGTATTTATAGCTTTCACAAGAGTGTTCTTTTTAAGGTGGTCTGCAAAACGGATCAGGTTCTTGGTCTCATTGTTGTAGGAGATGACAGACACCCGAGCTCCCCATGGACAATTTGTCTCAGCAATGGAAATGTCTTCCACTAAGGAGACAGCTGCAAAACGCATCTGCTCGAACACTTCAGAAGATACATCTTCAGATACGTCCAAGGCTATCACCAGGTCTGTGGGGTAAACTGGACACTGGGAACGTTTACCTGAAAGCATTGTTGGAAAAAACAACAATAAAATGCACTATTTGTAAAAAGTTTGCCTTTATAAAAGATTATTGATAAATGAGGCATTAAAATGTAGTACAAAACAAAGCATACCAGCGCAGCAAGCTGTGGAGACAAAATGAAAGTTTAGATACATTTCAAATGATTTCAAGGTTTAACATAAAAGGCAAGTCTAAGAGATCATGGAGAGACAAACTAAATATTTAAATGAAATAATGTTAATGTCATTCTGCTTGGTATTCTTTGGATATTTGGTGCTCTGAACTTACCACAGTTTTTGCGTATGTATTCGACCAGTTCACACTCCTTTATGTTGAGAAGCAGAAATGGAGGACAAAAAGAAAACAATGACATTTTCTGAACTTTCTGAGTAATTTAATACTGTTTAAAGATAATGTATAGCAATATGAACCTACAGGCATCGGACTGATTCCAGGAAGTCCTTTTTCACCCTAAAGATAAAATTGAGTTACATAAACAATTAATGAATAAAGATGAATGGAAACATCTTACAGTAAATCATCAGTACACCTGATTTACATGTTCATAAACTGACATCATTTTGTGAATTATATGCAAATGACTGACCCTGTGTCCGTCCATCCCTTTTTCTCCTGGAACACCAGGAATACCCGGACGACCAGTGTTCCCCTGATCACATCAATACATAATTCCACAGCATAACTGCATAAACTTTATAGTGTATTGCATACATACAGTACCTTCTATATAATGTTATTATGCAAGTAAATTGAAAAGGACATGCTCAAATAACATGATTGCTTTTTTGGACGTTAAACGAATAGTTCACCCAAAAATGAAAATTCTGTCATGATTTACTCACCCTCAACCTGTATGGATTTCTTTCTTCTGCTGAACTCAAAAGAAGAAGATATTTTGAGGAATATGGGAAACCAAACCCAACTAACTTTTAATTTTTCATACTATGGAAGCCAATGGGTTTAATCAACTGTTTGCTTACCGACATTCTTCAGAATATCTTCTTCTTTTGTGTTCAGCAGAAAAAAAAGAAATTCATACAGGTTTGAAACAACTAAGAGTGTGTAAATGATGACTTCAATACATATGATCTCTTTAATAAATAAGCAAAAAGAAATGTGAAATGTAGTTGTACCGCTGTTCCTTGATAACCTTTGTGTCCTTTACTTCCACTGGATCCTTTGGTACCATCCTCTCCCTATTATTATTATAATAATGTTATATAAGTTTAAACATTTATTAAAATTTACACAATTACATAAAATAACAACTGATGTTTGATTAGCTTCAACACACCTGCAATCCAGGGAGGCCAAAGTATCCATTGCTTCCCTAAAAGCAAATTTATTCTGTTAAATTAATATCCATAAAAGTACACAAAGGAAACTGAGAGAGAAAACAGGTTACTGTTTTTCCAGGAAAAGTCACATAACTGTGTAAGTCACATTTTATGATTACATTCAGAAATAATGTAAAATACCAGTAAATTAAATGACATGTTTACAAACATTATAAACACTATAAACATGTATTTTAGCTCCCCTCATGTCACCATATATTATAATTAAATTTAATGGTATTCAGAAAACAATACGAATGAAAAATATAAGAATCAAACAAACAAATTATAGTGGCATTCATTTTGAACAACATGTATTATAATCGCCAAGCCTAGACACATTTATTTAAAGTGAAACTGAAAGTAATGGCGTGTGGGAAATGCTCTATACAAATAAACTTGCATATCTCTCTCACTGGGCCAACGAGAGAGTCCAAATGTGTGCTTTGCTTATGTACTCTAAACTGCAGCATGTTTCAGATGATGAAAGTGTATTATATTCCAGGAAATATGCCAAATATAAAAATTAAAAACACTTTTATGGCATGATCTTGAAACAGATTTTCCAGTAAATATTCATATCAAAGGTACCTTGTGTCCTTTGGGCCCAGCAGGTCCATACCCATCTCTTCCATCTTGTCCCTGTTTACATAAAGTTATACATTAGATTGGAAAGTCACACCAAATTATTCCATATGATTGGACATTTTAACATTTTCAATTCAAAGATGCACAAATGCACCAACTGACCGGTGGCCCTTCGAATCCCTCCGGCCCCAGCGCTCCCTTGATCCCTGTGTCACCCGGTAGACCCTAAACACAAAAAGGCACACTTCATCAGAAAAGAGGAGCACAAATTTGCTCTACAACATTATATGGCCAGAGCAGTATTACATAATATACCATAGACTAGCCAGGTATAAATTTGCCTAAATAAAAGCCAGTGAAACCTTGTAATGATTTTGGAACTCAGATCTGAAGTGATCACTCAGAAGACATTTCTGGCTGTTTGTGTTTAAAGTGCCCCTATTATGCTATTTTAAAGGTCCTTGATTTAGTTTTGAAGGTCTCCTACAATAGGTTTACATACATCCAAGGTCAAATAACACTAATATTCTCATAATATACATTGCATTAAATTTATCAAAAAGTCTGAAAAAGGTTTGTTTGATGATTTGGTCTCAATAAATTCTTCCTTTCTGCGAGCCACCTCTTCTCTGATTGGTCAGACGTCCCAGCCTGTTCTGATTGGACGACTGCTTACAGTGTACGTCAGAAACAAAACATCTATTACCATATCTGAATTTGGCTTCTTCAGTGCTTGATAAACAGTGATACGACTGATGGCATCGTTTTTTCAGTGCGAGTCCTCATCCTTTTGAAGAAGGGCTGGGACATTTAACTTTATGAATGATTATTTTATAGAAGGTTCAAGTGGTGTGTGTAAGGAATCGGAAGCACACAGTGCGATCTGCTGTTAAAAACAGATTTAAATCGATTCGAGAGAGAATCGCGATGCATTCGGAAAATCTCAGAATTGATTCAGAATCATTTTCGATTTGCGATGCATCAAATTTTTGATTTATCAATTTATCCCAGACCTATTTTGAAGTGCATGCAAAGTGGATTCTCAGCAGTCTTCTCAGCATGTCGACAACACAAACTTTTCCAGGCCTCAACTACAAATACAGCGGCTGAGTGCGGGTCAATGAAGACCATAGGCTGCCATTATTCAAATGTGTTACATTGTTAAATATGTTTGTAACAGGAAGTAGGACTGCATAATATGGGTACTTTGAGAAATGAGTCAGGAAAAGAGAAAGGAGGAAGAAGAAAACATTGATGCATCAGTCTTACATACCCTTGGCCCTCTGGGTCCTCGACCTCCCTTTGAACCCTTAGCTCCAGGAGAGCCAAAGGGACCCTATGGAAACACAGACAGTTCTCTCAATATTCACTGTATTCTCCTCTAGGTGTTCTATTTCTTTTTTTTTTTTTTTGCTCGAATGGTCATACATAAACATGCATCTAGTTTAAACAATCGAATACACACCGGAATTCCAGGAACACCTGAATGACCATTTTCTCCTGGAGCCCCGTTTCTACCTGGTGGTCCCTGAACAAGCAAACAAATAAATGAACACATAAATTCCAACATTAACATCTGAAATCTGTTGTCTTTGTGTTTTTTTTTAAATGGGTGTGAAAGGTCCTAGCTCTCACCACTTGCCCAGGGTAACCAGAAGGGCCTGGCTGTCCTGCTTCTCCTTTTTCATTTGAAGATTCACCCTATACAGATTCACATTAACCACAGCAGAAATGAACAGAACGTATTATATTAGAAAAGAACAGAATGGAATTGAACAGAACAGAATTCTTTGAATGTTCTTCATGCTACATTACCGGGAATCCTTGTGGGCCTTTTCTTCCTGGAGCACCCTACCAAAATACACAGAGAATTTATCTGAAGGATTACATTTCTTCACACTCATTTCATTCATTTTCTCTTCTGATGAAGGATATTGAGGCAGAAAAAGATGTCAGTGTCACATGATCCCTCTGAAATCATTCTAATATGATGATTTGGCAAGAAACCTTTTTTTTTAACCAAAAAAATGGTTTTGCCACTTAATGAAAAGTGCATGAAACTGCATTACAGGGTCTTTTATAAGGATCCTTTAAAATGAACAGAAATTATTTATGGATATCTTTTGTAACATAAATGTACTCACTGTCATTTTTCTTCAATTGAATGCATCCTTATTGAATAAAAGTAAAACTTTCTTAAAATAAATGTGATCCTAATCTTTCGAACCTTAGTCTATATTCTAAATACTATTTCACATGTAAATGCTATATGTTATTGTGTACAAATGTTTTAGCATGATTATCGACCAATCACATAAGGAATGAGCGACAGAAGCTATAGGTAATACTCACAGGATCACCGTTATCTCCACGTCTGCCTGGGGGTCCAACAGACCCCTGGTCACCCTGATAAGAAAACACAGTCATAACACACCTTTCCTGATATCGGTTATACACTGGATATTCTTGTAACATGCTGAAAAATGTGGTTCTAAATCTGATATGTTTTTGATACTTGATCACTTGATCCTCCTCTTTTATTAAAGTTCTTAATTAAAAAAAAATTCAAAACAGTCAAAGTGAGAACGTTTGGCCAAGAAGGAAAGTCATTTCAGAGGAGCAGTACCAAGTGTGTTCATGTCAAATTGCACAAATCTGTTAGTGGTGTTATAATTGACAACGCAAATGTGAACGTGTAGGCAGCTTATAAATATACAAAGCCGCATGGGAGGATTTTACAGTAGTGTGTTTATATAATCACACAGGACGAACGTAATTATACAACATCTGGGTTACAGGAGATCACTACTGAAACAAAAACAATCTGTCGCTCTCACACAAACAAATCGTGCTAACATCTTCCAGAAGGACTAAAAAAAAAAAAGGACCCTCACCGGGAGCCCAGTATCTCCTCTCTCGCCTTTTGGACCTAGAATTGTGCTGTCTATTCCCGGTGCGCCCTGTAATGTACACAGAGAATCATATACAGACAAATCAAGTCAGGTTGTTTAGACATTTAAAACAAGTACTATAAACATCTTACAGGATCTCCTCTAAGACCACGGTGACCCTTAGGGCCATAACTCCCTTTGAAACCCTTCACACCCTGAAAGACAAAAATAACATGACCTACTGAGAAAGCCACTTCTTCCTGCTAATATTAACAGTAATATTCAGACATCTGTGATCAAACAAAACAGATGGCATTCGTGCTGTGTGTGTGGTAGTGTAGTTACAGCACTGCCCGGGTCTCCTTTAGGTCCTGGAAGCCCATGTAGTCCAGCATCGCCCTGCACAGAAACAGAGAGTACAGCGAATCAATATAAAGACAATGCGCTGCTTGCAGTTTCATAGGTCACTTAAATTGGGTTTAATTTATCGCAGTGTTTACAAGGCAGCACTTAATATTCCTCACACACATTTATTTAAACTATTAATATTGCTCATACTTATGGTTAGGGATATTTCAGATATGAAACTTCCTCAAATCATGCGGTCTGTTGAGGAAGGGCGTGCTACTTCTTAGGTGGTCACACTTATGTATTTCACTGGATGATATAACAGACAAAAAATACAGATAGACTAATATTGAAAGAGGGAATGGTATACTTATAGAAGGCATAACATCCTAAATCCTAAAATTTAGGATTACAGTTTTAGAAAAATCATATTGCAGGGTTCCTACAAATTTTTAATTAAAAAAAAAAATGCAATGCTTTTCCAGACTCAAACTTTTCAGACCATATTTAACATTAATGGTTCATACAGCATTATATTTGGTATATAATACAATCATTTGTTAATATTATCTCGGTTTTCTTAAAATGCAATATGCGTTTACATGATAAAAAAAGAAACCTAAAAGGCTTTATAACCTGCATATATTCACTATGTGTACAGACCATAGACTGTAAAAATGATGTAGTGTCCGTGACATCACCCGTAGGTGAATGCTCTGAAGAGCATTTTTAAAGCCTAAAGTTATCCGTCGCCATCTTGGCAGCGCGTCACCGTGCGTCACTAACTGAAAATGGGCAAAGAGGCTGGACGTGGGTGGAGCTGAGGTGCCTGGTTGCTGAAACCACGCTCGCCTAGCTCGACCATAATAACAATCCACCTGTCACTCAAGTGGCCATGCCCCTTATTTATGCAGAACTTCAAGGCTTAATATAATTGAAACGAATGAGTTATAAAAAAAATTCACACCTCTCACAGTTGTCATGAAGGGAAACATTATCTGTATAGACCACTTTTTGCACCAGGCTGTAAACATGTGTTTACTGCTGTAAAATGTTAACATGGGGGAGATACAGATTTGACTCTCTTTTGGAGCCTGTCTCTAGCAGCCAGTCGAGGAATTGCAGTTTAAGTCACGTCCGTGTTGGCTTCAAGAGAGACAGAGAGACCTGCATGCTCCCCAAACAGCAAAGTATAGTCTAAATTAAATGATCGGTTGCTTCAGTATCTGTTGCTGGTTTGAGTGTCACACGCACATTCGTTTAGAGAAGTTGAGAAGAAGAAAACTTGCTTATGGTAAAACTGTTTTGTGTAATAAAAATGTGCGCCGTTGTGTTCGAAAATCATTAAACCATAACTAAACTTTAGCCATAAAATCAGTCAACTTTATATTTTAGAAATCCAAAAAGATTTAATAGTCTGGAAACAAAGATTTTTCCGTACTTTTTTCCTATATCTTTCCATACCTGGAAATTACTCAATTCAAATTCCACACTTTTCCAAACTGTGTAGGGGCCCCTGATTGAATGAAGTTTGTGTATTGTGATCTTTCTTGCATACATTTAAGTGTCTATAACCAAAGATGACGTTGCTTATGTGTTCTCAAGAACTAGTTGCCAATAGCAAATATTAAGGTGCTGTCACAACATTTCACCATTTCCATCTAGAAATCATTGCAAATTATGTCTCTGTATAATGCACTGTATAATTTTGTTGCTCTAGTTTTTACAACCTAGTGTTTTGCTAACTTAATTCTGTAATTTCACATTTCTTCAAAACAATTTCACAGTTTTAATGCAATACATTCGGCCAATATTTGTATATAATACTAATATAGATTAATTAAAGGAGCATTCATCATATTCATTTAAGATACTGTGAATGTAAGAGGGGTTGAGGAGAGAAATAACCTGTTCTCCATCCACTCCATACAGCCCGTCCTCCCCATGTTCTCCCTGTCAGACAGAGGTCAAAGGGTCACACACACTTACAGTCATGTTTAGGGAAGTAATCAACAACCACTGAACAATAAAGATAACAGTCTGTACTTGTTTATGACCCTAAACATAACATCTGCAGCTTGGGAAAAGGCGGAACAAAAACTGCCTCATGGAAACCATTAACTTCACAGCAAAAATCATTATTTTTAATGAGAATTGCTTATTGAGTGTAAGTACATTACTTGATAATGTATAAAACAAGTGAAAAACCATCTTCTGTCATTGCAAAACGATTCTATAAAAACTCTTAATATCATAGGGAATGATTAGCTTCTCATGAAAATGTAGTGTAAGCTGTTTATGTTTGTTTATTTCATTGAAAACAAGACAAAGATACTCATTAAAAAGCTTTACAGAGTTTTGTGCCATCTACATTGTAGTTGCAGAAAAGAAAAGAAAAACATCATAAAAAGCACTCAGAAAGCACTTTAGAAAATGATTTGGCTGATATTTTTGTCCCAACTAAATTGTTTAAGTGGGAGCAATAATAGACCTAACAGGCAGTAAAGAAAATAATAACTCTTGTTACTTACTTTATTTCCATTGTAGCCTCGCTGGCCCTATTGAAATGAGATTTTAAAACATTTTCTTTATTCAGCACGGCTGTAAAACACAATCTCATCTGATTGAACTTATATACAGGAACATTAAACCCTCACATCAACATATCCTAGGCATGCCGTTAGTAACAGCCATGCAGGAATCATGTATTTATCCCGAAAAATGAATGTTTTCACTAAATACCGGTAATTTTTACATTTTACATTTTAAATACAAGTGGTGTACTATGGCTCTGTTTACACTAGTGCATTTTCGTTTAAAAAATGCATAACTTTTCCTACGGTTATTGCTGTCGTCTACACTACTCTGCCGTTTTCGACCCTCAAAAAACGCTGCAGACCCCGTTTTAGTTTGAAAACTCTGAGGTTGAAAATGAAGGCATGGCTGCCCACGTTACGCTACCGGAAGACAACAATAAACCCGGGTTGCGTTTCCCAAAAGTCTTATACGCCTAAGTTGATCATAGAGACAATTTTTTTAACTATTTTTCTACAATCAACTTAGGCTTACAATGCTTTGGAGGAACGCAGCTCAGAGCCGTTTCCCTCAACGGCTCTGTAACAGACCAGCCTCAACGACCGTGTAAACAATAATATGGAGACAGAACTGCAAACTTTGTGATCCTTTTTAGCAGCCATTGTGCAGTTAAACTCTGCATTTTATAATACTGCATCTGCCTACATCTGCAACGGTTTACACTTGTATGCGCATAGCCAGTGTGCATGAGTGGTCATGTGACATGCGTTTTCGGTTGTGCAGTGTGGACGGAGATCGTTTCTGAAACGCAGTGGAAACACCAGTATAGACGAAGATTGTTTTCATTTTAAAACAAGGTTTAAAATGAAAACGCACTAATGAAAACAATTTACATTCTGAGATCAAAACAGAAATTCCAAACGGAATTGCACTGATACAAAAAACATCAAGAGATGCATCTCCAATGATAATCACGTTACATTACCTTGATTCCTCTGTTTCCACGGCAACCTCTGTGTCCCTGAGTTCCATTCAGCCCTGGTGGTCCTCGCTCTCCCTGCCAGAAACATGACGGGAAAGAGACTATTTACCCATGGCATATACAGTGTACATCCTCTCTAAAACATGTGTATTCTGTCCTATATTATCAGTGACAGCTCTCTACAGATGAGATCATAAGGCAAAATTGCATACGAAACATTGATAAACTACTACATGATATCAGCTATACCTCATCTTCTGAATTACTAATGTTGAAGTTGCTTAATTGGAATATTAAGTGCATGTAATGTGAATGACAGCAGACATTAGGCTTACACTTTCACTTACCATACTACCTTCATCTCCTGGAAATCCAGGATGACCCTTCTGACCAACTGAGCCCTAAATAATAAAAACAAAAAAGGGATGCTGACATACAACTGAGTGAGCACCTTACATAAGTAGAATTTATTTAAGGCATTATAGGCACATTTCTTATGCAGACCCTGTTTAAAATCATGCTGCCTTAAATCATAACTCATTTACGTCAAGTTTTAAAGCAGAAATGCATTTATCCTTTGCATAATGCGACAAGCTCAATTGAAGATGAACGAAGCAAGAGAAATCATGTAAATCCACATATTGAGGATCTCTGACCTTTTGAACCGCTCCTCCAGGGGTCCTCGTGGTCCAGGTACTCCAGTGCAATAACAAGTAACATTACAGCATTCCCTCAGCGCCACTGTTTCCTGAGGGGAGAGAAAGCCGTACAATGTGTGAAACTGTTTGTCTATTGCTGTTGAAGTCACTGGCCATGCATCCAATCAAATTTTAGTGCATTTTAGGTCACACTTTAGATTAGGGTCCAATTCTCACTCTTAACTTACTAAGACTTTTATCTCAATAAACTCCAAATAACTGCTTATTAATAGTTAGTAAGGTAGTTGTTTAGGGATGTAGAATATGATCATGCAGAATAAGGCATTAATATGTGCTTTATAAGTACTAATAAAAGGCAATATCATAGTAAAATGCATGCTCATTAGCAACTAGTTAATAGTGAGAATTGGACCCTAATGTTACAGTTCTGACTGGTTCAGCAAACACACGACGAAGGAGATGAGGATAACAGAGGTCTTTAATCAGGATACCAGTATTGAAGGCACAGAACACGTTCGACTAAACAGAACAAGGAGTATAAATACACAAGGTAATGGAGGGGACTAGTTAGACACAGGTGGAGATGATAACCTAATCAGAGATGTAGAAGAACAGGTGTAGACAGGACGAAACGTAATTGTGACACCTAAACTAGTGTTACCGTATTTTACCACAAATTCACTTAATAGAAGCTTGCCAAATTACAGTTGTCAATACAGAAAGACTGCATGACATCTCTAAAACACTATAAACACACCTACACAAGCTACAATTGTTACGTCCAAGGATGCATGTTTATTTGCTATTGCTATTGTTTTATGCATTTGTGTGTGTGTTCGGGTGTTTTGCTCTCTTTCGTCTTCCCAACAGGTACAATGACCAGTTGTATTCAATCTAACGATGCTTGACATGATTGGAGAATGAAGGGGAGGAGATATACGTAGATATACGTAGAAGCGGATCGATTGAGAAGAAAGAGAGACTTCCTTTTGCCAGGATGAATTCTTCCTCCGGTCTGCCCAGACTCTGTTGCTTGAGTTGTTGCTTTGATTCTAGACTGAGTGAGCTCAGGATGTTGTGCGAGTTCTTTAGTAGGAAGAGAACTAAAGTGTTACAGTCTATTTAATTACTTTTATATCTTATGTTAAGTATGTTTGTATAGCACTCTTAATTTATTTGTAATTTTGGGAATGTATGGGAGGGTGCCATTTATGTATCTCTTTTCTCCTGTTTATGGGTAGTTAAGGGAGTAAGGGGAGTTTGATGTCTTTTATTTCTATGATCTTTTTCTAGGACATTTATTGAGATACTTGGGTTAGTTATCCTATGTTTTGTTTGTTATTTTGGCCTGGCCCTCCCCTGAAGTATTATTTTTGGTTATTTGTTATTCTTTGAATTGTATTTCTGTTACCCTTTGATGGGACTTGTATTATTCTTTATCCTTTCAAATTAAAAGATGTTAATTTGAATTGGTTGTGTTGATTCAGGGACAGGAGGTTGAATAATCTTGGTTCTCTCTCCAAGATTTCGTTTCATTATTCATTTTTTTTGTTTTTTACTGACTACCAACCCGAGACGGGTAGTTATGTAACACAATCCAGACTACTTTAAATACTGGTCCAGTTGAAATGGTTTGTGTCGACCACAATGTGTTTTGTGTGGTGATTTATAGTCTGCCAAGAGCATTTGGAAATCAAATATGTTAATAATTGTGTATTATCATTGGGTTCGTGTAGCTTATGGTAATATTAAATCAAATCATTAAATCAATATTTGATGTTTGTTCAATGTTGTGTGTACACTGTAAAATCTCCTGAAACAAATCAAAATGGTAATTTATATAATGAGAATCTACACAAGTTAAAGGAACATAGCTTTGAAAAGTCTTCATTTAAATACACAAAATAAACATTGTTTCAATATAACAATTTCTTTAGAACAGCTGCTAAGCTGTTGATGCAACTTGTGCAGATGGTGTAAAAAATAAGCTTGGCAAGAGCTGAAAACGGCTTCATTGAGTGAACAGAGCCAGGGCTCCCACTCTTTTTTAGCGATCATTTTCAATTTTACTGTGACAGGAAATTCAGGAATAAGAGACAAGGATTGTGCCAAATATTGCTCTCTAAGTCTTCAAAAGTTTTTTGCCAAGACTTAACTATAAAAAACATAATATGAGCTTTTAACCATACATTATAATAATAATTTGTTACATTTATATAGCGCTTTATTTTAGGCACTCAAAGCGCTTTACACATAGAAGGGGGTCATCTCCTCAACCACCACCAATGTGCAGCATCCACCTGGATGTTGCGACAGCAGCCATACTGCGCTAAAACGCCCACCACACACCAGCTTATTGGTGGAGAGGAGACCGAGTGATGATGAAGCCAATCGTATTTATATATGGGGATTATTAGGAGGCCATGATGGACAGGGGCCAATGGGCAAATTTGGCCAGAATGCCGGGGTTACACCCCTACTGTGGGATTTTTTATGACCACAGAGAATCAGGACCTCGGTTTAACGTCTCACCCGAAGGACAGTGCTTATTGACAGTATAGTGTCCCCATCACTATACTGGGGCGTTAGGACCCACACAGACCACAGGGTGAGCACCCCCTGCTGGCCTCACTAACACCTCTACCAGCAGCAACCTAGTTTTCCCAGTTGGTCTCCCATCCAGGTACTAACCAGGCTCAGCCCTGCTTAGCTTCAGTGGGAAACCAGTCTTGGGCTACAGGGTGATATGGCTGCTGGCTTATGACTATGACTATATGACTATGGAAGCTTGTTTCTGCCACAGATTAAAAAGAAAAGGTAACTGTGACTTTTTATCTTGCTATCTTACGATCTTTAACTTTTTCTAGCAATTGCAAGTTTACATAGTTGCAGTTACACGCAAAAGCGTGAAAAAGTTAAAATCATGCAATTGTGACAATTGTAAGTTCACAATTTCAAGTGAATATCAAAATTACGTGATTAGGTAGCTGTTTCCCAGTTAACACTCACTGCATAGTGCATACATTTGAGTAGTTAATAACATTAGCTAACTGCAGCAAGTGGCCACACAAGACTAAACATCACCATTGAAAATACTACTCTCACGTGTCAAATCTCAGCATTCCTGAACATCACACTTTCTAGCCGTAGTTGTTTGGGTCAGTGATCATGGGTCAACTCTTTGTACTCAGCTAAATAACTTTAAAAATAAATTATTTTACAGGACAACAACACGATTTTACAGGACATTTGATATTGTCTCTCATTTTCCAAGTGTTTTCCAGGACTGGAAAATTTGTGATCAAGTTTTCAAGGTTTTCCAGGACGAGCGAGAACCCTGAGAGCCCTTAAGCATTGCTTTCATACTTACAATCTGTTTCAAAAGAGCATCGCCTAAATTCAGCATGTTGATGGTCAGTGGCTGCATGTAGTCGAACCCTCTGCCAAATTCCAGCTGCTGAACTTCCATTTGTCCCACCAAAGACACAATCAGAAGTGTGCTGATACCTAGTTTACACATTAGAAATAAGCACAAATAGCTCTGAAATGGTTCAAGTTCAGGGTCACAGTCTGTAAACTTGACTTCAATACACTTTGACTTGATTTTATCTCATGTTAAAAGTCCTCCAAAAAATGGAAGGAGAAACATGACACAGGCAAACACAGGGCTATACGAGACTAAAGGCAGTGTTTCCAAATCAAACAAAACAAAACCAATATGCAACCCCAGATTTGCAGATGGAGACAGAGGGGTAATTATACAATTTTACCCAATGAATTAAAGTCCTGCATTAAACTGAACAAATCAAGGAATCGCTCTAGTGTAGGCCTGGGTGGATCAATCTTAAAATACTTCACAATGGCCCAGATTTTTATAGTTTAGTGATAAAGGCGATAGTATATCCACATTAATCTGAATAAATTAGAAAAACACATTTTTCTCCATCCACAGAGACAACGGTTTTGTCCATTGAAAACTGACCTTTTTAAGACTCTCTTCCAAATGGATATATTTGAAAACAGTTTTCATGTTGTAGAGTGGATTGTGTAAACTGAGGTGATGTGTGTGTAGTCATGTGACCCATGTTAACATGTTGTACCTGCTATTCACTTTCAGTGTTGTTAAAGAGAAATGTTACTTTGTCAAGTCACCTTTATTTATATAGAGCTTTATGCAAAACTGTGATCAACCGTAAGATGATGATCAATGATGCAAACAGAATTCAATTCTGCTGTAAAGCAGCTCTAAAAAAAGTGAGTGGTGGGATATTTTGCTACTTACTTTTCTTAAGTATTTCTGAACTTTCCATTAAACGCTGGATGCTTTCATCTAACCCGTCTGAGAAGATTATTAAAACCTAGACACAAACATACAATTAGATTTGGCAGCATCGCTCTGTGTGAGTACCATTGTCTCTTATTGTCTTGAATGATCAACACATATTTCATGCAATTTAGGTGCCCATTATGGATCTAAGTGATCAAGATGCTGAATCTGATTTCCCAAGCATGTTTGCATTTTTACAACATTTTACAACAGTCCTCTTACAGGTGCAATTTAACTCATCAGGTAAAACTTTATTTTAAGGTGACGTAGTAACACCTAACTACATGTATTTCTATAGTAAGTACAAGTAACTAACCCTAAATGTATCTCTAAGTACATGTAATTAATATTACTTAGCACTCATTTGAGTAAGTACAATGTAACTGTCACCTTAAAATAAAGTGTAACTAAATATCATAGCAAATACAAGTGCATAGTGTTTCTTTGGTTGTATATTAAATGAAATGTAGTTTAACTACGTTTCTAGTGAGAGTATGTCAGTAAAACATCACAAAAAGATATAATCATTTAGAAATAACATCAGCAGAGGAGCTCTTGTATAATTAAGGGGACATTCACATGTAATATAGTTGACAATCATTTTTATATCTCAGAAACATACCCACCTTTGCCTTGGCTTCGGAGGAGACAAACATTTTTTTGAAGGAGTCTAACAGAAACCTGTTGAACACCAGGGTCTCCTTAGGTCGCCATGACATCACTTTCTTGACCACATCGGCATTGTACTCCAAAAAGTCAAAATTCTCCAAAATACGGCCATCTCTTCCAGACACTAGCCTATAGCCAAATCTAGTTGTAATATTGTTCGCTTCGACACAGCACAGATCACCCATCTTGCCGATACGGTGGATGGCTGCAGTAACCAACATTTCCAACTGAGGTCTCAACAGAGGTTGAGCGTCTAATTGCGTGGACACATCAAATCCAAAGGCAATGTCGATTTTGCAATCTGTTCAAACAAAATAATGGAAAAGACAAAATAGTTTACATCATCATCATTAATGCCTATGCATGCATACTATTTATGTCAGTACAGTCTACGCAGTATATTACCATGTTAGAAGACTTTTGGGAACAATTTAGAATATTTTAATATGCAAGACGTAACGCAGGACAAATGAATAGTAATACATTAGCACCTCAGCTACTACTGTTAACTAATATGGAAACAAGATTAACTAATCAATAAGTTCGTTTTGTCAAATTTTGGACTGACAAAGTTCCTTATTCGGTAATCAAAAATTACTGAATGAGATTGACCTAAATAAGAACTAATAACTAACTATGACAAATTATAAACAGTTAACATTAATGTGTTTGAGATGTGAGCAGTTGTCTTTTTTTTACTCTCAGAGTGGTCATAAAATGCATCAAAACTCAAGTGTTACCTAGTCACTCTTCAAGAACTACTAGTGATCTGGACCATTATTTTAAAGTGAAACATTTCTTTTTCACTTTAAAATAAGGGTCCAGATCACTAGTAGTTCCCGCAGAGTGACTAGGTGTAATTAGTGATCCATTTTATGAATACGTATAGAGTAAAAAGATTAGTGATGTCTCAGACACACAATCATTTTGTGATTAGTAATTAATTGGTAATTCTTTATAATTCGTCATAGTCATTAATAGTTATTAATGTTATTACTTACTGATTAGTTCATCTTGTTTCAATATTAGTTAATAGTAGTGGCTGAAATGTTAATGTAGTACTAATCATTTGTCCTGCATAGTTACCTATTAATGATGGACCATTCTTCTAAAGTGTTACTGACTTTTTACCAAGCACGGCTTTCCCAAAGTCACAATAGTCTACTTCTATCAATAGGGGATAAAAAAGTATAAGTTTCAGATTCATCTTGCTGATTTATCAGCATGTGACCCTTTTAAAGAGTGGATTAGTTCAAACAAAAATTCTGTCATTAATTACCCTCACATAAGACACAAATTTGTAAATACACAATATTTTTAATGAAATCTGAGGGCTTTCTGTCCCTCCATTGACAGTCTATGCAACTACCACTTTCAAGCACGAGAATCCCATGTGACTCCAGTGGCTCAACCTCAGTTTTATGAGTGCTTTCTTTATGCAAAAAAACCCCCATAATTTAGCACATCTTTACAAAATATTGATCTCCAACATGCGTTCACATAATGTCTACTCTTGCGTCACTTCATTAAACTGAGGTTAAACTTTTATTAGGCCTTTACTACCTTTCTGGGGTTTCAAAGTGGTAGTTGAGTTGACCGTTAGATTTCATTAAAAATATCTTAATTTGAAGGACTTTCTTATGGGTTTGGAATGACAGAGTAATTCATGACAGAAATTTCTTTTTTGGGTGAACTAGCCCTTTATCGATTGCTCTGATTCAAAACCTATTGAGCTCTCTCATAAGACGATCAAAAAGATTTTAATGGTCATATTTGGAAATGGGCAGCAGCTCGAGTTTAGGAACAGTGTTTATTTGTAAAGTATTTAGTATATAACAGTAATTATGATTTATACTATAAAAACTAATTACCATGTACCATTGCTTACCTTTAGTTTCTTTTGGTGGCTCTGGGCCTGTACAGAGGAAATTTAACACTTTCCTTATGGTTGTCTTCAGTTCAAGGGTTTCAAAAGTCTCAATGAGGACCCGATCAGGTGAATCAGCTATTTCACGCAGCTCAGATTTTTTTATATCATTGCCAACCCCAATAACAGTTATAGTAATGTTCTTGTTTTTAAGGTAAGCTAATGCATTCAAATCTTTTTGATCGTTAGCTTCTCCATCTGTGATCAGCAGGAGATTCTGAGCGACTCTTTCATTTATTCTGGATCCATTCTCTTTTGTGAAGTAGTGTTTAATTAATCTCAAGGCGTCCCAAGTATTTGTGCCCTGCTTTCGTTGCACAATGTTGTTTATAGCTTGCTCCACATCTGCAAAACTAGTGTAACTGTTCAGGTAAAAGTGATGTAGGAGTTTATCGCTGAACTGGGCGACACCCACTCGCCATTTGTCTTGAGCAATATCCAGTTCTTTCACAATGCCAATCATGGTTTGTTTGACAATATTCCAGCTTGGTTCCTTGATAGACTCTGATCCATCAATTAAAAAAACAAGGTCTGATACCTCCATCTCACAAACTAGAAAGAGAAACAAACAAACAAACAAAAAACATTAGGACAAACAACATAAATTGAGACAAAAACAAAAGCATATAGTCTGCAGTTTTTGGGAAGGAAGATCTGCAAGATACAGGCTACTCATGCTTTACGGTTTACTTAAAAGCTTGGTTACAACAGATCTTGCATTTGTACTAAAGGCTACAGATAGCTCAGAAGGTGGTATGGTACATACAAGATGTGACTTGAACCACATGTGAGCAAGCAATTGTGGATGAGACACATAGCAGCGACCATTAAACTCTAAGCATCATATGGGGGCATAGACAGAGATTTATACTTGCCACATAACATGGGAAGAGAAGATCAGATTCATATCCATTTTACAGTGAGAAATGTATGTGACCAAGTATAAATAGACATCCGATTAATCAAGATGCATGTGAGTAGTCAGAAATAGTCAGTTTACTATATTGAAAAAGCACTTTTTTTTCACTGACAAAAAGTAGCTAAATAAGTGGTCAACCTATTTTCAAATACAGTAACATTCCTTTGATATACTTTAATCAGAAGCTACATTCACACTTTGAGCACAGAAAAAAACTGTGCCATACATTTTCAGATTATTTTTTTTAACAAATGAACTCAATTAGCATGTCAGCATTAAAAGTCAAAAGTTCATTTACACTTAATATAACATAAAAAGAGAATAAAATCCAAATTATATGTAAATGGAGTTACATATCAATATAACAGGAAAGCTTGCTGATAAATGTAGTTACGTTAGTAGCGTTGCCATTTTAGCTAGTTATTCCCAAGCCCGAAAGAAAGTAATAAGAAAATGAAATTTACTTGGTTTGGTAAGACTGCAGAGCTCTTGGGTGATTGTTTTTTGTAGTCCACTCAGACCCTGGTAGGTGTCTGCATAATGCACTCTCCCTTTCGCTCCTGCCATCTTCCTTAGCTGGACCGTGTCTGCATCTTCAGTACCAATAGCAAAAAAGTTGACTTCTGAATTTGTCAGGGATTCAGTCCATGTTTCCAATCCACTTAAATCATTAACCTTGCCATCTGTAATCAGAAATAGCACTTGGGGTATATTCTTTGCCCTTCGTCCGCCATGTGTTGTCTCAAAGTAGGAGAGTGTATAGTCAAGAGCCCGGGCCGTGTTTCTTCTTCCCCCTGAAGCTTTGAGGTTGGAGATAACCTTCTGAACATCAGCCTGATTGTTGTACTCTTTCAGGGTGAACACCAATTGAGGGCTGTTAGAGTAGGTGATGGCGCCAAATCGTACCCGTCTTTCTCTAACCACAGATTTGCTCACCACATATTTCATTACGTTTTTCATTTCCTCGAAACCATCTTTATTGGGAATACCAGAAGCATCCACAAGGAAGATTATGTCAATCAGTTCGGGTGTCTTGCATTCTGGAGAGATATATAAGCATTATGTGAGAAATCATTTGAAAAAGTCACTCTGGGTTTGGTGTTTACTATAATACACATGAAAGCAGACAATCTTTTAGGGTGTGTTCACACTTGTAGTTCATTTCGCTTTGCCCAGACAAAAAAACAAAAACATTTAGTCCTGGTCTGCTTAGCGTTCACATTGACATGTTTAACACTGAACCTAAAGGCATAGGGATACGTTCACAACCTGATTGGTCTGCTTTTATGATGGATATTTCGAGATGGAACTTACTAAACATCCAAAACAATGCTGTGTGCTGGGCTAAATGCGCTCGCTGTGTGTGCGTAGCTACATATGATGGTATTTTGATGGTATCAGCTGAGAACTTGTGAAGAGCTTATAAATGTGTAACGGAGTCAAAACAGCGTCAGAAATCCCTCTGTCACACACACAAACACAGCTCTGCTGAGAGGAGACACGGGTCTGACGCCTGCACCGAACTGTGATGGGCAACATCACGATGAGAACAGGTATGCGTGAGCATTCTGTCCTTTTTAAGGTCTCATCTTGTGACATCATGTGTCGTTTTTATTCATTTACATGTCTTTGGTCCGTGTTCTTATTTCAGTCAAACCACACAAGAGTTCATTTGGAATGGGAACGAGATCCATCTTTTCAGGGGTCTCATTCGCTTGTTTGGTGCACACTAGGGTTCAGATGGCAGCGTTCACACTTATTCAAATGAACCTCACTAACAGAGCAATCACACCAGGTTTTTTTTTAATTGAACCAAACATGCTAAGTGTGAACACAAAATGTACACATTGTAGGTATAGTTCACCCAAAAATTGTGTCGGATTTCATCAAAAAGATCTTCATTTGTGTTCCGAAGATGAAGAAACAGGTCTAATGGGTTTGGAACGATATGAGGGTGAATAATTAATGAAAGAATTTAAATTTTTTGGGTGAACTATCCCTTTAAAAATGTTCAGTCCTTCTCTTTTGGCAAAACAGCCATTAGGCATAAATTCAGATTCAGATGGACTTTGCATATGGAGGGTAAGATGAGTCATTAGTGGTTTTGGTCCAATTTAATGAAGAAAGACTATTTGTTGCAAATGTTTTCACTTTTATGAGTACACCAGCAGTAGATGCCCTCAAAGCTAACAGACATGGACTAAAAACCACAAAACTATGTTTCAAAGGAAAAATATATATCAACTAAAAGAGGTTACAGACATAATGAGATCTCTTTTAAAAATCTCAGATTTTGTTAACTTACCTGTGTTACAGATTTTGAGATTAACCTCACTGCCCAATTCGTTCAGGGAAGCAACTGCGTCTTCAAAGAACACACCTTCGTGGGATCCAGCAATGGCAAGAATCTGAGATCTGTTTGCATATCTCATACCAATAGAATAAACGTTGATGGAATTGTCTCTTAGGAATTTCGCAGGTTGGGCTACATCATCCCTACTCTCTCCATCTGTAAGAACTATCAAGAACTTCATGGCACTGGAGCGTCCTCCTTTAGATTGGTCAAAAGATTGCAATACTTCTGTAAGTGCTGCTCCAGTGTAAGTTTTTCCATTCATCTGTCTGATATTTCTAATTCCTTGTAATAATCTAGCTTTATCATCAAATGCATCTAAGGAAAACTCCTCTTTTGTGTTTGTGCCATACTGAACAACTGCAACACGCTCCTTGTTTGGTCCAATTGCAAACTTTTCTATCACAGACTCCATTATTTTTGTCATATTTTTAAAGCATTCAGTGCTAACACTTTCTGATCCATCGATCAGGAAGACAACATCTGCAAAAAGACCTTCACAACCTAAAAATAAGAAATGTATAAAATGAGCAAAGAGTCTTGAAACGACAATCAGACACTGGCATTTATTTGCATGCATTGGTTATATTATTTTATTACAAAATTCAATAAATTGTGCAAATCAAGTAACTGTGCAATCATACGATATTGTGAAAATCAAGTAACGTGATAAATTGAATTTCTTACCTTCAAAAGTACAGATTTCTGTAAGGATGTTTTTCTTAATTTCCTTGAGAAAATCATAGTTTTTGACAAAAAACGTTCTTTGTGGACTGCCAGATATTAATTCCAGCTCGGGGACGGATGCGCTTTTCACACCAATAGAATAAATGGTGACATCCTGTTCCGTTCTTAGTATGTTAGCAGGAACTTCTACCGATTCTACTGTCCCTCTTGATTCGCCATCTGTGATTACAATCAGAAGCTCACGAACCTTTTCCCCACGTGTTTGTTTAGCTTCTTTGAATAGCGGTATCATTTGTCTTAACCCCAGATCAGTCCTGGTGCCCCCTCCATTCATAACGAGATCCTTCACTGCCTTTTCGACACCAGCTTTTGTGCCATAGTCGTGTAATCGGAAAACTGTGGTTGCATGGCTTTGAAATTTCACCACCCCAATGCGCACATGGTTACCTCCAATCTCCAACACATCAAGCAATTCAATAATGAATTTCTTCATATCGTCAAAGTCTGCATAGGAAATACTTCCTGATTCATCCACAAGGAAGTATATGTCAGCTTTGACTGTTTGCTTGCAGACTACAAAGAAGTGAAAGAGTATACCATTATGAAATTGAAACAGATTTTAACAGGATGTGTAACACTGTGCTAGTAATAAAAAAAAGTATACAAATATTGTGCAAACCTTCTAGTACTGCGTTGAATGAGATTTTAGGTAAGATGGCATCTGTGATTTCATTGCAAAGTGTTTTGGTTAAAATCTTTGCAAGTGAATTAAGTTGATCAAAGCGTTCCACATTTAACACAAACTTCTTGGGAGGGTAGGATGCAATCTCTCTCAAGTCATCCTCTTTTGTGTCTTTAATACCGATTGCAAATACAGTGACGCCTGATCGCCGCAAATCTGCTGCAGCGCTGGCCGCGTCATCTGTGGACTTTCCATCGGTGATAACAATAGCAACCTGCTGAACATGCTCATCTTTTCTGCTGCCTCTTGCTTTGGTGAACACATGCTCTTTGGCAAACTTGAGAGCAGCTCCAGTGTATGTTTTACCACGACCATACACCATGTTTCTGATGTAGCGCAGGATGTCAGTCTTATCATTGAAGGTGTCCAAGTACACATCAGCTCGAGGTAAGTCGCTATAGAGGATCACAGCTACCTTTGTTTTTCCCTCGCCCACGTCGAGACTTCCGATGGTGCTCTCGAGAAAGTCACGCACAAGTTGGAAGTTTTTGGTTCTGATACTGCTGGACTGATCAACAATAAAAGCGATATCTGCCACCACGTCAAACTTGCACTCTGTCAAAAACACATAAGAACTATAATACGTAATAGTTTTTTTGAAGTCATAATTAAAACCCTAGTCAAACACTATGAATTTTATCGAAAGAAGAGAAGATTATGCAAGCACTCACCCTCTGTGACAGCAGCGTCTTCCCATGTGTCTATGGCTAACTTAATTTTCTGTTGCACTTGTGGAATTGTGTTGCCTACTAACTTGTAGCTGTGCTGTGGACTAGAGATGTAATTCATCTCATACGGATCAGCTTTGTTTAAGCCAACAGTAAAAACTGTCACTGCATCGTTTTTGATTTTACGGGATGCTTGGATGACACCATCAGCAGATTCTCCAGCTGCAATGACTAACAGGAACTGCTTAAAACCTTCAGAGACACGGCTTCCAGCAGTACCATTTAAGAAATGTCTGTGTGTATATTCAATTGCATGGCCAATTCTACGCTCCCCTGTAGGGTTCAGCTGCAGACTGCGAATAGTTGACATCATCTCTTTCTTGGTCTTGTCAGTGTTAAGAAGGAATTCCTCTTTGACATTTTCGTCAAACTGAGCCAGGCTCACAAGATTAGCATTCTTTCCCACTTTGAGCTGGTTGACCAGTCTATAGAGGAAATTCTTTATTGATGTTTGCTCTTGTATAGATGCTGAACTATCAACGAGTATGACGAGATCAGCAAATTTGTCCACAAAAGCTGAGGATAAAAGAAACAAATTAATTATTTCCATCTAAAAAATAAATCAATAAATTGTACACTAGGGTGCAGACAAGTAGTTAACAGTATGGTGGGACTCAAAGCTTCTACATTTAAGGAAAATGTTTTCTTTGTATTCATTTTTAAGGATTTTTATTATTCAACAATCTCACAGTATTTACACAAATGGGAAAGCATACAAAGCGAAATGTTACCTTCTGACTGGACGCCCACAGTTAAGCACACTTTGTTGCGCAGACTCTCTTTCAGACCTTGGAGTTCTTGATAACTGTTAATACTGAATAAGAAATCTTTATGTGGGATATTAGCAATGGTGCGCAGCTTTTCCATGTTGCCTGTTCCCACCCTGATGACAAAGATGGCAACTCCCAGATTCCGTAGTCTCTGGGCAGGTTCCTCTACAGCATCCTGTGATTCCCCATCTGTGATGACTATGGCAATGCCAGAGACATTCTTTCTGGCCAGGCTAAAGTATTTCTCACGGATGAAAGTCAGGGCCTGACCGGTGTTGGTGCCTCCTTTACGGTAGATGAGATCATCCAACTTTTGGTGCAGGTCTCTCTTATTTAAATAGCCACCAAGTAGGAACTCTTGGTATGTTTTGTCACTAAACTGGGCAAGTCCTACTCTCACCTTGTCAGGTTTAAGGTTAAATCTGTCCACAAAAGCATGGAGGAACCCTTTAACTTCATTAAAATTACTGTCTCCAATGCTAGCAGATGAGTCCACAAGGAGCACAATGTCTGCCTGAGCAGTCTCGTTGCAGCCTAGATCAAATGGAAGAGTTTAGGTTAGCACTTTGACCACTTAATTCTGCTTTTAATTCTTGTGTTTGTACAAATAGAATCATAGAAATATAATTGTAAGGATGAAATCAGTATTTGCTACAAATGTGCGACTGTCATGATGTTGCCTTGTTACTTTAACTTGAGATTCAACAACATTTGGACCCTGTTTACGCCTGGTATTAGGATGTTTTATTCGATCGGATCACAAGTAGACGAGGGAGATGCAGTCCTTCAAGCTCATGGAAGTCATACAAGATATTAAATTTGGATCTCACAGCACCACTACTTAATTTGCTGACATATTTTTGTATTTGCAGTAAATTTGTTCAATTTCTGTATAGGCGACAAAACTTTTGTCTTGCCAAAATTTGACCTTTCTGTCTTGATTAAATGATAAATATTTTTTCAGTGAAACTAATTTATTTCAGTGCATTAAACATCATTTGGGAGGGTTTTAGCTTTTCATATGAGCTATTTCTAACACCAATTGATGAATAAAAAATTAGGTTAATAGCAGGTGTTTCTACAAAATAGATAAGCGACACGACTTTTGTCAGGGACTGCATCTTACACGTCAATGAAAAACTGATCTATAATGCCTCTTACAGCTTTCCAGCTACGAGCATCAAAATCAACAGTCCTTCAGGTTGTTCTGACTAAGTCTGCGTTATTTCTTGTAAATGATCAGACTTTCACATATAACATTATAAAAAATGCCCCCAAAACCAAAACGGACAGAATGTTGAAATCCAGCTTGGAATGTTTTTGATTTGATCCAAGTATTCAAACTTCCTAAATAGCCTTAGGTCTATTTTAAACTACTTTAAACTTTTAGGTAAGGCTTTGTCAAGTTAACATTCAAAGTAAAAAAAAAATATAATAATAATACTTTGAATAAATATCAATAAAGAGCTTAAAGGGGTTTGTTGGAACTGACTACTGATCTCTCAGTAGGTTCTCTCACAGATTTCCAGTAAATCTGTGACTCAAGAGTTTTGGATTAGAAGTTTTTCGATGTAATATGTTACCTTTGTGCGTTTCCTCTTCAGTGGAACACAGTTTCTGGATTACACTCTGAGAGATTCCCTGCAGAGCCGCAAAGTCTGATACACTGTAGACATGCTGATCGTACGGCTCGTTTGCAATCTGTCTCAGTAACATCTCGTTTGCATCTTTGATCCCTATGGCGAATATTTCAATTCCCCTTAACCTCAGCTCCTGCGCATGTGACTCAACCTCATCTTGAGAATCACCATCTGTGATAACAACGGCAATCTGAGGAACGTTCCACTGTGCTCGACTTCCGGCCTCTACAACAAAGTGATGTTTTAGTATGAACTCCAAACCCTGACCGGTATGCGTCCCGCCTTTTTTATAAGGCAGCTCTTGGATGTAGTCGAGAATTTCCTCTTTGTTCTGGAAAGTGTTGAGGGAAAACTCAGTATGCGGTGTGTCACTGTACTGAACCAGACCGATCCTAATCCTGTCAGGAGCAACTTCAAAGTTCTCTACAAGCGAGGAGAGGAATTCACGGATTTGTTGGAAGTTGTCATTCCCAATACTGGCAGAGCCATCCACCAGGAATACAATGTCAGCCACTGTCTCCTGTGTACAGACTGAGAGAAACAAAATAGACTTTTAATTTGAGCAACAATCAGACAAAACTGAACATAATCATCGCGTATTATCTAGTAAATCCTGCCCTTACCAAGGTTTTGGCCTTTGCTGACAAGAAAACATAATGACAGTACAAGGAAGCCAAGTGATCCCCACTCCTTCTCCATGCTTGAGCTCCTTGTTCCCTGAAAAAAGCAACCAATGAGGTTAAAAGTTTCTGCAAAACTCACATCACCAAACAAAACTGTAAGTATAATATGATGTTAGCTTTAAGAAAGAATTAACAGATAAATTAGGGTAGTAGGGATGTCATTATACAAGTCGAAGGACACTTTCCCACTGATCTTTCCTGTTTTTAATGAAAATAACACAGAGAATGTTTGTAAAGACTGTCAGGTTGAGATATGAGATCTACTGTTTTTGTGTGTGTTACTGGGCCTACGACTTATACTAATGTCCTTACCACATAAGGGCCTTGTCCCAAACGGCGCACTTTATGTTTACTCGTGTAAGCGATGGCTATGATCACAGGTCAGCAAAACCACAAGTCAGATCAAACTTTATCAAATGCTCACCAATGCAGTATGCATTTGCAGAAATTACACTGCACACAAGTATAAAAACTAAGGAAGCCTAGAAGGACAATACTCCATATTTATTAATTGATTTAACCCATCTTTGATCACATACAAAAACATGTAAAATGTCATATTAAGGATGATCTAAAACACATCCATTGTTGTCTAATTGATTATGTGGGCCAGCATTGAGGGGGTTCTCCTCTTAAGGGCTAATGTTTGTGGACTTCCTTAGTCTCTGAACTACTCTTACATCGTTTTTTGTATCTGCCTCCAGTTAAGCAAAATATTTACTTGGCATGAATCTCCAGGCCAGCAGATGGAGAACAGACAGACATCTCCAGCAGAGCAGCAAAATTACAAGACAGATGGAACGTTTAGAAACATCATTGACTTTCAGGTTCTTACATTATTGTGCTCACAAGTTTACATACCACTTGCATAAACATCAATGAATCTAACAAAATAAGAGGGATCATACAAAATGCATGTTATTTTTTATTAAGCACTGTCCTGAATAAGATATTTTACATAAAAGATGTTTACATATAGTCCACAAGACAAAAAAGAAGCTGAATTTATAAAAATGACCCCGTTCAAAAGTTTACCCTTGATTCTCGATACTGTGTGTCGTTCCCTGATGATCCACGGCCGTGTGTGTGTTTTGTAATGGTTGTTCTTGAGGTTGAAACTGAAGAATTAGCAGGACCTGGAGGATTTTTCTGAAGAACATTGATCAGTTTAACTGCTCAGGGCAAACAAAAGACTCAAGAACAACCATCACAAACACACACACAGCCGTGGATCATCAGGGAACGACACACAGTATTGAGAATCAAGGGTATGCAAACTTTTGAACGGATCATTTTTATAAATCCAGCTTCTTTTTTGTCTTGTGGACTATATAAACATATTTTATGTAAAATATCTTATTCAGGACAGTGCTAAAATAAAAATAACAAGCATTTTGTATGATGATTAAAAAAACATTAACATTTTTGCAGATTCTACAAGTGGTATGTACATGTTTGAGCACAACTGTATGTGCAAAATTATGTGAACAAATATATACACTACTAAATGATAAACTACTACAAAATGCTAAACAGTTTATCAGTAATTTATTGTTATTTAAATTAACTTTTTCACAAAACATTTTAGCAGCTATTGAGAAAATTATTATTATTTTTTTTTTAACTACATAAGTATTGTATGAGGACACAAGCACTCTCTATAACTATACGCTGATTCTTAATGAATATATTAAAGTTATTTAGCCAAGCATGGGCTGTTTTTTTTTTTTGCTTTTCATTGTTGTTTGATTAATATTAATCACACAGAATATTAGGTCCTGCTTAAGACCTGCGCAGGTCCATTTACATCAACTTAACTGTATACGTTCACTAAAGACATCCTCGACTGTGTTTACCCAAATACTCACCAGGATGTGCATTTTTACATATTTTTGACCTTTCAAACCTTAACCCAATAATCCACGAAAGAACTGAATCGCGATCACATTATCTGAAAGGCGTTTCAGAGCTCAGAGCCAGCTTTATTTTCTCATGCGTGCATGTTTCTGTTGCTTTCTTTGTCATGGGCTGCGCGTATATTTAACTGTTCTGCTTCCAGTGTTTAGTGAACGGTGGAAGCAGAGCTCTACACACACGTCCTGACTCCTGCTGTCACACATCGACACAAATTAAGCTCTTATTAGCGTGCTGTCCTCCTTAAAGTACCGGGACTAATAAAATTCCATATGTAATAGCAGGGTATCATGACACTTTTCTAGTACCAATATATTGTGCAACACTATGTCTTAATATCATCTTTTCTTGAAATAACCAAACATTTTCAAATGCTATTCAACAGGGAAGTGTCACAACTACACACATCTGAAGACATACAAAAACACTTCTGATATTTCAAATTCATTCCAAGCCAAAAACAATACCAGAAGCAGCAAATGCATTCCCAGTTTTACCACGGATTGTGTGTGCCAGCTACTTTCCTGATCAGGCCTGAGTCTATGAAAACACTGACTAGTGAACATGAGAGATCTGAACCCACAAAAAGAGGCTTGCATAAAGACAAAATAAAATCTATACATAAAATGCGATTTTAACATTTGTTTATAAAACAAACATGAAAACCCCAAAATGTCAGGCATCTGTACAAGCTAAAACACTCAATCATAGTGTAATCATAATGCATTTGCATGGATTATACTCAGACAATACCACAGCACAAACAGCTCTGTGCTTAAAATATAATAAAAGAAGAGAGTAAAGAGGTAAACTTACACAGAACCCAGGCACCGAAGGGACGAGTCCAACGCAAAGACTCTCAATGAGAAACTAAAAATCTGGAACTGTTCATAGAAACGTATCAAGCCACTCCTCAACACCATGATTTCCATTTTAGGAGAAGATGGCTTTCAAGACATACAGACCCACACATACATGATAGATTCATCATTTGTTTATCTCCACCTTAGAAAAGCTTAAATGCAATGTCTTCACATTCTACGTTTGGATTATTGCAGATGCTCACAGCTTCATGTTTGTTGCTTCTGTATGCTCTAAGTTAATTTAATTTATTTATTGGTGCATTTATAATAAACTAAAGGAATAGCTCACCAAAATGAAAATAGTTTCATCATTTACTCTCCCACAGGTCGTTCCAAGAATGTACATGGTTCTTTTCACTATGAAAAATGATTAAAAAACACCATTAAAGTAGCCCAAATGATTGTGTGCTCTATTCCAAGTCTTCTTTTGATAGCTTTTGCTTTTAATGTGATCTTGAATCAGCACTGAGTGATAAAAGCAGATAAATTGATCTCTTTATGGCCCGTTCCAGACAGTACCTGTATCTGTGAACATTTCCTCTCAGTCTGTGGTTCGTCAGCAAGACCGCAAGACAGAATTCTGGCTTCAGATCCCAGCTGCTCTTCCAAACAACATGTCTCTCCTCGACTAATGCAGTCTGTATACAGATAAACACAAATAGACAACTTCCAACACCGCATCAAAGGCATGGTATAAAACATAGATAAGCATAAAGTGACCATTTTTACCCTTACTGTTTTTATGTCAGGCAAGAGAAGCATTTCATAATATGTTAGAACGTAACCTAAAACATGGTAGTGCTCAGAAACATTATCAGCAGATTTATTAATCTGTTTACTGGAATTGGATTCAGGTCAGGTTCAGATGTTGGGTTGGTTATCTTATCAAAAATAGCTTGGCTAATTCCTAATTCCTTAGTTTTCAACAGGTGGGTCATCACGTTTGTTTGAGTTTAAGGAGATTTTTGTTTAGTTTTGCATGATAAACAATTTGGAAATGTGCTGGGTCGCCACTTAATGTCTTGTGCAAAAAATCGGAAGTAAAACCAGTTGTGAACGGCTGTTTCTTACGCATTGGGATTTAATAATTGAGTCTTGGACAATTTCATGAACCAGAGAAATCTTAAGATGAATAAAATTCCTTGACATGTGTTTCATACCAGTAACATGATTGATGTGAATATTAATGCATCATAATCTCATGTAGCCAAACATTTTGACTTTAGACATTGTATTTTTACATGTCAATTTGGGGCAGTCTGATTGGAAATAAACTATAGCAGAAATAGATAGACATTGAAATAAAGCAAGTAATGGAGTACTACGAATCTCAATGAACAATGTAGAAGACACTAAAAAAAAGGATCATGTGACTTTGTAATCTCTTATTTCCTTTTATATACCATTTTTCTTATTCAATTCTATAGTAGCATGATTAAAAACTCAGCATGGGTTGATTAAAGACTGCAAATCAGAATTAAAAATGCTTCTCACAATCGGCTGATAAGAGAGACATAATTATAAAGCCCAGTTTATACTTCAGCATCGAGTGTACGCCTATAGGGTGACCACCATCAAACAAACCGAATGTGGGACAATTACTACGTTTGTGTGGGACATGTTACAGACACTAATAGTTAATAAAAACAGTTAATAACAACATTTGTATTCTGCCTTTCAGCTGATAAAAATACATTGTTCTTTAGTGCCTCTCAGAAAACACCATTATGTACACAATACAATACAAACACAATGTAACATAACATGTATTTATTTTACATGTCATTTAAAAATTCAACATCACCGAGCCGAGAGGCAGCAGGCATCATCCAGACTTTTGAAACAGTTCTGACCAAGTCCAACTAAAATCCAACAAAAAAAAAAAGAAGAACAAATCAAATATAAAACAACATGAAATTAGTTAATTGACAGTCTTATATTGTAATTTATGTTATGTATTAAGAATAAAAACAAATTACCGTATTATCCATCCTTTCTGACAAGGAACACATGAAACAAATCACCGCTACACATTTTGATTGACAGCCGTCACAACCTATAGTGACCGTGTTTCAACCATTGGATAGGACTTAAAAAACGTCTGTTATTTGTGTAAGGTAGGCTGTTACTTCTGACGAAGCGCTGTTAAATGTAGGCCAAATTACGCTGCAAAAAATATAAATGTAATGCTTTCTTTAAAAAGGCAAAAGAATGCATGCATGTTTTCTTAATATGATAATTAAAAACCAACAGACTGTTGAAAATGCGGGACATTTTCTCAATATGCAACGTGCGGGACAAGGGGTGAAAATGGTTTGAGGAACAACGCAAAGCCACGTCATAAAATGCACATTTACATACAAACTGACCACCAAGCCCAACTTTCGGATTTTAGCTCAACTGTCACTGAATGGATTGCACAGGATTGTGGGATACCAAAGGCAGCGAAGGATACATCTATGCTGCCTTCAAAACTCGATCAGATGAAGGAATCTCAGGAGACAAGAAGAGACTTTGGACGTGTCTTGATGCCTTCCTACCTTGGAATGCATCCTTCGAAGGAAGCATTTTTAAGATTTCAGACACAGCCACAAGTTGTTCTGCGGTTCTCACGATTATTTAAAGATTCTGAGTGTCTATTCACACCAAGTGCAAATAGCGTGCCTTGTTGGCTAGTGATATTTGCACTAGCTCAGGCATTTTAGGCGGAGCTAGTGCGAATTTCGCTCAAAATTGCTTTCCCATTCTGACTTTCAGTTTGGAGTTCAGGAGATTGTCTTGACCAGGACCACACCCCTAAATGCGCAACTGCCCTGTCATTGGTTGATTAGATAATTGCATTAATGAGAAATTGAACAGGTTCCTAATAATCCTTTAGGTGAGTGTATAGGCTACTGTATTCCCTAATGAATGCTGGAGTTATAGCATTGATTTACCACTTGTTTATAAAAGCAGACATAAAAAAAAAATGGGAACAACTAAAAGTGATATTTTTGACATGCCCACATATATTTTAAATGTTTTTGTTTTATTTAATAGTCATTTTACCTATGACCTATACAGGAAACTGAATATAAACCAAAAAGTGCAACAAAAACACACCATTAAAAAAAATGAACAAAGCATTATGGTTGTATAGCTGATGATGCCTATTGCGTGACTATTTGAATTAAAAATAAAATGAACATTCAGAAATGTCTGACATCAATTCAGTTGTCATATTTGGTTAACTTTAAGAACAAAAATGGACCATAAATCATGTTCAATTTAAGCACTCAAATCATTGAGTTTAATGACTGTCAGAAGCATTGATTTATAGATATTTATATTTGACCTTTTTACCAGTGTACCAGAGAAGCTTAAACTGTGTCAGTCATTTATATTTAGTAAATCAAAATTTTACTTTTACCAAATGTTAAAAATGATGGAGACCAAGACATGTCCATATACACCAGAGTTCAGTTTGCAAAGGCTTTTGAATCTTCGTGGTTTCAGCAAAAGGACATGCTGTAAAATGTTGAATGTGTTCTGAGTTTCATGTCTGTAATGGGTAGGACAATCAGAGACAGACAAACAGAGTATTTGGGGGTTTTTTATTTAAATGTATAAAGGTTATAAAACTGTTTTAAGTAAGCAATGTAACAAATGAACAAAACTAATCGAAAGATCACAACATTCTGTCGAACATCATTGTTTCTCTAAGGAAGGACATTTTCCTGCTTACAAAATATAAAATCTTTTATCTGTCTCCTTTTATACGCATTTAATGCTAAAAAACAGAATTGCAATTCTTTACAAAAAAGCTAAAGAGATGTTTTCCCTCGACAAAGCAAAAGGAATTATGTACAACCATATAAGGAAAAAGGAAACAAATCAAACATTCAGTTTAAGTTTAAGACAAAATTGTCTAGCTATTGAAACTAACTATATTAGCTGTAAATATCAAGATGAATAAGTGCTGGTTGGGGTAAAGGACCATACTCGACTGAGAAAACAGATCATGCATATTCACACACACACACATATATATAAATATATATATATAAAGATAATAAGCCCAACACCAAATGAAACGTGCAGTACAAACGCACACCACACACTGTGAAATCACAAACACACAAAAGCAGATCGGACGTCTCAGTGAGAAACTAACCAGCAGCATGAACCAGTGATCCTCACCTTTACAACAATGACAAAGAGCAAAGATATGAAATGACAACAAATATATATAACAATAAAAACAAACAAATAAAATAAATCAGAGTACTGGGCTTCTGTGGAAAATGTCCGGCACATTAGCAAAGCGTCGATAGGCAAGGAGGTTTCTTTTCTGCCACTCGTCGAGAGAGACTGATGGACCTTTGATACGAGACTTACGGAAATTCCTACAAACAAACGGAGAAGAACAAAAGCACAACACAATGACTGGAGGAGGACTGTATAACGTAAAAATTATACATTTTTGCATTGCTTTAACTCATCAAAATAAGTTAAGCAATTTTCAACAGTAATTTAATGTAATTGTACTTAATTTAAGGCAGCAACTTTTTTTCAGTGTAGAATTGGAATTGTAACTAAATATTCATGAGCAGGGCTCCGTTCGTAGCTAACTCAGTTAGCCGGATTTGATTGTTGAGGATTTGGCATGATCTGGGATTGTTTGGTTCTTCGACACTCATCCTGGACTGCTGTCACAGCAACAGGTCCGGAAGCTTAAACCTCCTCGGGAGCAGGCTTACTTCATGTAAACAAGATTAGATTGCATCTTTTTAAGGAGCGTTGATGCTTAATCTGTCCCAGCCACTGCTTTAGAGTTGCTTACTGATTTAATAATTTAAAATAATAATGATAATATAAATAATATTCTAATGTTGTGTAAAATACTATAGACACAGCCACTTGATTGAGAGATGTATTTGTGATGGAATAATTACTTAATTTTATTGGAGTTTTACACACATGCTGTACAGTTAATCTGAGCCCTGCATTAATTTGAGTGATGACGGATATTATGGGATGGCTTGATGCAGCACAGGAGAAGCAGAAAACTTCAGCTTGACCCTTAAGAAACTTTAATTAATGCTGTCATATTACAAATCCGCTTCAAATTTAATTAAAAAAAAAAATTAATTGAAATAAAAAGTTAAAGGGTGTAAAAATACTATAAAATCATGAATATAAATAATTTAGAATAATTTTTTTTACAAGTGCACATTTCAAATGTCTATTATAAGTTTGTTTGTTTCCTTATTAGGTCTTATTAGGGTTTTTCGCCAGGTGTCTTTTTTAATTATATGTCATTACGTTGCTGTCTTGCCACAAGCAAATAATATTTTGAATTTGAATAACTTCGTTTTTCATTCTTGAGAAATGGCCACATACACGCTTCAATACATCGGCCCATCCGCATGCATGTGTATATTCACTCAACATTGTGATGACTGACAGTGATAAATATTTATGTATCAAAATCTGGCTCATATAAATGTCAGGAAAACACGATTACTGGCTGCATGCTCCGGTCGGAGAGTGACATCAATGCATACCCGCTTTGTTTTCTTTCTGTGAGATATTACTTGGTTATTAGTCTTGGATGGACAAAAATTCTGATTACAAATATTCCACACATTTCCATAATCCCTTGATTGTTTTAACTATTAACTTCTCTAATAAAGCTTTTTTTTCTGAGCTGTTTCCACATATAGCTCACTGCCAAATGAAAATATGTTGAAGATTAGCAGACAGACACTTATTACTGACATATAGTTTCCACACAAAAGCGATTTATTCTGGGTTCCTAAGGGATGTCCTCCAGGGTAGACGCCAGATTTAATTTAACAGGAATGAAAACAAGGCTGTGAGGAACAGACTTACAGTCTTTACAATGGCACGCACTGTACAAAAGGTCCTAGATCATGTAACTCAACTTTTAAAACCATTTCATGGAGTTTACGCCAACTGGAAGTTTTTTTAACTGAACAATTGGTATTTAGTTAAAAAAACAGTACATCCACTGAACACACTGTATTTCTAGCTACATTTTCAATCCTGTCAAAAAATTTAATATGGCGCTACTCTAAGGACTATTGATTTCTATTCAAAGAAAACATCCTCTGGGCTCCCTGACGGGATCATGCGGTGTTGCACATTTTAGCAGAGTTTGAAGGCTCCCCCTAGTGGAAGGACTGTGTTAATAGACAAACAAAATCAACTGAGGCTGGTGACTTTACATGTACAGGTCCTTCTAAAAAAATTAGCATATTGTTATAAAGTTATAAAGTTCATTATTTTCCATAATGTAATGATAAAAATTAAACTTTCATATATTTTAGATTCATTGCACACCAACTGAAATATTTCAGGTCTTTTATTGTTTTAATACTGGTGATTTTGGCATACAGCTCATGAAAACCCAAAATCTCAAAATATTAGCATATTTCATCCGACCAATAAAAGAAAAGTGTTTTTAATACAAAAAAAGTCAACCTTCAAATAATGTTCAGTTATTCACTCAATACTTGGTAGGGAATCCTTTTGCAGAAATGACTGCTTCAATGTGGCGTGGCATGGAGGCAATCAGCCTGTGGCACTGCTGAGGTGTTATGGAGGCCCAGGATGCTTCGATAGCGGCCTTAAGCTCATCCAGAGTGTTGGGTCTTGCGTCTCTCAACTTTCTCTTCACAATATCCCACAGATTCTCTATGGCGTTCAGGTCAGGAGAGTTGGCAGGCCAATTGAGCACAGTAATACCATGGTCAGTAAACCATTTACCAGTGGTTTTGGCACTGTGAGCAGGTGCCAGGTCGTGCTGAAAAACAAAATCTTCATCTCCATAAAGCTTTTCAGCAGATGGAAGCATGAAGTGCTCCAAAAGTGCTCCTGATAGCTAGCTGCATTGACCCTGCCCTTGATAAAACACAGTGGACCAACACCAGCAGCTGACATGGCTGACAGACCATCACTGACTGTGGGTACTTGACACTGGACTTCAGGCATTTTGGCATTTCCTTCTCCCCAGTCTTCCTCCAGACTCTGGCACCTTGATTTCCGAATGACATGCAAAATTTGAGCGACAGTCCAGTGCTGCTTCTCTGTAGCCCAGGTCAGGCGCTTCTGCCGTTGTTTCTGGTTCAAAAGTGGCCTGACCTGGGGAATGCGGCACCTGTAGCCCATTTCCTGCACACGCCTGTGCACGGTGGCTCTGGATGTTTCTACTCCAGACTCAGTCCACTGCTTCCGCAGGTCCCCCAAGGTCTGGAATCGGTCCTTCTCCACAATCTTCCTCAGGGTCCGTCACCTCTTGTCGCAGCGTTTTTGCCACACTTTTTCCTTCCCACAGACTTCCCACTGAGGTGCCTTGATACAGCACTCTGGGAACAGCCTATTGGTTCAGAAATGTCTTTCTGTGTCTTACCCTCTCGCTTGAGGGTGTCAATGATGGCCTTCTGGACAGCAGTCAGGTCGGCAGTCTTACCCATGATTGCGGTTTTGAGTAATGAACCAGGCTGGGAGTTTTCAAAAGCCTCAGGAATCTTTAGCAGGTGTTTAGAGTTAATAAGTTGATTCAGATGATTAGGTTAATGTTTAGAGAACCTTTTCATGAGATGCTATTTTTTTGAGAATTGGGTTTTCATGAGCTGTATGCCAAAATCATCAGTATTAAAACAATAAAAGACCTGAAATATTTCAGATGGTGTGCAATGAATCTAAAATATATGAAAGTTTAATGTTATCATTACATTATGGAAAATAATTAACTTTTATCACAATATGCGAATTTTTTGAGAAGGACCTGTATATCAGATAGTCTCTTCCTGTCTAACTGGGGACTTCTTGGCAAAAATATATTGGTAAGTGAGCCAGACTATATAAGTAAAAAATCTGGCAACAAACTAAGACTAAATCAAGAAGCTAAACATACAATACTTAATATTTAAACCAAGTCACATTGAAGTTTAGACATCCTTTCATGTGACTTCTATATTTGTAAATACAGAACGTGAATCTATATTTAGTCATACCCGCGTATATCATTTACCCACTCATAAAACGTCCATACACAGCATGAAAACAATAATTGGGTGTAAAATCAAAATGGAAGTTTTTTGGTTTTTAGTATGAATGTTAGCCTTACTGTTATCTATAAGCTAGTGTGCTCCAAAACAATGACATTCACATTTAGAAGATATAAGCATTAAAAACCTAGTCTCTCACACCAATATAGATCAATGATTTTGATGACATCACTCTGCACGTCAGCATCTCATCCGATTTTCTGTCCAATCAAATGCTAAAATCTAACGCGCCCCACCCCCTACATTATAAATACATGCTGAAGTCTGGTTTCCCATTCAGCGAGCAGTCTCCTCCAGTCCAGAGACACGACAGCACAGAGCGGATCATATGAGCGAGTCGACGCAGACCAGAAAACGCATCGGACCTGTTTGAATTCTGCACAGAATGCTGTAATTTAAAATGATATGGAGGAAATAAGGAGGAAACTACAGACAAAGCTCAATGGCTCTGGCAGAGCTGTGATATAAACAAAGCACCATTGGCTTTTTTTTTAAGGGGAGGAGCTTACCGATATGCCCCGCCCTGGCTTCCTGTTTCAATGGAAATAACATCAACACATTGAATAATGCTGCATGCTTCAAGGCACTTTAATTGTCATGAAAAATGTCAATGCAAACTATTGTCAATGAGTCTAAAACTAAAAATAAATGTATCAATTAATAAATAATTAAATATGGAAATTAAATGTGGGAATAAATAAAATAAAAAAATTAAGAAATAAATGAAAATAAAAAGTCAAAATTAATACAGTAAATAATAAACAAGACATTTTTAAAATAAATTTAGGACTAAATATAATTAAATTAATTGTATTTATTTTATGAAGTCATATATTCCTTATTTTATTTATTTATTTATTTATTTTTAAGTACTGCAGGTTTGGGCCGCTGCATTTTCTATTTTCAAAACATAACTTCTTTTGATTTTGGGGTGAAACAAACAACAGGATTGGTGACATTTACTTGCGTGTGAGATCGGAAGGGTGTTGCCAGTGTGGGTCGTTCCTTCGAGTTTTCTGATTAGCAATGGAGTTCATCAACGAATGGAGCTCCGTGATCGCACCTGCCAACACAAAACATAATTGTTTTAGGCCAGTGATAAACTCTTCATTTTTTAACTTAAAAAAATTAATAAATCCAGCACAACAACAAATTTTTACAGGATATTTTCTTAAATTTTCCATGTGTTTTCCAGGATGAGTGGGAACCCTGAGTGGAAGTGCCCAAGAAATCTGTTTGAAAACATATAAGCTGTGTCCCAATTCAGAGGCTGCATCCTTCAAAATGGCAATTTTCATTTTTGGGTGAACTAACCCATGATTTACTCACCCTCAAGCCATCCTACTGTTGTATGCGCATTCACGACTGACTGGCGTTCCAGCGTATAACGTAGGATGCAGGCGTAGTGAAGGGTGAATTAAGGGTGATTGGGACACTTTTTCCAAGTCATCTCAGTGG
Source organism: Gobiocypris rarus (assembly GCA_023029165.1). NCBI lineage: Eukaryota > Metazoa > Chordata > Actinopteri > Cypriniformes > Gobionidae > Gobiocypris > Gobiocypris rarus. The sequence continues at coordinate 35,562,670 of CM040927.1, read as the reverse complement.
CAGAAAGTGTCCCAATCACCCTGAATTCACCCTAAGTTTCAGTAATGAATGCGGAAGCACAGAGGATGGAGCAAAACAAAACTTACTTCTCATAATAACTAGCATATTCTCACAGGAGTGTCTTACGTCATGCACTGTCCGCCAGTCTCTCATGAACGCGTGCACATCAGTTAGCAGAAGTTAAAGGCTACAGTTTGTAATGTTTTAATTGTAGATATTTTTCTTTTGAGTGTTAACACCATGAGGCTGTCAACATGTAACCACAGACCTTATTTCAGGCATTTAAAGGGATAGTTCACCCAAAAATGAAAATGTCATTCATCTTCGGAACACAAATGAAGATAATTTTGAGGAAGGCTTTCTGACCCTCTATAGTCTGCAACGTCATAACCACTTTTAAGGCACAGAAAAATAGTGAAGACATTGTTAAAATAGTCCATGTCCATTCAGAATGCTGCAGCACGTCTTGTATTCAATGAGCCCAAAAGGGCCCATGTCACACCTCTCTTCATCTCTCTGCACTGGCTGCCACTTGATGCCCGCATCAAGTTCAAGGCATTGGCACTCGCTTATGGATCCACCACAGGCTCGGCACCAGCATATTTCGACTCGCTCCTACGAGTCTACACCCCTACCAGAAGCCTTCGCTCAGGTAAGGAGCGTAGGCTTATGGTACCATCACAGAGAGGCATGAAATCCCTCTCCAGAACTTTTTCATTCACCGTTCCTGGCTGGTGGAACAATCTTCCTACCTCCATCCTGATGGCAGAATCACTGTCATCATTCAAAAGACTCATCTCTTTCGTGAGCACTTAACCTTATCATAAAAAAAAAAAAAAACTCAAACTCTTCTCTTTTATTCCTTCCTTATTCTAGCTTAAGCTTATTCTATGTAATGTCCAAAACTTGGTATTTAAGGCGCTTTTTGCGTTTTTCGCCTATTCATGACCGATCGCTTCCTGTACTCCTATGTTGTAAGTCGCTTTGGATAAAAGCGTCTGCTAAATGCCTAAATGTAAATGTTTTAAGGTAATGCCTTATATGCTTAAACAAAGCTGGAATGCTATATGAGTGGAAAGCACCAAAAATACTTGGTGATACAGATGTAGGGTAGAAACCACTGCATTTGACAAAAGGCGTGAATATTAAGTTCCTGAATTTAGCAAAAAAATAAGGTCAACGAAAGGGCGCATGATGGTGAAGAGAAGGTATTAAAACTACAAGCGGCAGTAAAAGTAATGAAGGCAGGGGAGATGTGCTAGAAGAAGACAACAGCATAGGCGACAGCGGAAGGACATCAGGATGGATGAAACGAAACTGGAATTTCATAGTATCAATTTGGATAGGCCAAATCCAGGTGGAAATACCCAAAAATGTTCCCAGATCGAAGGAGGTTAACAGCATCTCCAATATGAGGCTTTTAAGTTTAGGTGCTTAAGTTTTATTTTGCATTAAATGCTTTGTAATTTAACCAATAAAATACATGTTTTTATTGTTACTATTCCCTTTTGTGAGCCTCAAAAAAAAGAATGACCACAAGGGGGTCAACATCATCCCTGAAGAACTACAACCTGCTGACGGGTGAGTACTTCATGGTTTAGGCTAGATTTGGCTATCCTAACCCTACCTGAATAATCAAAGGTTTAAGATAAGATGACACACTGACTAACATGTTCAACCTTAATATGTTATGAAGCGACAAGAGTACTTCATAAAACAAAAAAATTACTTTATTCAACAATTTCTTCTCATGTGTCAGACTCCTACACTGTTCACGTTGTAGACACAGTGCAGCGCGTCTCGAGTTCTACGTCAGAACGCCGGCTCACCATTGGCCGACGCTGTTCACGTGAGCACAACAGCACATGCATGTGATGCTGACGCAGGAGCTAGCCAATAAAAAGCCAGCATTCTGACGCAGAACTCAGACGCGCTGCAGTGTTTTCAACGTGAGGAGGAGTCTGACACAGATGAGAAGAAATTATTAAATAAGTCATTTGTTTGTTTTTGCACAAAAAGTACTCATTGCTTCATCACATTTAAAGTTCAACCACAATAGTCACATGGACTATTTTAATCAGGTCTTTCTGGGCCTTTGAAGTGGTTATGACATTGCAGTCTATAGGGGGTCAGAAAGCTCTCAAATTTCATCAAAAAGATCTTTATTTGTGTTATGAAGATGAACGAAAGTCTTAATGACAATTTTCACTTTTAGGTGAACTAAATCTTTAACCAAAAATCCATTCACTGACTTTGGGATGATGGAAACGGAAATGCTAAAATGCTAAATAGTGTCCAGGTTTTGGCCTACAAAAATACATCATCCCTGCAGCACTATTATTTTGACAGGTTCGGTACACATACATTACACACCTAGAATAACACAGATATCATAGTGTTTGGTAAAGCGTAATACCGTTTGCTGCTCCATTCTGCTCTTTCATGTGTCTCTTCACCGAGTCCACATATGTCCTCTTGTTTCTCTCCCACTCCTCCGCACTGCACAACACCACTGGTTTGCAGGTGGTCTTCGTGTTGTCCGGGACCACCACTTTAGATTTCACCTGCTCGGTGGGCAAAAAAGCAGTTTAGCAAAATTTTTATCAATATATTGTTGTTTTGTGGCCTTCATTCAGTGAATACTGTTTATTTCAAAAACCACGCATAAATGTATTCTCTCAAAAATATAAGCATGTACATACATGTTGCTAAAATATTATGGTTTGTGCTGAATAGAGTGTAATTACACTTTAGCCATTAATGTGTTTATAACCAACTGAAAAAAGCACAAATGTCAGAGCATGTCAAAACTTCTAAAGGGCCCCAAAACTGTGCAGACCTGTATGAGTTAACAATGACGTGGAAAAGTAGGAGTACACATTGCAGATGAGTCATTATTTTATACAGTCTACACAGCTCTTTGCATTAAACGAGAGTTCATAGTGACTAGGGATGAGCATGTTTTTATCAGTATTTTTGAGCACTTGACTGCAACACTAGCTATTTCCATAACCCTGTTTTTATGTGCATTTTGAAGTATCACATCAGAAACGAGTGATGGAAATGGCCAATTTTGCAAAAACAAAAAATATCCCTTAATTCACAAAATAATGGTTTACGCTCGTTTGGTGGTTTTTGACTTGTGTGAAAAACTGCTAATAATGGGAGATGAAAACACATTTGCTGAATAAATTCTGATGTAGCAAACATTAAATCCACGTGACTAATCGTCTGTTTCCCCTTGATGGGGACATTCTAAAACACTTAACGTGGCTTAAATATACTAAGAAAGTGATATTAAAAAGACAAAACTCCGAAAACACAATACTTATAAATCATACTATGTGCAGAAAAGCAGATGAGCACAGAATAAAGAAGGCAAATGTGTGTTCAGGGTGAGAGAGAGCTTGTAGGAATAGTTCTCCCTCAGGGTTTATGACAATCTAAGTGTGAGTACAGATTTGGTTTATGAAAATCACGAAGCCTGTCTGTGTTTTATTAATAATGTATAATGTATTTAGTTTGTTTTTAACTGCTGGTTTTAACCGTTTTCTTGGTTTTCTAAGGGAGGAAAATGCTTAATGTGTAATTAAACGCACTGTGTTCATATTCTGGACTCATCTGCTTTTCTGAACATGGCATGCTTTATTCGTTTGGTGTAACTGAGGGAGTTTTATTTACTGTTGATTACTAGGTTACCAATACCACCGTCATCCACACAAACAACTTGATGGACACGCACCTAATTCGCATTGGATTTCTTTCTTTACAGTGAACTCTGAAAAGATTTGCTTCACGTTTGGATGGAAACCCAACTACTGACACATTTATAAAACTAACAGAATCATACCTATATTGAGCTGAATACTGACACTATCATCTTTTGAGAGCTGAAATTGTATTTATTTCATAATTGAAGAACTGGGTAACTGATATTTTCTTGTTTATCACTGTGAAGCTGCTTTGAAATAATCTGTATGGTATAAAGCACTATTTAAATAAATGTGACTTGACTTTGAATATGTGTATGTATATTCATGAATGAGATTTGTGAGCTGCAGCTGAGGGAAAGCCTTTCTGTAACACTGATCTAAATTTGGTCTGTTCCTCACATAAGGCTTCATAAGAATATAGTATATTTGGCTTTTAGTTAAGGTTAGTTAATGCATTAGCTAGTGTTAACAATGAGCAATACAACTGTTACAGTGTTTCCCATATTTTATACCGTTAATAAAAGTATAGCTGTTCATTGTTAGTTCAGGCTAGCTCAGATCCTTTAAAATAATATTGACAGATACAACTTTTGATTTTAATAATGTATAAGTAAATGTTGAAATTAACACTAATATTACTAAAAAGTGTCTTTCATTGCTAGTTCATGTTAACTAATGCATTTAACTAATGGAAGCTTATTAAAGCCACGATATGTAATGTCTCGCCGCTTGAGGTCGCTTATTCAAAACAAAGGCGTAGCTTGATGCCTGGATTTCGGAGCTTTTATTCTGCCGCAGACGAGCCCTTCTGCTTCTTCCAGTCAAGCGTATGTGGGGTAACGCAGCGCTGTTTATCATATTAGATGCATTTGAGTGTGTTGAAAGTTATGTTATAATGCTACTCTGTGCGTTCACTTGGGACACTTGTTCACACTAGGGACGGGCATGATTAATCGACGATCGATAATTGATCGTTTAAAATTTTGTCGATCACGTTAATTTGTAATCGATTAGTCAAATGCATTTTTTATTTGTAATGCAGGTTGCGTTGCGAAGTGTGAGTCAGCAATTAAATGAAATTGGCAGCAATTAAACATTTTACCACCAGGGTGCAATATCACTCAATGCGAGGCTGGCATCGAAGCAGAACTTCAGAACTTTCTGAAGGAGACTCCCCCACCCCTGAACTGCACATCTACAGACTGGTGAAAAGTGAATGGATTAAGGTTCCCCGGGCTGGCCAAGTTAGCACGGAGGTCTGTGCATCCCCGGTAACGTCAGTCCCCTCGGAGCGGGTGTTTTCGGCGACTGGACTGACTGTCACAAGGTTGCGGTCGAGTCTGATCCCATATCATGTCAACATCCTTATATTTCTCAACAAAAATCAGTGTGACGGTGGCAGTTTTTTTTTTTTACCACCGCGGTGGTCTAGGTCTGTGCCGGTGAACGTGACATCCACTCCACTGCGGTGGTAGAGCGCCAATGCAATGGCTGAGTTGCACCGGCAGTGGTCGGCCAAAATTTTTTTGTATGTGAATGCTGTTTTACATGAATATTATGACAGGAGTGAAGCACAACGCTTTATTTACAGAATAAATAATAGGTTCACAATTAAATGTTACCTCGCAGCCATGGAAACGTAACATTAACTTGGCCTACATGAAAAAATGTAGACGAGCACCGCATATGCACACGCATATATGTTCGGTTTGCCTAACTGAACGTAGTTTAACTGTCTGCCTCAAGTTGATCTTATAATAAGTCTCATCGAAGAAAAACACGCTGTATATTTGTATTCATTGCATTTTTGAATTATGAAAGTTAAATAATTAATTTTATTATAAAAAATATGAATGATTAATCGATTGTCAACTGTTAATTCTCCCGACGATCGACTAAGAAAATTTAATCGAATGCCCATCCCTAGTTCACACTGCAGTGAGATATTAGGCATGGGAAAACATGGTACTCGCAGTAAATCAAATAAACCAGACTCAAACAATAAGACTGACTGTTTTCTGTTGATGAATGTATCCAAACAGTTGCTCACTTGTCTAATAAAACACATCATGTATTAAAGTGTCTTTGGTGTTTCCATGGTTTCTACAAAATAAAAGAGAGTAATTGATGTAATTAGTAGGCGGCGCACGGACATGGTCAGTGTCCTGGTTAAAACTGCATATTTCTCTGGATTTAAACATTCTTGGAAACATTTATTAGTACACAAGTCAACAAAATATATAACACTGTTCAAGTGGTTTCTGGATATTTTAATCCAAAAATCTTACATATTGTGCCTTTAATGGTTACCAACAATGTTTAAGAGTTTGTTTTTATTTTGCTTTTTTAGCTTTACAGATGTTGCCAATATGAACACAAAGATTATATTTTAAAGAGTGTTGGTAAACAGACAGTTGACGGCATCCATACTATTTTTTTCCCTACTATGGCAGTCAATGGGTGCCGTCAATTGTTTGGTTACTGACATTCTCCAAAATACCTTATTTTGTGTTCAACCGAAGAAATAAACTCATACAGGTTTGCAAGGGCATGAGGGTGAGAAGATGACAATTTTCATTTTTGGGTGAACGATCCCTTTAAGCTTGTTTAAACAGTCTCATTTTATGTTCCAAATTAAAAGCAAACAGGTCAACAACACAGTAAATAATGACAGAAACAATGCTACAAGTAGATAAAAGATGGAGCTCAAACCTGGACCTGAAGGGGGAGCGTACTCTCGAAGCTCTCGGAGGCGCTTGCTTCATTGCTGCCTCCGTCGGTCGCCTCAGGCTCTGCCTGTTGGCTAACCGACACCACCTCTTCCTCTTTCAATGGGACAGCTGATTCTGGGGAAGCACTTTGAGACTTTGATTCATGAAATGAGAGAAAATCGTGCTGCGAGACCTCCCTGACCTCACCCTTCCCAATTCCCTGAGAGCCAACTGAAAGAACAGAACTGCGAGCATTGAAGTTCAGAAATGCACACAGTTTTATCTCAGCAGACGAAACCTCTCTGTCCCATTTCAGAACCGGTATCGGGGAGGGAAGACTCTCCCGGTCTCGATCTATATGGTTATGTTTGCATTTGGACAGAGGGGTGGACATGACAGGGGTCACAGGTTGGTTGACCTTTGACCGAGGTGGTGTGACGTCCTTTGTAATGATCAGTGGCTGTAGAGGTGTGGATCCCTGCACTCCGGACAGGAAGTCCGAGGAACAGTACCCAAGATCTTGGGAGCATGTTCTGGTGAAGCACGGCCTTTTCAGGGGGGTCTCGCAGATCTCATCAAGACTTGGATCAGTAAGTCGTCTCTTCTGTCCTCTGGCTTCATTATTAGAGATGTGCACTTGTATGTTATACACAGGGCTGCTGCCATTGTGCTGCTGATTAGTGCACACCATATGGGAGTAAACTGATAATGGCTTTAAATGAAAAGGGGAATCTCCACTATTAAACATTGTTATTATTCAAGATTGGAAGAGGAAGAAGTGGTGTCTGGTCAGTTTTATCAAAGCAGGAAAGTGCATGAACCTAGGAAAGAATAATGTTTGCTATCAGTAGATTAGACGAATATTGATTGCATGGACTCAGAATTGAAAATTCGTCGTTTTTGATGCATATTCAATATCCCATTCTTATGCAAACGAAGAAAAACATCACGTCAAACAGATGTTCATGTTATTGAAACTAATTGGTTCAAATAGATCTGTGCACGAGACACTTGAAAACAACCGATCATAGTTTTAAACACCATAAAAGTAGCTTTTGGCGAAATGTGTGCCACGCGCATGGTACGAGTTATTAAAACCGCCAAATGCAACTCGAAAGTCAACAATTAAGTGTGGATTACAACTTTGAAATTTTACCTGTCGAGAGATCTTCTCTTTTGAAACGTTAATTAATTTACCGTAGAGTTACATCCATCATTAACTTTCACAGCGCGGTTACACCTGATATTTTTAACCTCTCAGCCGCACCTCGTCTTATGATTGGTTGGAAAGCAGAGCATGTGATTTTTTTTTACTTTTTGAATTTTATTCACTTTCAAATTATTTTAAACAGTACATAAAAATACATAAGTGAAGACAATTAACCTTATAATATAATGTATATATATATATAATTATAGTAATCTGAATGTATTAGCCCTACTAGTGAAAAACGTGGAACTCATGAATATTAATTACGTAATGCGCGGGGTCAGTCAGTTTTCCTACTGATTGGCTAAAAGTGTCACAATATTCAAAACAATCTATAAATATGCGTAAGTGAAGACAATTAACATTACAATATATTAAAAAAATATATAATCATCTGAATGTATTAACCCTGCTGGTGAAAACGTGAACTCATGAATATTAATTACGTGACGCGAGGGTCGATCAGTGATTTGCTAAAAGACAGTTGGTAAATTGGCGCTCATGAATGAGAATATAAATATACGTAAGGTCATGAGTTTAGTAATATACGTAAGTGAGTACAATTAACATTACAATATATAAAAAATATACAATAATCTGAATGTATATTAACCTTACTGGTGAAAACGTGAACTCATGAATATTAATTACGTAACGCGAGGGACGGTCAGTGATTGGCTAAAAGACAGGACTCATTACCACAATACTTTTTTAGGGTCAACATCATGCCAGCACTGCAATAGTCTCACCGCTAGAGGGAGATATCTCAAAACCATAGACTGTAACCAACACAAAGAACTTATATCACAGTTTTAATCCATGAACATGAAATTATTAATGCAAACAGAAACTAACACTGAGGTGTTATACATTTACCTTGTGAAGTCTAAAGACAAGCATCAATGTAAACTATAAAACAACCGCCTACATTTTTCTCTCAATCAATCAAATCCACAGTGTTAAATATCCGTTTGTTGCTCATTTATGATGTTTATATTTAAAAATATTTAAGTTAATGAGAAAATAGTATATTGCTGTACCTGTCATGAATAAATGGGCAGAGGAATACATGTAAAGCCACAAAATTGGGGTTTCCATGAAAAACACAAAATAAAAAGCCAACGGGTTTGCTTTATTTAGACACGACCATGATGATAATACCATGATTTTCTTTTAAGTCCTTAAAATACCATGATGATATTACAATCTGACACTTCCACAGTAGCCTACTTTATTGGATGGGTAAAAATGAACAATGGCAGGCATATGTTTGAAAAGCATAAACAGAAATGAAATCATGAGCTTTAGAAATAGACGCAGAGAGGAGTGCAAAAATACATTTTCATAGAAAAAAATAAGTTTGTCTCATATAAATACCCTGCCTTTCCTTATTATGTATGCTGTAACGTTCATTTAGTCATTTTTCATTAATCTTGAGGGCAGACAACTCACATGTACAAAACCTTCACCACGCCAGAGCTTTAAAAAAAAAAGCAATCCCACTTCACACAAACCTCAAACATGACATTTATCTCTTTAGTATGCATTTAAATCCGAATTTATATTCTGATATTCGACTGCATAGAATCGCAAAGCTAGCCTCGGTAATCAAATCCATTATAAAACGTTTTAATAATAATAATAATACCAAATATGATAGGTTTTTTCATACATACATTGTATATCCGTACACGTACAGTAAAATAATAAAAGAAAAGTAACTTATAGGAAGTAACAGAAAATATAAATGTACTTAAAATAAATTGGTGTGTGTGTGTGTGGGGTTATTCTGTATTGCTTTGGTCTGTGCTTTTGTTGGAAGTCGTATCATTCAGTTTGCCAAACCGCACGGGACGCGGTATCAGCGACGGCCACCAGAGGGCGCCATTTGGACGAGCAGCCGCGAGCTCGAGCCCCTTTGTGAAGTTTCATCAGCTCGTTCCTCTCGCGAGCCGTCGATCAGAATCCGAACGCGTCCTCGGCGTCGGCAGCCTCAGCGTCGGCTTTGTCCCAGTTGCAAGGCGACAAGCACTCTTCAGGGTTGAAGTCCTGAGGGTTTACCCCAATGTCCAGCACCTGGGGGTTAGTGCGAGACTCAGCGAGTCTTGGGAGAAAAGCACACACACAGAAACGCGTGAGAGAGTGAACAACACAAGACAACATCAGCAGCGGTTCACATCGTGTTGGGAGCTGTAGAGACCAGGGAAAACATATGCAAAACAGAAACAACACTTTAAAATATGCATGGAAAATGCCTCCCTGATCCGGCGATGATCGTTATTTAAAGAGCCAGATAAAATAGCGTTTAGCCTACTTGTAGTCTCGCGTGTCTTAATAAACAATATTTTATAAACGCTTATTTCTAAGATGACATATGCTGATAGCCTACTTGATACATGTAACTAAAACAAATATTAAAAGGATTTTCGTGAAATGTAAATCACTTCAAAAATTTACTCACCCCCATGCCATCAAGACCTTTCTTTCTTCAGTGTAAATAAGTTGTTTAGGATTTTTTTTTTTTTTTAGGATTTTTCTCCAACCAAAATGTTGAAGGCCCAAATCAGTGCAGTTTCAAAGGAAGGGCGTCAGAGGCTCTGCACGATCCCAGCCAAGGAATAGGGTCTTATCTAGCAAAACCAGTCATTTTCTTTATAAAAAAAAAAAAATAATTATATAGTTTTTAACCTAAATTGCTCATCTTGCGCTGCTCTGTAGCGCACCATGGATTACATAATCACGCAGAAGTCCCGCCCTGTGTTTACGAAGCGCTCGTGCAAAGACTTATACAAACATCCTTTAGCAAAAAAAGTTGGAGGAGAATTTTGGAGTAGGAGATGGAGTTATTTTTGGTAAAGGGCGTTTGTATTAGTCTTCGCACGTTCGCTTGGGGCGGTCCTTTCGCCTCTAGCGTGACCTTTCCGATATGCAATCCGTGGCACGTCGCAGAGCAGCGCAAGATGAGCAATTCAGGTTAAAAAGTATATAAATGTTGATTTTTTTTAGAAAATGGCCGATGGTTTGGCTAGGTAAGACCCTATTCCTCGGCTGCGTTTGTGCAGAGCCTCTGAAGCCCTTCCTTTGAAACTGCACTGATTTGGATCTTCAACATTTTGGATGAAATTGAAATCCATTATGTGGAGAAAAACACGGACATCTTGGATGGCATGGGGGTGAGTAAATTATCAGAATTTATCAAATTTTCTAAATTTATCAAAATTATCAGGACATTTTCATTTTAAAGTGAACTAATCCTTTAACACATCCCATCATAAAAGTCGGCCAAATCCATGTGACTCCCGTGGTTTAACCTCAGTTTTAAAACATAATTTAGTACCGTTATATTTACAAAATATTAATCTCCAGCGCACGTTCATGAGATCACGACACGTGTGTTATGTGAATGTGCGTTGGAGGTTAATATTTTTGGTAAATAAAAACACCAAAAAATATTTGCGCAAATAAAAACCATGTCACTTCATAAAACTGCCACTAGAGTCACATGATTACATTAATGATGTCTTTATGATGTGAACTAACCCTTTAAGTTTTCATTTCATGTTTATATTTTTTAAAGAATTAAAGTATGATGAAATGTTGCTTTGGCAACTAACAGAAATAAAATAGGTTAAAGTATTAAAATTATTCAACTTAGCTATTGCTAGAGTGGAACCAAAATGTATTCAGACACAAACATTTTCTCACATTAATCACAGTTTATTCACTAAAGTTTAGAAAATGGTAATAAAATATGACAAGTTAAACTGTGTCAGAAAATATTCATAGAAAGGCATGTAATGGATTACAATCAACCAATCAGCTGTTAGATTTAAGCACACAATTATAGATAATACCAATTTAGTTAAACCAATGACCAAGCAATGCTTCATATAGTTCAGTCTGTGGTGTCAAAGGTCACATTAGCAATTAAAGAAAAAACACTTCAGCAAAACATGCTCAGGTCAAAGTGTCTAAATCATTTTGGTCCCAAATTTTTTATATAAATTTGTACAGGTAGTCACTGTATAAAGAATTATTGCATATAATATCTCACAGTTTACTTTATTTTGCTCTCCTCACTTACATAAATGAACTATAGTGTCCTGAACCCACTAGAAAAACAAATTATATCTGGTGTCTGAATAATTTTTGGTTTGACTACATATATAAAATTATGATTTAATAATTAAATATTATAAATGCCCGTTAGCTGGTAAAAATACCAGTCTGGTTTAGGAACTGATTCTTTTAAAGGTCTTTGTAATGAATTTGTCTAAAAGACTCAAATCAGCCTTGGTCTTTTGAGTCCTCAGATTGAATCGGTCTATGTAGTTAAAGATTCACTCATTCACGACAGAGGTTTCTCATTATAAAACAAGTATTCTTCTTTTAGAACATCAGTGTTCTCTAAGGAATCGCTAATGGAACCGTAAAGTGGAATTGGAATCACAAACAGAATCGCCGTATGATTCCCATTCATAGACAGAGGTCAAGAATGTTTTATAGGTTGTGCAAAATATGTCTAAACCAGCCAGTTTTCTTTTTTAACTACCCTAAATAAAGAGACAGAACTCTGTGGATGAATGTCACGTCATGTAGTCAAACCTCTGAGGACCTGGAATGAAAACTGGGCTGTGGAAAATAACAAAAAACAGGAACATCTCTGGGATTATCACTACGGCAACCCTGCCACACAGCCTCAATGCACTTTAGTCAAGGTAGATGCCAAATGTAGGGGTGTGATGTTTTCAAAAGTCTTGTATGCTGCTCAACTTGGCTGCATTGATCAGAAATACTGTAAAATTGTAAAATATTATTACAATTTAAAATAACTGTTTTCTATTTGAATATATTTAAACATTTAATTTATTCCTGTGATCAAAGCTGAATTTTCAGCATCATTACTCCACAGGATCACATGACCCTTAATGATCAAAGATGATGATTTGATACTAAAGAAAAAATTATCATTGTTGGAAACAGCTGTGCTGCTTCATGTAGGCGATACATAATGAGAGTAAGTTCATTTATGAGTGAACTACAGCATCTACCCAGACTGAGGTCCATAGTAACTGACTTTGCGACAAGGCAGTGGCGGGAAACAGACATCTGATCACAAGATGAAATAGGAAGATATGAAGATGATGTTTCTACAGCTCTTGGCAAAGAACCCTGCCATGAAGTCATCAAAATCCACAGAATAGGTGTCTGAAACGGACAGGGTTTTGAGCCATGAGGAACATGCCTGACACAGAACAGATGGACTACTGTAGTTCACTGTCGTGGATGAGGTGAAAGAGTGGATCATGACGGATGAGGACTACGACAGGCAGATTTCACTACAGCTCAGGTTAATGACATTTTTACCTGAGTTGGACTCAAAACTATCCAGACTGCGGCTGAGGGGGAACAAACAACATCAGCGTGAGAGAAACAGTGACTCCATGTGAGCTGCATGATTAGTCAGCATGTCTTGTGGCTTAGTTTCGGCGCCATAAAAGGACTTCCGCATTTTGATACTTTGATCAATTGTTTTTAAAGTCGGCATGAAACAGATGTTGTGATAGTCTTTTCTTCCCTATTGTGGTGTATATTCGATTGAAACAGCTTCTAGATCGAGAAAAAAAAATGTAGGGCGTGACATGTGAGTGACATTGCTACAGTAAACACACAATCAGAGAAGAGAGGGAGGGGACATTACTTATAATAAATACTGCAGTTTTCCAAAACACACACACACACAAAAAAAAACCAGGAATAGTCCATTTTGATTTCATGGTTACTTTAAATGTCCTAGACCTCCTGATGGAGTTTATTGAGCAGCCCGGTTACCGCCAGGCTAATGCTGAGGAATTGAGGTCAGATTTACTGCTAATTGATTAGAACTGAAGTTAACCTCTCGATTATACTGTAGATAAATGAATGCAAGACCTCTTTCTGTGTAAGACTAAAGGCATTAAAGGGATAGTACATGACTTTCGTTCATCTTCGGAACACAGATGAAGATCTTTTTTAATGAAATCTGAGAGATTTCTGTCCCTCCATTGACAGCTACGCAACATAAAAGTTCATAAGAGTTCATAAAGAGATCATAAAACGAATCCATATGAATTGAGCGGTTTAGTCCAAATTTTCTGAAGAGACTCGATCACTTTATATGATGAACAGATTGAATTTACACTTTTATTGACATATTTACATTAATCAGTGAAAATAAACAGAAGCTGCTTAGCACACGAGAACAAACCTCATTGGTTCTTGCTGAAGCTCAAACGTGATGCGTAACACGAGAATGAACCTCATTGGTTCTTGCTGAAGCTCAAACGTGATGCGTAACACGAGAATGAACCTCATTGGTTCTTGCTGAAGCTCAAGCGTGATGCGTAACACGAGAATTAACCTCATTGGTTCTTGCTGAAGCTCAAACGTGATGCGTAACACGAGAATGAACCTCATTGGTTCTTGCTGAAGCTCAAACGTGATGCGTAACGAGAATTAACCTCATTGGTTCTTGCTGAAGCTCAAACGTGATGCGTAACACGAGAATGAACCTCATTGGTTCTTGCTGAAGCTCAAACGTGATGCGTAACACGAGAATGAACCTCATTGGTTCTTGCTGAAGCTCAAGCGTGATGCGTAACACGCGAATGAACCTCATTGGTTCTTGCTGAAGCTCAAACGTGATGCGTAACACGAGAATGAACCTCATTGGTTCTCACTTGTCAAGCGAACATGCTTGAGCTTCCGACATATAAAACGATCAAGTTTCTTCGGAAAATTTGGACTAAACCGCTCAATTCATTTGGATTAGTTTTATGATCTCTTAATGAACTTTTTAAAGCGTCAAAGTGGTAGTTGCTAAGATGTCAACGGAGGGACAGAAAGCTCTCAGACTTCATCAAAAAGATCTTCATTTGTGTTCTGAGGATGAACGAATGTCTTACGGGTTTGAAACAACATGAGGGCGAGTCATTCGTGACAGAATTTCCATTTTTGGGTTAACTAACCCTTTAACCATTATTAGTGGTGTTTGACTATTATTATTAAACTTGAAGCTTATAAAGCGTGTAACCAGTGTTGTTACTGTAAACTAAAACTATTAAAAATGGTTTTCAGTACCTGAAGTAAAGCTTTACTTAAACTTTAGTAAATAACTGACACAAATAAGTTGAAGTACTTAAATTACTAAAATAAAAATAAGCTTAATACAAATATTTAAAAGCTAATAGAACTGACAAAAGCACACATTTACTAAAAATTTACAATAATACATGAAACTTTAAAAATGCTAAATTACGATAAAACAAATACTATCCACTCAAGGTTTTCTAATTTAAATACATAGTAAATAACAAATAATATTATATTCACAATCTTAAAATATACAGCACCATCTACTCTACGTAACCTCAACACTGCAAATAATGCAACTTTAAAATGTGTTTCTTTATATAGGGCCAAGAGATCAATCTGACAATTAGATATTCAATGGTTGGATGTAGCCGTTTAATTTTATTTTTGCATCAAGCAAACAGTGATGTACAGAAATGGTCAATTACGACCATAATATCTCTCAGCCCACTGTGTTTTGGATGATAAACCATCACTAAATGCTAAAACAGCTTTGGGGTTTGATGGAAAGCACTTCAATAGTCTTTAATCAGAGATTTACTCGATCCCCAATTCATCCTTGATTGGAAAAGTTCTTGCATGTCAGAGATCTAGAGCGTCTCTCCTCACACTTACAGGGTGAAAGCATGTTAAACAGAGATTAACGAAGTACTGCGTTTGATTAAAAGCCAACGCTTTTAATTACTGCTCACGACAAATAATCAGCGCCGAGCTGAGATGGACTGAACCCCCGCTGCTGTAAAACAGCTCATCTCATGTCGGCTAATCTCTCGGGAACGGCACTCTGTGTGTGTGTCTGGATGAATAATGACCATCATTACAAATCGTCAAACAGCTGTTGTTTGGTTTGCAGAATAAAATGACTGTTAATTAGTGTCATTACGATGCCATGGTATGCAAATAATAGTCATTTAAAATATGACCTAATCATTCAGCATCGCAACTGTATGGTCTGTGTGTATAGGCAAGCGGGAACTTGCCTATTATCCCAATAAAAATCATATTCTTTTAAAGGGCTCGTATTAAGAGGGATCCAATTATCCTTAATATTTTGAAATGAATGCTGAAGTTTGTAATTTTCCAATTTTAAAATACAATCTCCTGTATGAGCTTAATGTGTAGAGACAGCTATAAGTAAACAACTTATATTCTGTGGCAATATCAAAGCACATGTCAATTTCAAGGGCCCACAAAAAATGGCTGGTTGAGTAAAAACGGTTAAAAATGTGGATTTTATCAGAGGTTTAGATTCTGCACCATGCGCCATTGTCAGATTTAACACACCCCTGAACATGTCCAAGAAACACCACCCTGAACTTGGCAGAGGATGCAATATGGCTCATTCTATATTATGCCATATGCAAAGTTCAATGGTCTATAAAAAAGACATATAAAGTAAAAAATGTTTAAGATTGAGATTTTTGTAGATTGTGTTAGACTGTGTTTCATCTCCTATTGTTTTATTTAATGCCACCTTGAACATGGCTGTGAAACGCCACCCTAAATTAGGCAGAGGATGCAGTGTGATGGCTTGTTCTGTATTATGCCACGTTCAAGCGTCAATAAAAAAAAAGATTGATATAATAAAAATGTTTACACTTTGGATTTCACAAGAGACTGATTATCAAGATTATCTGAGAAAAGCTGCCCCGAATTGGGCCGAGGATGCAATATGATTGCTCATTCTGTTATCCCTATGCCCATAAAAAAGATTGATACAGTACTTATTTGCATCTTATGAATAAGCTCAGCAAAGAACCGTTACTATTTCTCACAAAAAAAAAGTTAAACATGGATTTTCTGAAACTCAGGCATTTAAATGCGGCATTCTGCTTTTCAGGAGCAGCGTTATTGAGGGGTCAACCAGGGAAAGTCTATTGAGAAAAAGTTTGACAAATTGTTACACAATTTCTGCACCTCTGTGTCAACTCAAGATGTCTTTTTCTTTTCTATAAAATACAGGAACTGTGAGTGGAGCATAAAAATAGTCTGGTTTATGTAAGACCAACCAAAAAGAGTTTATTCTCAGAGCTGAACACGTCCATCACAAATACCGCTGTGGTCACATAATGGAGCGCCAGGAATAGTCGTGCCCTATACTCCACATCTGTGCTAAAGTTACAGTGAGCTCTATTAAAATGCACTGTGCATGGTGTTATGGGGTAAAAGTGCAGTTTGGTATATATTGGTTATATTGAGAGATTATTTCAGATATAATTTTACTAACCTTGAGAAAGCCTCATCTAGACCATCCTCAAGTTCCTGCAAAAGACAAAAGAGTTCTTATTAATACAGCCAAAACTAACTTGTGAAGTACCTGGACTTTTGGATATTCTGGAACATGTATGATACATGCCTAAGAAGTGCATTTGGTGTGTGTGTGCGTGTGTGTGTGTGTGTGTGTGTGTGTGTGTGTGTGTGTGTGTGTGTGTGTGTGTGTGTGTGTGTGTGTGTGTGTCTTACCCATACAGTGTTGTTGTTCTCTGTGCTGAGGTTCGGTACAGGGTGCATGGTGTCTTTTCCTGAGTGATCTTTTACTCCACATTCAAAGTCCAGTAGATCCCCAGTGGCCACCTCTACACACACAATAACAATAATGATCATGACAAAAATGTATGGATAAATAAAACTAAAAAAGTATAAAAAAAAAAAATGCAAAAACGAACAAATAAATAAAATAAAATAAAGTATTTGAGCAAAATAAAAAACTTAATATTGTGAAATTTAATTTAAAAAAAATTATAATAATAGTTTTCTACTTTATTATATTATAAAAAACAAATTTATTCCTGTGATGCAAAGCTGATTTTTCAGCAGCGATGGATGGACGGACGGATGGAACTTTGAATGATAGACGGATGGATGAAACAATGAATGGATGGACGGATGGAACTATGAATGGATGGAACGATGGATAGATGGATGGACTGATGGAACGATGAATGGATGGAACGATGGATAGATGGATGAATGGATAGATAGATGGACCGATGGATGGATGGATGGAACGATGAATGGATGGAACGATGAATGGATGGAACGATGAATGGATGGACGGATTGACGGATGGAATGATGAATGATGGACGGATGGATGGATGGATGAAACAATGAATGGATGGACCGATGGGATAGATAGATGGATGGACAGATGGACGGATGGAACGATGGATGGATAGATGAAACAATGAATGGATGGATGGATGGACCGATGGATAGATGGATGGACCGATGGATGGATGGACCGATGGATGGATGGACTGATGGATAGATGGACTGATGGATAGATGGACTGATGGATAGACTGATGGATGGATGGACTGATGGATAGACTGATGGATAGATGGATGGTGGATAGATTGATGGATAGATGGATGGACTGATGGATAGATGGATGGTGGATAGATGGATGGACTGATGGATGGATGGACCGATGAATGATGGATGTATGAATGAAACAATGAATGGATGGACTGATGGATAAAATGATGGATAGATGGAACGATGAATGATGGATGGATGATGGATGGATGAATTAAACAATGAATGGATGGACGGATGGATAGATGGATGGACTGATGGATAGATGGACGGATGGATAGATGGATGGACTGATGGATAGATGGATGGACTGATGGAACGATGGATAGATGGATGGACTGATGGATAGATGGATGGACTGATGGATAGATGGATGGACCGATGGATAGATGGATGGACTGATGGATGAATGGAACGATGGATAGATGGATGGATGGAAAGATGGATAGATGGATGGGCCGATGGATGGATGGAACGATGGATGGACTGATGGATAGATGGCTGGTGGATAGATGGATGGACCGATGGATAGATGGATGGACTGATGGATGAATGGAACGATGGATAGATGGATGGATGGAAAGATGGATAGATGGATGGGCCGATGGATGGATGGAACGATGGATGGACCGATGGATAGATGGATGGACTGATGGATGAATGGAACGATGGATAGATGGATGGATTGAACGATGGATAGATGGATGGACCGATGGATAGATGGATGGATGGAACGATGGATAGATGGATGGACTGATGGATAGATGGATGGACCGATAGATGGATGGACCGATGGATAGATGGATGGACTGATGGATGGATGGACCGATGGATAGATGGATGGACTGATGGATAGATGGAACGATGGATAGATGGATGGACAGATGGAACGATGGATGGATGGACCGGTGGATAGATGGATGGACTGATGGATAGATGGATGGACCGATGGATAGACCGATAGATATATGGATGGATGGACCGATGGATAGATGGATGGACCGATGGATAGACCGATAGATATATGGATGGATGGACCGATGGATAGATGGATGGACCGATGGATAGACCGATAGATATATGGATGGATGGACCGATGGATAGACCGATAGATATATGGATGGATGGACCGATGGATAGATGGATGGACCGATGGATGGATGGACCGGTGGATAGATGGATGGAATGATGGATAGATGGATGGACTGATGGATAGATGGATGGACCGATGGATAGACCGATAGATATATGGATGGATGGACCGATGGATAGATGTGTAAGGAAGTTGCCAGGGCGTCTGGCATGAGAAACGATGACTTCCTGGGAACAAAGGACTTTTCTAAGGATCAACATTTGAACACTCTTCTCAATACATAACAGCCACACCCAAAACACACCATACTGAGACACACACACCTCACACTCACAATCTACCCATCACCCACTGTTTTGCCCATTTGCTCCCACACTGAAAACCCATTCTGAACCTATGCAATGCTAAATATGTACAGTGTGTAACCATGCATGCTTAGTATCATTTGAAACGTGTCAGTGCGTCTGGTAAAATGGTCTCATTCTCCAAACCAGAATACAAACCTCCAAGAAGTTCTATAAGTTGAGAAAATATTGTGTGACGTTAAGGAGGTGATCCGACGTTAAGGAGGTGATCCCCCACAGATCTCTAATTCAGGATACCTCCTGTATGTAAATAAGTATTCTCCTTCACAAATGGTGAGAACCCATTCAAACACAAATTCTGATTGCCCATTTGTGACCCCTGAATAAGGGGCCAAAACCTAATTATAATCACAGTAAACCACCATTTGGTATCTATTGAATTATCTGGGTATTTAAAGGAAAGTGACACTAAACTCGAGGAGTCTGTATCTAGATATCCCACACTGTTTGTGTGTAGTCTTTCACGACCAGGTAAAGATTTCTGGAATCCTTGATTCTTGAATTATTGTTTCTATATATGATTGATTGATGCTTTTTATCCTTTGAATTGAAGTTTGATCGATGTTTCTTACCTGGTTAATAAATCGTTATGTTTAAATTTATTCTGACTTACTCTGGAATTATTAACGATCTCTATGAGATCATGAATGGGTACTTTCCACAAGAGTTAAACGGAATAATTAAATGTATGTCTAACTATTAAATATGAATGACCAAATAACCAAATTGGCATTCTAATCTAAATTCTAAATTATAATAAAATGGAGTCAGATAAAGAGCAATTGGAATTAGATCCATTTTGCCCAGCTGAGAACACCGAACGCGCTGATACCTTCGCCCGCTCTTCGCTGCCGCCATTGGAGCGATTTCAGCGGTCCTACAGCTTGGTGACCCGGCGTGATTGCTGCAGTGCTCGAACAACGAGCAGCATGTTTTTCAGCGAAGTATTGGATTCTAAAATCATCAAGAGGTTTGAGCTTCTCTTTCTTCAGCTGTTGTGGTAAGTCAAATTCATTCTGTCTTGTTTAGAAATGTTTTGGGAAAACCGAATGTTTGACCGTGTAAATCCGGAGTTTGTGAATTTATTGAATAGACATAACCACATATCAGACATGGTTAACAACAGCGCAGATAAGAAATGAAAACTCTTGCTATTAATTGTTAAATATCTCCTTGTCGGCATTCGCGCAACAAGAGATTGAAACTAAACTAAACGATCTATTTTCTGAGCCTCGTAAGAGAGCCTAATGTGATAAAATCAGCTAAATGAGTATCCATTGTCTCATTAACTATGTGCAACGCGCGATGAGATCGATCAGACAATAGAATGAAAAATCTAAGTTCAGAAACAATTAAAAACATGCGATTTGATAATGCATTTGTTTATGAAAAGCAAAATTGGGAGAAACAGGGTGATGCAATGCAATGTGTTAAAGCTAAGAAAACTTTTGTTTGACCAATTGCTGTTACTGCTACAAAATCGAAAATACTCGACAAAAATAATCAAGAGGCGGTAAGATTAAAATCTAAAACTGATAAACAGAATGATAGTGATGACTGTTACTATTTTGTCAAGAAAACGCATGATTTAATGTGTCTGAGTGGCTCAGCTGAGCCCACGGGCATACCACGCCCACTGGAGAACACTTTCTCCACGTTGCATGGGAGCGTTTAGCCAAAGAAGTAACTCAAGCTAAATCTATCAAATTTTGTAAATCAGTTAAAATTGCAACTGTGCCATCGTGCAGATTAGTCTTTAAATAGACTAAATCAAGCAAATAGGCATTTGAAATCTAAAAGAGATACAATGAATGTGCCACATCATCCCTGAACCACAGCCTTTTCATATTCAAATGCATTGACACGAAAATACAATACGAAACTTCACTCTCAAAAACAGAATTTGAGCAGGGATTGGACTGCACCCAGCATGTGCTGCTAGTTCATTGGATGTTAACGACAACAGAGTCCTACTTAATCCTGACTGTTGTTGTGCATGCAATGAACATGCCAGTCGGCTGTGACTGCAGGGCCAAACCAAAATCACGGTCTTTGATACACTTTGACAAATATGTTGTTGCGTTTGACTTCGTTCTGATTTACTCCGAAAGTATTGATTTTAGTGCATTATGTGTACCCATTGTTTCCGCATATCTGTGTCAGGTTAGTAACGGACTGCAGTCCGGTTTGGGGTGGAGCTTTGAGGCACACCGACTGAGATTGCAGAGCTCCGCCTAACATTTGGCATTAATTACCAAGACTGACACGTTATGTGATCGTGGGCCCGCATAATGGAAAGTGCGAGGACCCTGTGCGACTCTGAGAACCTAATGAACGATTTCAATAAATGTAAAGAGTTAAGTAGAATAATCAAACGTTTATTCATATTTGTAAAGTATTGGAAATCAATAAAAACCTTTTCATTAATTGAGCCAGCTCAAATAACAACGTGGAATGATTTGTTTTATACATTTGAACTTACTATGATGTATGTTGTGTTAATAACTCAGTAGATCATGTTGTGTCCATGACACCACAAACTACGCTCAGGTTAGTTACACGGACTAAGATGCGGTTATTGGTGAAACACACCAGACTGATGTTTTAGAGCTCCGACTAACACTTGCGCTTAAGGTACGTATACTTGGACTGAAAGAAGTTGATAGGCCAAAGCGAGTCTATTCCGTTTAGAACAATAATAAATTGTTAGACCAATCTAAATAGGGCAACCTCAATTCCTAATTATTGTAACGTTGTTCTAATTACGTAAGCGTGGAAAACCACGGCATGATTATAGAAAGTTATCATTAGAGTTATAACAAGTTGGTCGCTTAATTCATTGATAATGGTCATGGCCTCTGATTGGAAACAATTTTACATTAATTAAGCGAAGTCAGATCCAAGAGAACTGAATAAAAATATTCTGGAATGATCACAGTGGTAACGGACGTCCAGAATATCAGTGTGTCACCTCTGCCTTAATGACCAAGACTGACGAGTTGTGGCAAGAGATCGTAAACCCGGCCGGTGCGAGGCTCAATGTTATCGGAATCTTGATTGCTGAGTATAACACAATGTAAAAGATTTGACATGAATATCCTCAACTGCAGTGTTCATGCAAGATCTTCAGCTATTGATCTCTTTAAAGTGGTCAATAGCAGTGAGTTTAATAATTAAAACATCCAAATTGCAATGATCCTGTCTGTATTTTCAAATTTGTAATTGTACTAAACACGTGCGCATAGAACACACATTATAGTTGTTTGTGCTAATAGATGCACATAGGCTAGTTAAGTTTATTCTTTAAAACACATGATTGCTTTACTGTAAATGTTGCATTCAACACTTAGGTAAAGGTTGTAGAGATGCTACGCATTCTAGGCCACGTATCTTGTGTAAATTGGAATAATCGCAATACTGGAATTGTATAGCAATTTCAAGTTGCATGTGTGTCTGTCTATGTTGAATTTGTTTGTCTTCTGAGTGGAAACTCTGCTATTTCCCATATAGCTGCAGTAAAACCATGTACAGGAGCATAGAATTGCCGTCTGGCTACAGTGTGAATTACAATTGCACTAACCATGAAAATGTTTCCATCACAACAGGACTCAATAACTCTGACCTTTGCAATTTCTAATTTGAGCAAGTTCTAATACTTTTCATTGGTTCAATTCCCAGTGCCAAAATGGAGGAGTTGTGATATTATCTTATGCCTACAGAACTAGAAAAACTAGAAGTGTGGCACGGATAATAGAAAACCAATTCATCCTTCACTCAAACTAACTGTAATGAGAGCAACTAGAAGTTTCTGATTAATCCTGAAAAATTCTCCAGCAGAACTGGAGTTTATAATGCTAAAACAAAGAAAAATTCTCCAGCAGAACTGGAGTTCATAATGCTCAAACACAGCAGATTGTGAAGTTTCTGATTAATCCTGAAAAATTCTCCAGCAGAACTGGAGTTTATAATGCTAAAACAAAGAAAAATTCTCCAGCAGAACTGGAGTTCATAATGCTCAAACACAGCAGATTGTGAAGGGTTGACTGCAAGAGCAGCTTTAAGTGTTAAAAACTGAAACAACAGCAGAAATTAACTGTGTTTCTCTCTAAATTGTTTTCTCTCCAAATTTGTTTCTCTCTAAATTTGTTTCTATCTCAGGTTGACAATTGCAATTCCTTGGAGGATGGACGACCAAAAGTCCCCCTCCCCCTGCATCAGAGCCAGGGCAACGGAAAATTGTCAGAACTTGAGGCGTGAGAGATGGGTGCGAATATAAATATGATGGGGTCATTCACATCTCACAATATGACTACACGACCTCCCAGTGTACCACTGGTACTAAATTATGCAACACAGATTGATATTGATTAGATTCCACCCATCTCCCAAACATGAACATAGAACACACCCTACACGCGACAACATCACCTGGAATAGACCAAATCTATTCAGGCTGAACATTACACATCATAGACGATAAAGATGGCATAGAGTCTAAAAGTGTACTTCACTAAAGATCTATTGCCCATTTTTCACACAAACACACAAACACACACACACACACACACACACACACACACACACACACACACACACACACACACACACACACACACACACACACACACACACACTGTTACCAGGAATACACAATCCCCATTATTGTATGACTAATCATATTTAGATCTGCATTAATAACATATGGGATTCCTGAACAAACACAGTGGTTATTATATACCGATAACTTATTGTGTAGGTGAATGTTCAAATAACATAGACAATTTCACCAATCCACAAAATTGTACATAGACATCTAAAAATTTTGAATTGACCACCTGTGGATACACCAAATCAAAGAATGTCCAAAATTACACCCAATTCCTCCTGGTGGACTGATTAGAGGAACCTTAACAAGACTCTATTACATGATGTAAATTTGGTGATGACGCATGGAACTTACAACATTTCCAATATTTTTCTGCTTATACAAAACATTGTAATGCCAACGATGAATCATATGCATGGCTACAGTCACGAATCGATGATTTAATTTCTGATTACAAAGACAGACTTGCTGTCCAAATTCCATCTGCTCGTTCAAAAGCGAGACCTACTTGGTAACATAGCAGGCTTATTCGGATCAATTAATTCAGCAGCTAACACCTACCAAATAACCAAACAATCACAATTCTCAACATGGTTGATGGACCAGATGGCCACTGGGTTTCAACACATCACCAATAGCAATGATAACCTAATCAAAGCGGTTAGATCCGAAAGCGCAGGCGCTTCTAACGATCAGCCATACATTGTTCAATCAGACCCGTACCATCGAACGTGACTTAGCCTGTAGATCATATACACAAGATTTGTTCACTGCCACAAGACAGGAAATTTTAGACCTTCGTCTTCATAAAACTCCAAGACATGTTTTAAACGATTTGATTGAGATTTTAGACCTACATAGATGGTTCTATGCGGAGAAAATGAAAAATGTAAGATATTCAGAACTGTTATCTACAATTATGATGTATACTGGAAAAGAATGTACTGGTTGCATTGGGTTTTTTTGCCACCTTTCCTTTGATCCACCCAGACCAAGTTTATCCAAATTCCACTACTATCCGTTCCATCGGCATGGTAGTTAAAGATCAGGTAATTAAATGGGACCACCTCACTGGTTATATGACTTTGAAGGGTACTGAGACCTTATTTACCAGTCGCACTTGTTGTCAAGAAACTCATAATTATGTTGTTTGTACATGTAACACATTACAACCTTTCTCTCCCAATGATAACAAACTTGTGAATGTCCAATCATTGCATGGCCATTCGAATGCTGTTCAAGAGTCTCATACACAGTGGTGCATCATCAGTGAGATGAATTCTTTCACATATGGAGGAATGACCTGTCCTGCCAATTACTCCTTTTGCTTGGAAGTGACAGAGGACTTTTCTATGGGTCAGATTGACATCCTTGGAAGGATGCCGGGGCAGAGGTCTCTCCATGGTGGGATGACACCTTCTATGAACACGGAACACAAGCACTGGTCGAGACGATGGACTTGGTACAGAAAGTCATCCTTCAAACAGAGTACCACCTTTCTCAAGCGCAAGTGGAGACAAACTTGGCGAAAGACTGCACAGATTCTGACTAGCTCATCTATTCGATCGGCACAGACTGCATACTCTTGGTGGGACTGGATACTTGAGGATGTGCTGTGGGAAGTGCCCTCATCTTCTTCCTCACAGTATTCCAATGTTGTTACTTCAGACATCTCATCAGATCTGTGAAATCATCCACCAACGCTATCTTGGCCCTCAGTCCCCTGCAACTACCCACCTTACAAAGACTGAAGTGACACCAGCGAAACCCTTGTGAATGGCTCACGGTGCCAAAAGGGGCAAATCTGTAAGGAAGTTGCCAGGGCGTCTGGCATGAGAAACGATGACTTCCTGGGAACAAAGGACTTTTCTAAGGATCAACATTTGAACACTCTTCTCAATACATAACAGCCACACCCAAAACACACCATACTGAGACACACACACTCACACTCACAATCTACCCATCACCCACTGTTTTGCCCATTTGCTCCCACACTGAAAACCCATTCTGAACCTATGCAATGCTAAATATGTACAGTGTGTAACCATGCATGCTTAGTATCATTTGAAACGTGTCAGTGCGTCTGGTAAAATGGTCTCATTCTCCAAACCAGAATACAAACCTCCAAGAAGTTCTATAAGTTGAGAAAATATTGTGTGACGTTAAGGAGGTGATCCGGCGTTAAGGAGGTGATCCCCACAGATCTCTAATTCAGGATACCTCCTGTATGTAAATAAGTATTCTCCTTCACAAATGGTGAGAACCCATTCAAACACAAATTCTGATTGCCCATTTGTGACCCCTGAATAAGGGCCAAAACCTAATTATAATCACAGTAAACCACCATTTGGTATCTATTGAATTATCTGGGTATTTAAAGGAAAGTGACACTAAACTCGAGGAGTCTGTATCTAGATATCCCACACTGTTTGTGTGTAGTCTTTCACGACCAGGTAAAGATTTCTGGAATCCTTGATTCTTGAATTATTGTTTCTATATATGATTGATTGATGCTTTTTATCCTTTGAATTGAAGTTTGATCGATGTTTCTTACCTGGTTAATAAATCGTTATGTTTAAATTTATTCTGACTTACTCTGGAATTATTAACGATCTCTATGAGATCATGAATGGGTACTTTCCACAAAGAGTTAAACGGAATAATTAAATGTGTGTCTAACTATTAAATATGAATGACCAAATAACCAAATTGGCATTCTAATCTAAATTCTAAATTATAATAAAATGGAGTCAGATAAAGAGCAATTGGAATTAGATCCATTTTGCCCAGCTGAGAACACCGAACGCGCTGATACCTTCGCCCGCTCTTCGCTGCGCCATTGGAGCGATTTCAGCGGTCCTACAGCTGGATGGACCGATGGATGGACCGATAGATAGATGGATGGATGGACCGATGGATAGACGGACCAAATGATGGATGTGGTTCCTTATTCTGATTGAAGCTGGTGACATTACTCTGTTTCTTGGCAATCATAACCTGCCTACAGTTAGTTTAATGAACTACACAACTTGGCAGATTTATTTATTAATTTAATTGCACTTATTACAGGCTCAGACCTCCTGGAGCAACACAATGTGATCACACACACACACACACAAACACACGCAAGTTATAGCTCATAAATTAACCTGAACAGTATATTTTCACATCTCCACACCTGCAGTGATCACACAGATCTGTGCATGTAGAGAATGAATCAACGCTGCTCTCAACATCAAGCCATAACACGCTTCACAGACTCCAGTCAAACAAAAGCACTATCACATCACCTCCCTGCCTTCATTCTGCTCCTATCCTGAGCCATTAAACGTGTCCATCTCTGTCCTGGTCTCATATTTCATGAGCAGAGATCAGCCGCTGTGTGTGTGTAGGCTAAAAGAATCATGTTTCTGGTATCTGATGGGATTCACGAACACACAGTCCTTTATTCATGCACACACACGTCTGTCTCATGGCATGGCATGGATCACTGGTCTTCAAGGGTTCATTCGTTCACTGAACTCTGCCGTCCAAGATTATTTCTGTAACCTGGCAACATGAGAACCATCCGGGGTCCTTTGGCACCCTTACAAACAGTACCATGGTCCAGCGATGGAGTCAGATGATAATCGGGTCTTTAAGTAGTACTGTAAGATACTTTATAGACGAAATTAACTAATCTAATAATTGATTATCTTTACAGTGGAGCTGAATCAACTGCACAAATCCATTATTATCCTGTTTTCACAGTTAAGCTGCTTTGAAACATTCTGTACTGTATAAAGTGCTATATAATTAAAGGTGACTTGACTTTGAAGAATGCCATGGTATTATAATCTAAATCCTTACTGGACGGCTCAAAGGAGATTAGGTTGGCATGTTGTGACCAAAAAACCTGTACAAACTTAATTAGCATTACCAAGCAACAAAGAGTGAACTTAAAACTACATCGTTTATTGTGCCTTTCCAATGTCCAACAGTAAACACATCTAGAATTGGATTGATCACATCAACAGACAATACACTACCACTCAAAAGTTTAGATTTTTTAATGTTTTTTGAAATCATCGATCTTATAATAATCAAGGCTGCATTTATTTGATCATAAATACAGTAAAAACTAAAATTTCAGGGCTCCAGACTGCTACCCTTTTTCCTGCAGGTGCAGGATAATGAACACTATGATATTATAATCATGTTTCCAGTAATAATAATTGTCTGTGTGTGACACAACACAATAAGAGCCAATAAGAACCCATGTCAGTTATGTGGAGATGGATTTTAAACCAATCAGATTCCACTGTGGGCGGAGCTACAGAGCACAACACCATAGAAATAGAACACAAATGATTGACAAAATGCCCTGTTGATTGTCGCATAATGGCTGGTTAGGAAAAAATGCGTAGATTTAAGTGGAATATTTACATACCTGGCTAAGTGTGTGTGTGTGTGTGTGTGGGCATGTTTTTGTGAAATATCAGGACACAAATGTGTATAATGACATGGGTATGACAGGTATTACAAAAAGAGGGTGAAATATGAGGACGTTCCCCATGTCCTCACTTTTCAAAATGCTTATAAATCACACAGGATGAGGTTTTTTTCACAGAAAGTAAACTGCGCAGTCTCCTGTGATGGGTAGGTTTAGGGGCAGGGGCAGTGTAGGGGGATAGAAAATACGGTTTGTAAAGTATAAAAACCATTACGCCTATGGAATGTCCCCACATTTCACAAAAACAAACATGTGTGTGTGTGTGTGTGTGTTCACACCTCCTCCTTTCGTGCTGCCCAGACTGGCTGAACTCTCGGACTGAGAGCTGCTGGCCGCCTCTCCATCTGATCCACATTTCACCTGCTTCTCTTTCTCTGAAGACAAGGGTTTAAAAACAGAAATGTGACGCTTGTATTATTGTTAACATACTCACATTAAACATTCAGGTCTTTATCTGACCTGTGAAATTCTAAATTGCATTTTTCATCACTCTTTTTGTTTATCATCTCATAATTTAAACTCTTTATGACATGACAGTTTTTGGCTGTCTCTTATGACTGGTTTTGTGGTTCAGGGTCACAGTTAGCAAAGTGCTAGCGCAACCATGTTCAGAAATATAGGGTTCTACTAGATTAGATATTTTGGAGCTTAGGTGTGACAACTTTTTTTTCCTTCTATTTTATGCTTTCAAAATAAACAACACCAGCATAAATAAATAGGATACATTTCTAATTATTTGGCAAACAGTATGAGGTTTAAGATCATTAAAAGATTTTCATCATCTTTGACATCCTTATTGGTCACTAACCCACTTAATTTGATATATTTATTTATCAGTACACCATTTTTATCTTGAAAATTTGATTCATATGCTTTCATATATATTCATATTTAAAAGTTTGTTAAATATGTATTAATGAAAGTTATTATAAAGAATGAGGTCAGTATAAAGTGCATCAGCTCCCGGAGAAGCCAGCCCTAAATGTACATTTGAATATTGAACACATGTAGAACTAAACTGTGCCGTGGACTTGATCTCTGCCTGAGTGAACGAAATGGAAATGAAACATCCTGAATCACTATCAAAGCTCTGGGTGCTCCGAGAGCCTCCTTTTATGAGGAAGTGTGTATTCTGTCTATAGTAGAGCTCTAAAGAGGGAAGTCATGAGCCCGCTGATGATCCGTTCTCAGATCTTGTTCCTGCAGTATCATAATGGTGTTTTTGGTAGTTCTCTGTTTGGTTATTGGTTAACCATCACAATAAAGGTGTAAACTCTAAACCTCAGAGGGCGGTGAACTGGAACGACCAATTTATGTCCATATATCAGCACAAAATCTTTAGATTTACATGTTGTCATGAATAAAATAAACCATTTTGAATTAGAGCTTAAACCCACAATGATGCACAGGCACCACACTTTTCAGGACCATAAAAATGAATTAAGGAAATATGTCTGTGTCATTTGTTTATATTTTAGACCCTGCAGTAAAAGGCATTGAGAGGGAGGAACAGGGATTCTGGGTGTGAGTTCTGCCAGATGATCAGTTCCTGCAGTGAACCGCCAGGACACACACACACACACACACACACACACACACACACACACACACACACACACACACACACACACACACACACACACACACACACACACACACACACACACACACACACACACACACACACACACACACACACACACACACACACACACACACACACACACACACACACACACACACACACACACACACACACACACACACACACAGGCATGTTCAAACATGCAGTAGATTGCATATATGTTCTGCTGATCTGTACGACAGGAGCTGCTCTACTTCCTCTGCACTAAAATCTCTTTCTTGTCCTCTATCCCTGCATGAAATCAAGAAAATAAATACAGTTTTATATACTCACTGGTCTACAACCCAATGTTGTTTTTTAAAGTCATAAATACACACACATTCATAAGGCTGGGGCAATATAGATTGGTATTTTTCAGCTTTATTTATGTATTTGCTCTGAAACTACTTTAAAAGGGTGTTTTTTGCCAATTAAATTCAAAATGTATGATGCCAGAAATAAACACATAAAAATTCTAGTTTAAAATAATAAATGCATGTTTTCCAGGCAGAGAAACTTTACACCAAATAAATAAAATATCATATAATTATAAATTATTTTAAAATGCTTCTGTAAACATTACTGATGCAATCAAATCAGAATTTTGTTGATTGTTGCTTTTAAAATTTTTACTAGCGCTATTAAAACATTTCTTAAAGAGGACCTATTATGCTTTTTTTCCATGTGTAACTTTCTTTCAGTGTTTAATGTTGCTGTTTAAGCTTAAAAAGTCATTTCAGTTATTCTCCATATCAGTGTCACTGTTCCTGAACTCCTTGAAAAGCCTACTTTGTAGACTTGAGTTTTCTTCCGGGCGGGAACTAACACGTCACAATATTCCTCATTTAAATAATTCCCACCCAATGCATATGCAGAATAAAGAGGGGCCTGGTTGAGTGAGTTAGTAGTGTGTTAAAACCCTAGACTGTAAAAAAATATGGACGTAGTGTCTGTGACGTCACCTATAGGATTATGAAGAGCAGTTCTGAAGCGTAAAGTAGGGTCGAGCTGGCCGATGCCATTTTAGCAGCGCATCATCGTGCGTCACTCCCGGATAACTGAAAAGTGGCAAAGAGGCGGGACGTGGGCGGAGCTGAGGTGATGTGATGACTAACAGACAGCAGACAAACAGCTATCCACCTGTCACTCAAAGTGGCCAAGCCCTTAATTATGCAGAACTTTATATAATGTAAACAAATGAGTTATTTAAAAAAATTCAACCCCTTCACAGTTGTCATGAAGGGCAAACTTAGCCATTTAGACCAAAACTAGAATTTGTACCAGACTGTAAACATGTTTTTTTTTCTGCTGTAAAGTTGGGCATTTTAACATGAGGCTCAATGAGATTCTGCTCACTTCTGGAGCCTGTCTCTAGCGGCCAGTCGATGAACTGCAGTTTAAGTACTTCTACATTGGAACACTTCTTTATAGAGACAGGAACTAAAGTAAGTGTTACTGACAGACTGGGAAGAGAGGTGCGCCAACAATGTCAAATAATGTGGTTTTTGAAAATTCAAGCATGAAAAACTAAGATTTCTTAAAAGGGCATAATAGGTCCTCCTTAATGAATTAATAGTCAAAGGAAGGATAAAAAAGTATCTTAATCAGCCCAACACAACATTAACCAATAACATGAGTTTAGCAAGGAGCTATCGTTTCTTTACGACCAATAGCAGATGAAGGGAGTTCTTGTGAAACCTGTTTAAAAACAGCCATTATTTTTGGACTTTAGCTTGGTGAGCTTGAGTGTGGAAATTACACACTTCAGCTTTAAGTAGGACACATGTGATTTTGTGCTCAGCCCTTAACAAGACAGAGAGAATCAGAAAGATAAACAAGAGTTGTGCTGGGATGACTGAAGTCATCGAGTGCATCGTACCTTCTTTAGCAGCCTGCCAAAACTCAAATGCCACACGGAAAGCCTGAGCCACCGTTAACGTCACCGCCTGAGCCTGAGACAGATGGGGAATAGGGAAGAGAGGTTTAAGTGCCACATCTCTTGTCATGGGGAGAAAAACAGTGCATCGGTATCCGTTTCTCTGTCAGAGGAAGTGTGGTCTTAACGTTTAATTCTATTTATAGACAGAAGGAAAGACAGGGAGTGTCTCTGACACATAGACATATGAACACACACTTACCACTTTCCTCTTGGTGCAGAGGTACGCGTGACACTCCAGTGTTTCGTTGCGTTGACTCTGAGCGATGTAGGCGAACACTTTATCATGCATCTTATCGGCTGTGCAGTATGATATCCTACAGACAACAAATAAGCAGTCAATCTAAAAAACTATGTAAAAAAATATATATATTTTTTTTCTGTACCATTATTCTTCCGTATACTACTGTTAAAAACGTTGTTTCTTTAAGAAAGAAATTAATACTTTTATTCAGAAAAGATGTATTAAATTGATAAGTGAAAGTAAAGATATCTATCATGTTTTAAATAAATGCTGTTCTTTTGAAATTTCTATTCATCAAAGATCCATGGAATATATCAGTTTCCACAAAAATATGAAGCACCACAACTGTTTTTAACATTGATAATAACCAGAAATGTTTCTTGAGCAGCAAATCATCATATTAGAATGATTTCTGAAGGATCATGTGACACTGCAGACTGGAGTAATGATGCTGAAAATACAGCTTTGATCACAGGAATAAATTACATTTTAAAATATATTACAATAGAAAACTAAATATAGAATATAACATTAAAAGAAAATAGAATATTCAAAAAGAAAAGTTACTTTAAATTGCAATAATATTTCACAATATTACTGTTTTTACATTATATATACACACCGATCAGGCCTAACACTATGACCACTGACATATGAAGTGAATAACACTGATTATCTCGTCATCACAGCTCCTGTTAGTGGGTGGGATATATTAGGCAGCAAGTGAACATTTTGTCGTCAAAGTTCATGTGTTAGAAGCAGGAAAAATGGGAAAGCGTAAGGATTTGAGTGAGTTTGACAACAAATTGTGATGGCTAGACGACTGGGTCAGAGCATCTCCAAAACTGCAGCTCTTGTGGGGTGTTCCCGGTCTGCAGTGGTCAGGATCTATCAAAAGTGCTCCAAGGAAGGAACAGTGGAGAACCGGTGGCAGGGTCATGGGCGTCTAAGGCTCATTGATGCACGTGAGGAGCGAGTGTGGTCCGATCAAACAGACGAGCTCCTGTAGCTCAAATTGCTCAAGAAGTTAATGCTGGTTCTGATAAAAAGGTGTCAGAACACACAGTGCATCACAGTTTGTTGTGTATGGGGCTGGATAGCCCCAGTCCAGTCAGGGTGCCCATGCTGACCCCTGTCCACCGCCGAAAGCACCAACAGTGGCACGTGAGCATCAGAACTGGACCATGGAGCAATGGGAGAAGGTGGCCTGGTCTGACGAATCACGTTTTCTTTTACATCATGTGAATGGCCAGAGCATGTTCGTCGCTTATGTGATGCTTTGGGCAATGTTCTGCTAGGAAACCTTGGGTCCTGCCATGTACCACCTACCAAAGCATTGTTGCAGACCACATACTGCGGTTGTGGCTGTGGCCTCTTTAGGCAGGATAATGTGCCCTGTCACAAAGCAAAAAAGGTTCAGGAATGGTTTGAGAAGCACAATAACTAGTTTGAGGTGTTGACTTGGCCTTCAAATTCCTCCAATCTCAATCCAATCGAGCATCTGTGGGATGTGCTGAACAAACAAGTCCGATCCATGGAGACCCCACCTCGCAACTTACAGGACTTAAAGGATCTGTTGCTAACATCTTGGTGCTAGGTACCACAGCACATCTTCAGGGGTCTAGTGGAGTCCATGCCTTGATGGGTCAGGGCTGTTTTGGCAGCAAAAGGGGGACAACACAATATTAGGTCATAATGTTATGCCTGATTGAGATACTAAAACTTAAAAAGATTTCCGATTATCTACTAGAAGAAAAAAAAAAATCCAGATTGGTCTCTATCCAGTATAACACACCCACTCACTGTGTAAATTATCCACCACTAAATCACTCGCACACACACGCGTATACAGCAGAGCATGATGTCACCTCCTCTGAGATATAAAAACGTCTACAAGCAGTGCTGTGTTCTCTATGTTCACCACTCCATCAGCATCTGACAGAAAGCTGACCCACCAAACCATAACACACACCCACACCCACACATGGGATAGTTTGTCTATGACTGCATGGTCTCTGGTTTCCTGTTGACATCTCTCTGTAAAGTGTGGCAAACTCATGAACTCCTACAGTGTTGATTTCTCCCCTCGGCCTTGAGTGACAGCTGGCTCAACCTGTCAGAGGGCGGACTCACAGCAGGAGGGGCGGGACTAATGATGGATGACCGCCATCTGTCCTGTTTCATATTTAAATACTCACACACATACTTGCAAAAACCTTCTCTGATTCACACACACGCACGCACACGCACACGCACACGCACACGCACACACACACACACATCAGTGTAGTTTATGCTAATTAAAAAAAAAACAGGGTCGGAATTACATTTTCTATTAAGGGGACAATATTTGCACCCTGGAATCTATTTTTTTACCCATGACATTTTTATAAATCATCTTATTAAATTTACCTATGCTGTCTTTTAATGTCAAATACTTAATTTAACCAATTACTTCAATCAATCAGAATACTATAGTCACTGTCACTAATTAAATTGTGTTTCAACAAAAGCCAACTTTAAACTGCAAAGGTGGAGAAACTGCACCTGACATGGCATTTATTTTTCATTACAAGGCATTTATGTTTCTTTATGACTGTTTAATGCTGCTCAAAGGGGGCATATGTGTATTTCATTATTTAAACAGCCTAAATAAAGTACATAAATTATTAAATAAAAAAAACAGGAACTACTTACAGGGTAGGGCTGCAATATTATGGAAAGAACCATTATTGTTGCTTTTGATGCTCTTGATTTTGTAATAATGTTTGTTAATGTTGATTGATAGAACACTTTAAATCTTAAGATTTAGGCTGCATTGCCTTTTTCCTTTTGATTTTAGGGTGAAATGAAACCTAGAAATGTTTTCATGAGAATTACCCACATAATTGGAGTATTGCTGGTGTAACTGGTGTGGAGAGAGAGGCTGCCATCTCCCTCATGTTTATTCATTACACACACCACAGACTGAGCGCACTGAGCGCGTGCGAGGTTCCAATAATAGCTGCGGTCCCAGGTGAGGGTCAGAGAGTGTCTGCCTGAGCCTCAGAGACACTAAAACAGATCGATAGAGGATCCTGACACAAACATCTCTCTCCCTCTCGGTCTGTATGAAAACACAGCAATCTTCAGGTCGCACTGCTCTAAATGATGGATGGCAGAATTTCAGGGGCAACAAACAATCCTCTCTTTTTTTATTGCAAGAGAGAGAGGGTAGGCTATCGAAAACCAGTTTATACACTGTTTTATCTTTAGTCATTTTGTTCATTTATTCATTGCTTATATAATTCCATTTTCTTTCACTCTAGATCGGGGTACCCTGAACTTAGTGATTCAGGTTATGTTTTTTATTTCTTATGAATATTTTAATTCCTTTTCTGTTACCATTGTGTATGAAATGTGCTATATAAATAAACTTGCCATACACAAAATTAAAAGCATATTATTAATGCTTATTAATGCTATTTCATGCATTCAGAGTTCTGCAAGTGTGTCTGTTTGTTCCCGATCATGAGTCGAAACCGCAGGCGCTGAGTGAAACTGCATCAAATGTCTGTGTTTTGTTGGCAATCAGTGTGTAAGTGCATATATTGTATAAAAACACGAACATATAGTGAATTGAAATTTATCCAGGGATAATGCAATGATGTATTTGTGTGTGTGTGTGTGTGTGTGTGTGTGTGTGTGTTAGTGACTCTTTAGCTCCGCCCACTGCATGCCTCCACGAGCTCGGCTGTTTTCAGAAGGAATTTGTATAATTCCTTATCTTTCATAAATCTGATAAAACTTAAGACTCTTCAGAGTTATGAATTATGCAGTACTACTCTATAGGTACTCAAGATTAACATGAGAGAAACTGAGTGTTATATACCCTTTAAGAACCATCATGAATATCATAATGATTTTAACCAATCAAAAAAAACATTGTTTAGTATTTTGGTTTAGTATTGATTTGGTTCTTTGTTATGAGTTATTAAAGTTCAAAACAATATTATGACATTATGAGACCAGAAGCAGAATCACTGAATTCCTCCCGATTTCCATCCCTAGAGACAGACAGCACACACACCGTGTCAGGCAGGGCAACATGACAAACGGCCGCAGGTGACTCACCTGTATATGGACACATTCTCTATTAGCTGGGTTGATACACTGTCGTAGAGAACGATCCCTCGAGGAGAAACCTTTAGCGTCACCTTCTGAAGCTTCTTCCCGCCAGCTTTAGCCTGAGAGAGAGAGACAGAAAACTCGGCTTTATCAAACAGCTGTCAACTGATTTTGATCAGTTATTGTAATGTATTAACTAACATGAACTAACAGTGAACAATATATGTTTACATTTTATTAATATTTGTTAATGTTAGTTAATACCCAATTAAATTTCAGCTTTTTCCCTGTTTTAGTAAGTTTTTAATTGAGCTCAGAAAGTCATACCCTGATAAATCACAATTAGTTGATAATCATCCACTGCTGAATACAGTTTAATTTACTCTCCACAATTTGGCTGCTTTGAGGCTTCATTGACAATCAAAGAACTGCTAAGCTAAAGGTAGCAATGGCGTTTTTACATATCTTCAGGAAGTCAAGAAATTAAACACCTTTATAGTCAGAAGTCAAAAATATCAAGTAGGAATATTCCACATCTGGCTTTGAATGGCTCTGACACACACAGGTTGACACAGTCCGTTTGTTATGCAACTGATTTTTATTGCTAATTTGCAACATTCTGGAGTGTTTAATAACCTCAAAACAACCTTACATCATGACAGGAACCAGCCTGTTCCAATCCACAGAGAACCACACCCAGAAACCCCCTGACACACACACACACACACACACAAACACACAACTAGAGATAGATTAGAGCTTAAGAGCATCAAATTCTACACTTTTGTAGCAAGCCCCTGAAATTCACTTAAAGGTTGTTTATTGGCAACAGTGGTTCCATGTAGAACCTTTAACATCCACAGATTATTTCTATTCCACAAAAAACTCTTTATAGATTTTAGAATCTTCCTCACACTAAGAAAGTGGTTATATTAACTCTTTCCCACCATTAACAGAATTGTCTGGCAATCCATGTTTTCACTGTAATGCATTAGGAGCTGAAAGAGAAATAGTTAAAGGGGGCCTATTATTCAAAATCCACTTGTATAAGGTGTTTGAACACAGATGTGTGAAAACAACCAGCCTATAATGGTAAAAATCCACTCTATACTTTTTTTATAATCCCCATTAATCATTATCAATCTCTCATAACGCAGTTATGATTGTATCAGCTAGAGTTAGTGCTAGAGTATTACAATGTCTGTGCTAAAAAACTTTACAAATGTTCTGTTGTTGGACGTACCAATGAACATAAGAGTCTCCATAGACTCCCGGCATCCGAGCCACTGAGGACCGTGGTTGAATTCCATTTTTGAAGGAAATGTGCATAGGAATGTCGGTAAAATTTTATACATATGTGCACATAATTTCCGCATGACTGCTTCCCGAACGAGGATCAGTACAACGCTAGATTTGCGAAAAATTTGTTTCTGAGGATGGGTCAATACCAACGTTTCGTGCACTTACTTCATATCCAGAATAAGTAAGGATGGCACCTCATATTTTTTTGAATGTTTGCAAATTTCCTTTCTGAATGAGGCTAATATGGCTAAAGTTACCATAGTGTCTGATTGTATTCACAAAGACTAGAGCTGTGTCGTTAGTTTCATCCTGAAATGTGTCATAAATGCACATTATGCATTGTATAGTCGGGTGACAGACCTTTTTACGTTCCCACGCAAGCACCTATACAACAATTTACAGATTAACATGACGTACATGCTAGCCGATGAGTTGAATCAACGTAACTCCACAACAACTAACGTTACATAAATGTATCCACTAACCATTCAGAAACGTCCAGGTGCAGTCTAAAAGTAGCAACCTCTTCCTCTCTTATTTGTCTCTTATTTGTGATGTAAGGCTAAACTCCACAAATGCCTGGTTATTTCTGACATTTTGGCTGAGTGAGATTCGCCTGTTTTGTTGTTGACGGAGTATCCAAAGCTTGTGTTAAGGATCTGCGCTCTCCTGGAAAGGGGGCGGGGAGCAGCAGCTCATTCGCATTTAAAGGGACACACAAAAAAATGCCGTGTTTTTGATCACGCTCAAATAGAGGCAAATTTGACAAGATATAATAAATGATCTGGGGGTTTTCACAGACACATTCTGGGGACACCAGAGATTTATATTACATCTTGTTAAAAGGGGCATAATATGTCCCCTTTAAGAACATATTATTCAACATATTTTCACATTTAATTCAATGTGTTTCTTGTTATTTCTTTGTAATAGCGCCACGGGTTCAGTTGGTGTACGTGTGTCTTACTGTGGCAACGATTCTCTTGACAGCAGCGGCCGAGAGCTCTTCTCCTTTGGGTTCCTCCACCAGCGTCATGCCCAGATACTTCAGCTGAAAGACCATCCCCTCCAGCAGCGTCTCCCGTGTGTCCGTCCAGTTCTCTGGCAGCTCTACACAGAGACACACACAGGCTTAACATGTGTGCATGATGCAAACCTGGCCAAAAACGTGGCAACACAGGCTCCGCAAACCGTGGCAACGCAAACACACTTATACTAATGTGTGAATCTCATGAAAACATGTCGCATTTCACCTATAAATAAAAAGAAAGGAAAAGGACAAGAAATTATATTTTACATTTACGTTTTGCATAAATTCTCAAACATGTTCTTGACACTACAAACAGCACAGAAACACACTGAACACAGACATACACACTCATTATCTGAACAAATAAACCTGCCAAAGACTAAAGCAACTCAATGAATAACATCTACATATGAAATACATCACACAATCCTTCATTAAAACACCCCGTCATCAATCAGGTCTTTTATCGTCTGCTCTTTGATCGACACCTGCACCGGAGATGAACTCATGTCCACACAAAAAAACTGTTTCTATCCATATTAACATCAACCAAATTCTCAATAAAATATGTCCACTTGGAGTAAAGTGAGCATGTGCTAGTGTTGCATGCATAGGTTTGAATACACATTGTCTATTTACACTAAGTGCATATAGTTCGCCTTGTTGGCAGAGCCAATTACACTAACTCCGCCCACTGACGTCTGGTTTTTAGACATATTTTTAGAAAACGCTGGATCATCATCGGTAGTTATAGTGTAGTGTTAAGACACGTGGCAGAGAGTTTTGCCGAATTCGCTCTACTTCCTTTTCCCATCACATATCAGATCGGAAAGGCATTTATTTTCAAAAATTAAGAAGATATTCGGAAAAGTGGAAATAAAGTGTTTATCGATTAGGGTAGGGGTGGGTGTAGGGAGGGATTTTTTTCCCAATAAGGCAACACGATCACCAGCCATGCGCTCAAGTAAAAGAAGAAACAAACACGCAGCCAATGAGAGCACTCATGAAAGCACACAGCCAATGAAAACACAAGCCGTGTGCTACACAACACAAGACAGTAAGAAAGAACACAACACCACAAGCGGACAGAAGAGCATACGGGCCGAGCAAATTCGAAACCACACACTCACAGAGAACAAGCGAATGTCCCATCACACGCACACTGCCCCTGCCCCTAAACTTACCCATCACACAAACACACACAAACACACACTGCCCCTAAACCTTCCCATCACAGGAAACATTCTTTCTCAAAAAAACTCATCCTGTGTGATTTATAAGCCTTTTGAAAAGTGGGGACCGCTGGCTGGTAAGGTTTTACTATCCTTATGGGGACATTTAGTCCTCACAATGTAATATAAACAAGGACACACACACACACACACACACCCCTTCTGTCCTGTCTGATCTCAGACAGCAATCAATGAATGTGTGTTTAACCCCACATCAGCGTTGTCCTGTTACAGAGGTCAAGGTCAGGGGTCAAGGACACACATCTAATAGGCAGTTATCCGCTCCTCTCCACAGTGTATATTAACCTTGCTTAATGCATCTCAGCATGACAGAAGAAAGCAAGAAAGCATGCAAGAAAAGAAAGCACAAAAGAAACAAAGCAATGAAAAAATTAAATAAACAAAGCTAAACAGAAATATAGATAAAGGACAAACAAATGAACAAAACCAAGAAACAAAAACAAAGAACCAACGAAACACACCAGCAAAAACAAACAAAAGGAAGAAACAAGCAAATGAACTGAAGAAATGAAAAATAAACAAGCAAATGAACATTCATTCAAAACACTTCTGTTTTTTTAATGCGTTTGCATTGTGAATCTGTAGTCAAGGCTCTAAATGACACATGCATGAAATGAACATGGATATTGATTAATGCTGATTTCATGAATCATTCATGGGTTTTTGGCTGACAGGTGGTCTCTGAAACCCTCATCAGAGATCACATGACAGCGTCACCACATCATTCTGCCTACAAGAGTCAATTTAACTCCGCCAGACCTTCATAAATCATTCTTCCCCACTGTGACAGATCAATGATATGAAATATATTCACCTCAAAACAGCAGGTATGATCAGAGCTCTGGTGTTTATGGGGTAAATTGGGGTTTGTAATGGTGTAAATGAAATCAGCGTGTTTGTGCAAGCATGAGTGCGATCCGTCTCCATCACAGACACAGACTGACGGGACTCTCACTGTGGGACAGACTTTCCTTTAACCCTCAATTAACCTTCATTATTTAACATAACTCAAGTGCTGATGATATTTCATGCCTCATTGAGATCTGAATAGGGTAATGCCTAACTGACAGTATAATGTATTTGGCAAACACTGGAAGTCCCGATCTGATTGGCTGACTTTGATGTCTGTTTTTTTTAACAGTTCACCGCGAAACAAAAGCATGTTTAGAAGGCGCTAAGCACTTATGAAATGATAACTGGATTTGTCAGTGTCGGTGAATGGCATCTCTGAAAGATACTCAAGAGTTTTGTATTGAAGCCACTTATTTTCATACATTTCCATGAGCATATTCTGCTCTGCTTTTATTTATGTCTGAGTTGAGCCACTTTTGGAAAGAAGAAAAAAATCAAATGACAAAGGAAGTCTTTTCCAAGGAAGTCAATTACAGGCATTTATTTCAGATAAACCTTGTTTTTTTTAAGCCAAAATAAGGATCAAAGTAGTATGAAAAAAGTCTAAACCAGTCTTAAAGGATAATTCATATTCTGTAATATTATTCAACTGGACTGATAGCCTGGATGCCAGCCGAATTTAGCCCCGTCCACAACATTTGAGGTCAGGAAGTTCGGTCTGGACTTAATCCGTTGTGGAGCAACTATGCTAGAATCGGAGCTGTTCGAACCAATCAAATTGTCAGGGCGGGCTTTATACGATGATGGACAGATGATCAACAGTAACGTAATACCTAAACGGAGAACTTGTTCGTATATGCTTGACTATTTCTCTCAAAAATGATGACCGTGTTACTTTTTTGCATTCAAGTTCTGTTGACATCTATGCGTCGCTCAACATACATCACTTACTCCATTGCTCTGATTGGTTGTAGGGCTATCCAATTGAGTGCAGAGGCATTTTCTTTCCTGGTTCGGTTTAAGCGCGCTCCATAATCACAGCCCAATGGATCAGTATTAGACTCATATTCGGACTAGAATCTGAGTATGATCACGTCAGGCTAGTGGACTGACACTATCGAGAGAAGAACAAAGTCTGGTGGTCCTCTTTGTTTAGGAGTCACACTTGGCGCCTTCGCGGTCAAAAGTGACCGAAGCCTTGAAATGTAACTTTTTATTTTTTCCCAGGAAAACTAATTGAATATATTTTTGTTCAATAATATAATAATCTTTTATTATTATTTCAAATTTTGAGGGGATTTTATGAAACTATGCAATATTTATGAAAATGTATTTAGCTATTTATTTTGCATCGCACACTGCAGTCACACACAGTAACAGGTATAAAAGCGCTTATGAGCCCGGTGTGTGAAGAATTGCACCCAGTAGCATGCTGGGATGCCTGCTGGATGACACAGGTGTGTTGTGATTGGTGAGGGTCGTCCTGCTCCACTGAACATTAAAGCAGAGCGTGAGGAATCAGAGCACATCACACACACACACACACACACACACACAGTGAGTGTGTCTGAAAGCACAGAGCTGCTGGGGTCATGAACATGCAGAGACACAAACATACACGATTCCCACTGACCGGATCCACACACATCACACCCTCCAACACTGATAATAAATCATCATATAAGAATGATTTCTGAAGGATCATGTGACACTGAAGACTGGAGTAATGATGCGGAAAGTACAGCTTTGCATCACAGAAATAAATCATTTTTATTTAATTTTAAATTATAATAATATTTCATAAATGTTCTGTATTTTTTATCAAATAAATGATATTTTATAAATATATATTATTTACACTATATATATATTATGTAGTATTTATACATAATTGTATTTTTTCATCATAGAAAATAAAACTAATTGAGAAACTAAATAAAACTTAAGCGTGGTATCCAGAGCAGGACAGCAGTGATGTGCCATCATTAAAGGCAGAGGAATAAAGAGGAGAGAGAGATTTGACGGGTGGAGAAGAGGAAACAGAAGTGAGATTAAAGAAATCATGTCTGCCATGTTTACAGCTCCGCTCATAAACAACCTTCAAAGGGAATATCGGCCGAAGATCCGCTGCTCCCTGAACACGTTTGTGTTTGGATGCATCGAAGTAACTGACTAATATTTCATAAACCATCGTCTTAAATATTCCCTCATACCCAACAAGCAAGCACTCGGATAAAGCACAAACAGAGGAAGAAGAGGGAAGCATTTCACGCTAACACTATAGGGTCATTACACACTGATAGAACTGCACTTTTTATTTGGTTTCCTAGAGTGTGTTTTTAGTCGAGTTTTGAATTATTTGCTTGTCTTGTGATTTGAGAATATGAGACCAACTACATATTTTAATAGCATTTCTTATTTTAGCAAAAATGTTGTCAGATATCGTGTTTTTCATAAATTATTCATTTTCGTGTAAAGTAGCATAATATTAGAATAATCTGACATTGCAATATTTTGTTTTTCTGCGATATATATTGCATTATGATCAAATAGGAGGTTTCACCAGATGGCTTGATGATGGCTTGAATTTGGAGAGAATTAATAATTCTAGAATGATTGGGGGGTATTTTGTTGAAGATTTGCAAAGGAAAAAAAAACTTTACTTTTTACTCAGAAAACATATAACCTTAAAATATGACTATAAAATAATAATAATAATTATGATTTTATTGTGATTATTATTAAATATATTAAACAAAATAAGAAATATATTGTAATAATACTATTGTACTGTAAAAAAAGTAATACAATTAATTTATTTCACTGCAAAATGACATCTTAATTTCTTTATTTTTAAACAGTATTCAATCAAACTTTTATTTTGACAGTTTTCCAGCAAATAAATAAATGTGCTGCAGGTTTTACAGTGAAAAGCGTTTTCAGAGTGAATTAGAATGCGCAATATTTTAAATAAATAAAATAGTATTTAATACTTTTTAAATACACCAATTAAAAATAAATAAATAGAGATAAATTAAAATACATAAATAAATTAAAATAAATAATAAATACATTAAAATAAATTACAATAAATACATTCAAATAAATAAATACATTCAAATAAATAAATAGCTTCAGTGTGTAGTTAGTTATTTCTGTTAGTAATTCTGTTAGTGAAGTTTTCAGTAGGGTAGCTTGACTTTAGCTATAGTGTAAATGATGCAGTTTGTAGCCTGGCATGCTACGGTTTCAAACGGCAGAAGAGCGCGCATGTCAGATGAGGTTACAGTATCTGTGCAGGATGTAAATACTGGAGGAAATGTGGGTCAGCACTAGATAAGATCTACACAAGAATTTCACTCCCATCCTCAAACCAGCAGCTGATGTTAAACACTGAAACCCTGACAGCACAGCCGAGTTACTTTACATCAAACACTCATTACGCCAACGCATCAGAACACATGGCTTCTTATTTTAGTATCATTGATATACTATTAGTTTTTGTTATTATTTTGAAATCAACACTAAAACATATCACAAGAAGATTTAGGACCAGCCATTCGGTTCATTCCTCCTCAGTGTTCAGATGCAGACTTTTGAGATACTACATAGACTTCACCCTCCAAATGAAAGCTCTCCAGAGTGCAATCCATGTGGACAAACGCCTGCTTCATTGGCACATCTTCTGGAAGTGTCCTAACATTTCTAATTAATGGTTCACAATTTTTCCGTCATTGTCAGACATCTTAAAGAGGCC
The DNA here is from genome assembly GCA_023029165.1 of Gobiocypris rarus. Lineage (NCBI taxonomy): Eukaryota > Metazoa > Chordata > Actinopteri > Cypriniformes > Gobionidae > Gobiocypris > Gobiocypris rarus. Next base: position 35,517,921 of record CM040927.1, on the reverse strand, counting down.
ATTAGACTCAGATCCAGTTCCCAGCTATCACTGGTGTTAATGTAGGGCTATCAAATAATCAATACAAAATGACTGCATCTATTACACTCTTGGCACGAAGAACGCTATTACTTAACTGGAAGCAAAATGTTGTTCATGTTGTTCAAAAATCATGTTGTTTACTGATGTGTACGGGACAATAGCCAACAACATTTGAAGCAGTTTTACTCACCGCCCGCTTTCAACGCACAACCTTGAACCTTTATCGTTGGGACCGCTCCATCAAAAACACACTTCTTTGGTGACATTGTTGATTTCATGAAGTCCTGTGACTGCAGTGCAGCCGAGCTTTCCGAGCAAAGCGCGTTTATGGGCATGCATTTGCTCTCTTGCTCTGGTCGCGTGCACTCTCTTCTGGGAGAAGTGCACATTCGGCCCGGCCCGTACAAGGAAATTCCACCCCATTTGACGTCACACAAACCCATACTCATAAAAATTTTGTAAGAAAGGCAATATATTGCGATATTCCTTTCTGTTTTTTGTTTTTTTTTAAGAAAGATCTAATTTAAAAGAATAAAGGACACAACCATATGCTTAAAACATGACAAGTAACTTTTATTTAATGAATACAGTATCATTCATATCACTAATCACTATTTTGTGCAATCTAAGTAAAGGGAAATAGTAAAATGACTGAAGGATCCTTGATGTGTATATGTTTTGAAGGTTCACAGTATGGGATGTTAAGCGAGCTCTCAGATTCAATGTGTTTGCCGAGTATTGGATCTTAACTTGGCCTATTTTGCTAACAAAATGACTCTTGTCAATTTCCTTAGTGGCTTCTTTATAGCTGAAGCCAAAATGAGTCCTCACTTCAGCTCTGTATACCGCAGGAGCGGAATAACTATCGTCTTGTGAGCTGAGATGCAAGCACCTTAATCTCGCACTCCTCCGGCTCCGCGTCAGTTACGCTCTGAGATGACACTGCCATCTAGCGACTGGGTTTCATACAGTCTGTGGTTTAAACCGAACACAAAGCCACGAATCTTGGATCTAAATAAATTAATATATAAATATCGATTCAGCGTTTTTGAGAATCTATACAGTATCACCAATCATAATATCGCGACATTCACGTGTATCGATATTTCCTTACACCACTATTATTTTGTGTGTATTTGACTGTTTAATGCTTTCCCCGCCAAACACGTAATTTTCCGTTATTTGTGAAAAAACGCTTCCAGGCCAAACACGGAATTTTCCCGGTTTCCGTGTTTTCACTATTGGAGCTAGGGGGCGCTATTGCGCATCTCCTGAATGAGTATTGAATCTCCAGAGCAAAACACATGTGAGTAAGACGCAGTAAAACAAGCAATCGCATGTAAACAGATGCATATGCAAAAAAATGTGATTGTCAACATTAAACATCATATAAATCAAAACTATCTAATGTTACTGAATGAAATGTGGACCCAGGGCGAGCTCTAGGACTGTGCAAGCATTAGAGGTGTTGATGCACTCGATCTGCTCCATCTGTGTGTGACCATCGCATCTGAACGCAGTCTTTCACAAAAACATGATTTTCTCAGCTTTTTGTTCAAAATGTTGCTTTTTTTATGAAACTTAACCATATTCTAGTGTTGATAAAAAAAAGTGCATGAAGCTAGAATAAAACAGGGTTTTTTTGTTTAAAAGAAGAGGATCAGCTCTTTCTTTTGATATATTGCATGCTCAGATTCATAAAACAAAATATTCTATGTGCTATTAAATTTTGGTGAAAATGGTCAAAAACCCTGGCGGTGGCTGGTGACTTTTTTTGAAAACGCGGGGAAAGAGATAAATGCAATAAAACGGACTCAAGGCAACTTTATGTTTGTGCACTTTGGGTGTGAGCACAAAATCTGCTAATGAGTAAAATTACGTGCAATATGCGTAATCCCATTCCGAAATTCAAGCCCTGTAACACCAACAATATTCAGCCGGAGCATATGTGTAACTCACTGTTGGAGAGATGAGCGAGAGAAAGAGCAGCTGGTATCGTGTATCTGTTCTGTGGATAATGAGTATTGGAAGGGTTTCAGTTATTTCAGTATCGATATAGAATAATCAATATTTCTGACTACACTATTGCACTTCGTTTTTTTTATTTCAGATGCCTTTTTAGAAAAGACTACAACTGAAAAAAGTATATATTATCTATATACATCCGCATATATTATCTATATACATCCGCATATATATATATATATATATATATATATTTATGAAATATATCTGCATTTGGTGGGTTAGCGGGTGTTAATGTCAAGCCCTGATTCTAAATATAAAAGAACAGTTCACACCACAACTATAACTATAACAGTACAGAAATAACAATATCATTCGAATCCCTTTCAGAATGATTTTTTCCAGCTAATGAACGATAAAAACATTGACAGCCAATCAGAATCCATCCTGCTTTAAAGAGCTTGACCAGAACACAAAACTACAGCGCACGCTTAGAATCAGCAGAACGATATACTGCAGTTATCTTTATAGTTATCATTCCTGGTGTGTGAACGGGTCTTAAGTCTATCCCTCACAGCCTTGTTTTCATCTGCGTTAAAACCCTGACTAAGGTCTATTATTGTTATGTGCCAAAACCAAAAATGAAAGGTAAAAAAAAAATGCCATCTAAAATTGTAATATACTTATTCCCTAGCCCTTTTTGCTTGGTTTAATAGCTGACAGAATGAAGCCACTCGTCAACATTTGCAAGTACATTATGCGAAAGTCTACGTTCAGCAGGAACTAGATGATGAAACCAGCAGAAAGTCAGAGTGTTTTCCCATATATGTCATTCTTAGAGACCCCGGAAGAAACCCTGAAGCTATTCCACTTTCTTTTGAGGAAAACCCCTTGTGTCCTGTTCACTTGATCGGATGCAATTAGACAGGCAAACCCTCTAAATGAGGAGGTTGTTGGGAGTTGCTGTTAGCAGGAGTATCTCAGGATCAGTTGGGATGCCAATGACAAGGCTTGGTTGAAATACAAAGTTCAAATCATAAGCTAAAGTAGATCTTAGCAGTGCTATTTAGTATTATTTTTCAATTCAAGTTTCTCACACAAATCTATCGTATGGCTTCAGAAAATAGCGTAGGGAGTCATATTAACAGTGCTTTTTATGATACACATTATCCTCATTTTGGCAACTTAGAAGGAATAGCCTTTTTCTATAATGCCTACATAAGCAGCTCACTAGGTTTTGAAACAAAGCCATTACGTTCTCCGCTTCCACACTCCAAACATTAAACTCCGACCCAATATCCTGGATCTCATTTCCAGCTCAGCCCAGGGTCAGGCCATCTCTCGAATGCAGAGACAAGTCATTTCACTCAAGGCCCCCGTTTACATAAACCTCTTGAGTCAGTTTCCTGTGAGCGTCTCAGATGACACTGTAATCACTGACCTGTAATCATGTTCCCGACGGTCTGCGCCGACCCATCCATAAAGCGCCACCATACAGCGGCTTCTTCAGGATACGACCTCAATGTCAATCACAGACGTGCTGAATCAACATCCTGACTGTCTGGGGTTTGCTCTGATTACAGCTCTCGCAGCGTGAGCTCAGGTTTTCCAAACACGGATCCTCCGTCTCCTGAACGAGAGCTGAAAATAGCACTTAGATGGAGACACGCTCCAGACTTTAAAAAGAGGTTTATGAGCCCTCAAGGAGTGTTCGAGAAAACCTTCATGACAATTCCAATTATGTTTACAATGCACTTGGTGACACTGGAGGTGCAGAAATTACACGCTTCGACATCACAAATACAATAACATGTTAAATGTCCATTTACTCTGTGCTGTTGGACTCTCTAGGACCGTAACACACACAATCTGATTACTAAAATCCATTCGATTTTTCCAATTAAATGAATATTCTGGGTCCAATATAAGTTAAGCTCAATTTAGCTTTAAGCAAAAAGATTTCAGTGACAAGCAACTTTTCTGTCCACACCAGACGCAACAAAATCAATCAAAAATCACAGCCAATCAGAAGAGCATAGGAGTGGAGTCTCTCTGCAAGCACACAGCCCTCCTAATCAAATTCGTAAATATTACACCATTTTAACATTATTAAAAATACATACTGATTGGTCAAAGCAATCTTTGTCATAGAATACACTTGTTTGCTCACACTGAGTTGACAGTTTGCTTTCGGAAGTATTTTCTCTCAAAGGGATTTCAAAAAAGTCTTTGTTAAAGCATTATAATAAGCTATGAGCTAAGCCAATCAGCAACGAGGTGAATCATAATACAACATTTGATTTGAAGCATAAAAAGCAGGCCTACTTGAAATTCAGACAAAAATACAAAGGTACAACTAAGACTATGTACTTAATGGCTTCAGTGAGGGAAAGAACTACAATCCCATGAAGCCTTGCAAAATCATAATCAAATTAAAAATGATGGAGAATATAAGACTATGCATTTAAAAAAGTTGATATAAATATATATACACTTTATATTGCAACTTTTATTGCAAAATATTCTTATATATTAAAATGTTTAAATATTTTGAAAGTGTAAGGAGACCGACTTGACTTGCTTGTTTTGAATCTTTGATTGGTTTAATTTTTTGCAGCATTATGGGTAATGTACTTTTTCACCATTATTCCACTGTTAAACATGATTATTTGAAAACTAAGCTGAAATAATGCGGGCTGACATCGTCAACAGAAGCAAATGCTATCAATTAACAACCTCGTAGATCACAGTAGGTATCTTTAAAGGTTTATTAGTTATCATTAAACATCTATTTCCCTATGGAGAAAATTTAGTTTTTACTTCTGGAACCCAACTATTGCTGTATTAAACTATTGCAAATGATATTCAAACTCACATTATAAGTCATTAACATTCAATAAAACATTACCTGAGATTATCATTGTCCTACTTTGTGTTGTCGTTCCAGCTGTGATGTTGTAGAAAAAAATATTTAAATCATTGTGTATTGTGGTCATGGCTGATTTGGATGAAAAATCAGATAAACATGGAAAATACTATTTTTATCGCGTGTCGCCACATTGCATTGTTTCTGGTTACTAAGGACGTAATGTTATAGTAAAGTGTTGGCCTCTTAAGTGCCTCACTATAACCTAGAATAATAAAATTTTCTTAAAACTACAATACAGCTAAAAATAGATGGAAAACACAGATTTACAAGTGCTAATGTGCACAAATGGATGTGTCAGCTCTCAAACCACGGATGACTGGTTATATTAACATTCTAGCTCTCTAGGGCCTGGCATTAAGATGCGTTTTGGTCCATCGATCACAAGTAGATGAGGGAGACACGTTCCCGTTTACACTCTTTTGTCCACTCTCAACCACTTCTGTCCTGTTTTTTTTAAGGGGAGTGTCTATGGGCGGGTAAATGTATGTTTTTTTTCCAGAGCTTTCAATGTCTTTTCGATCTCCTATGAAATAAACTCACACAATACATATGAACAAACTGAAGACGACGGACAAACATACGGATAGCAGCAGTTTTCCTTTCTGTTCTGATAGCCGCAAGCTCACGCCAAACGCTGTGAGTGTTCAAAAGCAGGAATGGTGAGAGAACATTGTGCTTGGTACGTTTTTCATCTTCAAACCAAACTTAGGTCTCCAGCCGACAAAGTGCGTTTCCCTTAATGTTTACACATTAAGTCAGTAGCGGAGAGTAAGCTGTCTTTTGTGGCTGCTCGAACCACATGAGCATTTGCACTACGAAAGTGTTTTCGACTACCTCTGAGTGGTTGAAAGTGGACAAGCTCAAAGCGTTTTAGACCCGTTTACACCTGTATTTAGCATCATCCACTTGGGATCCAATCGACAACAACGCATCTTGATACCAGTTGTAAACAGGGCCTAGATATCAGCATCGTTCATTGTAAAAGCCCATATTGGCTGAAGACTTATTAGGCATGTCAGTTTCAAAGAGTCCCTAAATGGCATTGTCATTTTGTGATAAAGACACTGTAAATCTTCAGAGTGAATGTGACGTGTGTGATGCTATAGCGGTTAGAGAATGGAGTCATTGTCCATGAGCCTATCTGAGCAAATCTCACTGTACCACGTCAAACACACACAAACACACACACACACACACACACACACACACACACACACACACACACTCATCATACTACGTCAAACACACACAAACACACACACTTTCTCATCATACCACGTCAAACACACACACACACACACACACACGTTTGTTTTTGTGAAATGTGGGGACATTCCATAGGCGTAATGGTTTTTATAACGTACAAACCGTATTTTCTATCCCTCTACACTGCCCCTGCCCCTAAACCTACCCATCACAGGAGAATGCGCAGTTTACTTTCTGTGAACAAAACCTCATCCTGTGTGATTTATAAGCATTTTGAAAAGTGAGGACATGGGGAACGTCCTCATATTTCACCCTCTTTTTGTAATACCTATGTCATACCCATGTCATTATACACATTTGTGTCCTGATATTTCACGAAAACATGCCCACCATACCACGTCAAACACACACACACACACTCATCATGCCACGTCAAACTCACACACACACACACACACACACACACACCATACCACGTCAAACACACACACACCATACCACTTCAAACACACACACACACGCTCATCATACCACGTCAAACACACACACACACACACACACACACACGCACGCTCATCATACCACGTCAAACACACACACCCACACACGCTCATCATACCACGTCAAACACACACACACACGCTCATCATACCACGTCAAACACACACACCCACGCACGCTCATCATATCACGTCAAACACACACACGCTCATCATACCACGTCAAACACAAAGCTTCTGTTCAGGGAAACAACTGACACAATGCAACCAAACAGCTACAAGCCAAATCCAGCAGAATCAGATGAGCTCTTCAAATCAACACCAGCTGCAGTCTCCTGCGTTCACACAACCTGTCAAGAACATGTGGGTCATACTACACACGTATATTTATAGGACCAGATTTATAAGAAATATATTTATAAGAAACATATATATTATTATTGTGACATTATTTTCATGACAATTGAGCACATTTTCAATTTAAAAAAGAATATTATTTAAAGGTGTCATGAACTGGCTTCTTTATTTTTTTATACTGTTGTCTGAGGTCAACTAATGACGTTTGTGTGGTTTTTACATTCAAAAACATCATAATGAATAAGTAATAGGCTATTTTCTAGACTGGCTTTGAGGTTTCGATGGGCGTGCCGCACTGGAGACTTGGAAGTAAACGCCCACGGCTGGGATTGGACAAGATTTGCATATTTAAAGAGCTTCAGCTCCCCTGTCAGTTCAGTTCACATTAGGGATCGTTTTGAAAGTGGCAACCGGAATGATTCTCTCGATCACAGGGCTCGTAAACGTCTTTATCAAACAAACACAAAGATTTATTTCTCATCCACCCGAGAATATATTGATTGGAATATTATTTCTGTATTACATGGCTCCCCGATCGGTCGATAAGCACGAACCGCACACACACAAACACCCACACACACACACACACGTGTGCGCGTGCCCAGATCAAGAAAGGAATATTATTTCACTGTTTGAGATTCATAGGCCTGCCGATGGGCTTCCGTTTTGGTAGCCCATCTGGAAAACAGAGGAAAGCCCTGGGACTACTATTACATATAAAAAAGACGTTTACTCACATAAGTTTGTTGCACCATTCCTGTCGAATCCAATATAGAAGGCACAACACTGTGTCTGCAAATCCAGCACCTGAGACTTGATTACAAACGATTCCGCAGTGAAGTGAAGCGAACACATGTACGTGTTCCCCACGTGAGCTGGAACTTCATTAAAAATAAATGAAGTATCACACATTCCTAATATTAGTATCCGAAGGAAGCTTATGCAGCGACTGAATTCTTCCACAATATCTTGCTGTCTTCTTCGACTTGTTTATTGCTATTGGCTAGCGTGATCCGATGAGTCGGTGGGCGGGGCTACTGAATTACACGTGCTTATTATTCTGTAGAGGCGGTGTTTCGTCGCACAATGAGTCAGTATGAAGCACACGATCATTTTCTGGGCCAGTTGTTTTCAGCTCTGAAACTTACAGGATATTCTTATATTACCATGACCTTTCATATATCAAAAGCTCAAGGGAAAGTTGGTTTCTCAATTCATCACCCCTTTAAATCATATTTTACATCAAAACATGTCAAGAACATCTGTCTGGGACCATTAAGATTTTTTATTATTATCGTGACATAATCTTTACGACAACTGAGCAATTTTTTTATAAAAAAAATGTAATATATAAAAATAAATAATATTAATATTATTATAAAAAATAATATTATTTAAATCATATTTTTACATTAAAACTTGTCAAGAACATTTCTGGGTCATATCATACCGTCCATAAGTCACCAAAGAAAAAAAGAAAAATGTGTTTAGCGAAAATTAAGTTTATTTATTGGACCATTGAGATTTTTTATTATTATTGTGACATTATTTTTATGACTATTGTGCACATTTTTTATAAAAAATTAAATGCATAAATATGAATAATATTTATATTATTATAAAAATTATATTATTTAAATCATATTTTTACATCTTAAATAGTAAAAAATACTTTTTTGATTATTCAGCATAAAGAATTATGGCAATAAAAATTATAGAAATAAAAAAATCCTAATGGTTTAAAGTACACGCCTCACTTTCTGCACGCAGTCGACAGGTTTCACCCCCTCACACTCACTGACGCAGTAGAAGATTCACATTAGTGCTGATCACAGCTGACTCAGTCCTGACCAGTCAACATCACACTGATCACATGACCAGCGCTTTTATCAGCAAAAACACTCATGACAGATTTCTGTGAACAGAGGCAACATCAATACAGCAAAGACACTGATGTTCAATAAACTGGATTGGATTTGTTAACATTAATAATCGGAATAAACATCAGATCTACTGCGTTTTAAATACATTGACTAGTGTTTTTTACAGAAGCATATTTCATCACATGACCTCAGAGCTCATCAACTGTACAAAATAAAATAAAATAGGTTTGCTGACTTCACTCTGAAGAATCGAATCAACTTCCATTTCACATCACCATTAATTTAACGTGTTACTTGCCATTTCTTTGTTATTATTTTTTAAATGTACTAGGAATTTCTGCGTGAAAACAGTTTCAAAGTAAATCCTACAGCAAATTATATTCAGTGTGGCAGCTCATGCACATCTTCTGAAAGGTTGTTATCAGTCAAATCTGGGAGTCGAGTGTATCGCTCTACTGAGAGACGCACACAGAGGCTGCTGGGATAGCTCTGTGTGAACTCAAGTAGCACAGATCATGCCGTCTGGGACGGAGAGAGCTGGGAATAGCAGAATAGGAGGCATTGTTCAGTCAGGAGATAAAACAAGAGATGACAGAGCGGCAGAGGAGGAGGAGAAGAGAGATCTCACCCTGACACAGGCTGATACACATTACACACACACACACAAATGTGCATTCTGTGTGTTAGGTCGCTTTCCATAAAGAATGACTTGAAAATATATTAAAATTTTGTGAAGTAAAATGGGTTTTGGGGGGTGTTTTTCATGTCGACTTGAAAAGGTAATTTTGATGAGGATCAAGCCGAGAGGATCAGCGGAGAGGTGTGTGTGTGTGTGTGTGTGTGTGTGTGTCAGGAGACCCTAAATAACATCAAGCTTTAAAGAGATTTAAAGGGCTGGGCACTGCTGTATTTAGCCTGAGGTCACACACACACACACACACACATCTACAGGTTGCAAACGGACACAATCAACAGGCTCTCTGAGGATTGTGAAAGACCCGCTGTGTCTTCATTTCATGAATACACTCACAGCTCTAAGACATGCTGACGAAGCATTGCTCACGCAGAGGGATGGACTATAAACAGCTAACAACATTACATCTCAAGATTTATGGATTTGCTGTGAAGTTCATTATTTTCCTTCAGAGAAACAATCATTTCAACCAAACAATATTCAAAATATTTAATGTAGTAGGAAGTGTGCATGTTTTTCACAACACTAGAAGAAAATGTAATTTTATTTTAAATGCAGCAATGTATTAATGTTAAATAATACTAAACACTAATATTTTCCAAAATTCTATTTTTTATAATATAAAGTAGAAACGTTTGGGGTCAGTATACAGTAAAAACAGAAATATTGTGAAATATTATTACAATTCAAAATAGCCATTTTCTATTGTAATATATTGTAAAATGTCATTTATTCCTGTGATCAAAGCTGAATTTTCAGCATCATTACTCCATTCTTCAGTGTCATATGATCCTTCAGAAATCATTATAATATGATGATTTTCTGCTCAAGAAACATTTATGATTATCATCAATATTGAAAACAGTGCTGCATCATTTTTAATGGAAAACCATGATGCATTTATTCAGGATTCTTTGATGAATAGAGTGCTCATTTATTTAAAAAAATAATCATATTTTGTAACATAAATAAATGTGTTTACTGTCACTTTTGATCAATTTAATACACCATTGCTGAAATTTAATTTCTTTAAAAAAGGTACTGTACACAGTTATGATGCAAATGAATCACTGAATCACTGATGCAAATGAATCACTGAGTTTTGAATTGATTCACTGAACTCACAAATTCGCTTTTTTATTTTTCAGTTTTGCTCTTATACTCCTAAGTCCCAAAGACAAAGAAATGATCATGAAACATGCCATATGACTCTTTAAGAAACTTAATAACCCAATACAATAATCACAAGTATATTATGAATGCTTACATCATCCATCCATACACTTCTCTCATTCCATCACTTAAACATAAGAAGTTTATCAATGTGTCCATCAATTTCAGTGTCAAACAGTTTCCTTACAAATCACTTTCTTAATCTTGTACTGACCCTGATCTGCTTCCAATCTCCAGCCACACACACCAGCATGAATATGAATGAGTGTGTGTGTGTGTGTGTGTGTGTGTGTGTGTGTGTGTGTACTGACGATGTCTTAGGAGGTAAATCTGGCTTGTAAAGAGAGCTTTGATGGACACAATCTCCATTACACACTGGCAGCGGCGCTCAGATCTGCAGACACATTTCACTGTTGCACATCCCAGCAGGAGCTCCAAACCCTCGCCGCTGGAATTACAGACCCAATATTTTCCATCAGAGTCAACATAATCAGATTTATCTCAGGAAGGGAGTTCAGGTATTTGATAGCTGCTGAGTTCCACGTTAACATCAAACCAAATGTTATAAATATTCAGATATTTATCAGCAAAGGGATTCCAGTTTTAAACTTAGACACCCAATCATTTCATAAACTATTCTGAATCTTTGCTGCATGCAAATGCAAACAAATCCAACACCGGTGTAGTTTGATGCATCAAAAAATGTGTCTTTTAAATTTTTGCCATTTAATAAATTACTCTTGAAATCAGTTCATGCAGAAAAACATATTTCAGGGTTCCTTCATATTATCCATTTCAAAAAAAGATTTGCGTGATAAAAATGTGCGCCTTAAGTTCATTCAGTTGTGTTTGACAACGATCACTAAACATTTGCCATTTAATCACTGCTTGCATAATACATTTATTAATATATTATTTATTTATATAATAGTCTGTTTTTTTCCATAAATTACTCAAATCAAATTCCATACTTTCCAAACTGCATAAGAATACATTATTTAAAAAAAATTAAAAATACTATATTTAAAAATGTACTTATACAAAAAGAATCATTGTTGAGCATTAAACAAATCTATTTATTTTAACCTGTTTAATATGAGTTTGTTATGCTGATTGATATTGCAGAATGGTATCATATTTTTTATTTATTATCAAAAACACTGGTTTGTAGCGCAAACAGTTTTACCGTTTACTGCACTTTGCCATTCTTATAGCAGCTAATGAATCAGAAGTTTCACACATTTACAGAAAATAACACTTCCACATTGCAAACGCGGGTCGATACGTGATGTCATCTGTTCTGGGACTCCTGGTAAACGTGGTCGGACTTGAAACGTAAAGGCTTCATGCTTCATGTGAACCTTTTACGTAGCAGTAGTTCAGCTGATACGACGACGACCTCAAAGGGAGATTCTGCAACTCAAATTTGCTGTCTTGAGACAATCAGATTGAGACATCTCTGTGGGAAGATGGTACAGGAAATGATGGCTCTTCATTCACCCAACACTAAGCTTGCACAAGATTACTGAAACCAACTCCCACAAGCCTGATGAGAGCCCTCTACACATCTACATGACTCTAAACACACAGACAGGAAATATTACAGCCATCAGGAATAATTCAATCTGGCCTTTGAAACATAATGTCTTATTTAAGTCAGAACCTCTGCTCAACCCAATGGGAATGTAAATAATTGTTTTGAGATGACTCACTACACTAAGAAATTATAAATTATAACAGCATACACTATATTGCCAAAGTATTAGGACACCCCTCCAAATCATTGATTTCAGGTGTTCAATCACTTCCATGGCCACAGGTGTACAAAAAAATCAAGCACTAAGCACGCTTCAACACACATCTGTGAAAGAATGCTCGCTCTCATGAGCTCAGTGAATTCAAGCGTGGTGCCGTGATTGGTTCCCACCTGTGCAATAAGTCCATTCGTGAAATGTCCTCTCTATAAATATTCCACGTCATCTGTTAGTGGTATTATAACAAAGTGAAAGCAATTGGGCACAACAGCCACTCGGCCACAAAGTGTGTAAAATCACAGAGCGGGGTCAGCGCATGCTGAGGGTCACAGTGCGCAGAAGTCACCATCTTTCTGCAGAGTCAAGAGCTACACACCTCCAAACTTTGTGTGGTCTTCAGATTAGCGCAAGAACAGTGTGTAGAGAGCTTCATGGAATTGGTTTCTATGGCCGAGCAGCTCATCCAAGCCTTACATCACCAAGTGCAATGCAAAGCGTGGGACGCCGTGGGGTAAAGCACGTTTCCACTGGACTCTAGAGATGTTCTCTGGAGTGACCAATCACGATGAGTCTGGGTTTGGCGGTTGCCACAGTACTTGCCTGACTGCATTGCGCCGGGTGTATGATAGGGCCCTTTATTTGAGTTACTTTCAAAAGTGTTTATATCTATAAACTTTTATCCCAGTACTTCTGTGATCATTTGAATGTTTGTAAGATAGAAATAACGATACTGTGTGGATGAAAAAACTTTATGAAGCAGTTTCATACCTACAAAAGACAACTGCTCTCGTCGGCTCAGACACAGGAGAATCGTTGTCTATTAGGAATAAGATTGCATGGGCGTTTGAATCGAGATTGCGACTTTTTAACGAATAATCACGCAGCCAGTTTGTGATATTAATAAAGTAATAGATCTTCAATAAATACTACATTTATTAATCATAGAATTGAATCAGAACATATGTAGAACATATTTAGCAGAAAATAATAGACGTAATATAGTTTATTAGCTTAACGGTAGACTGTTTACAGATGCCAAGCAATGCAGCTGTGTTTATCTGTATTATACACCGGCTTTAGTTTAAATATGACTCATCCAATCAGAGCATAGAGTCAAAACCATCAGTTTAACCAAACATACTCTAGAAAAATTGTAATTAGAGAGCTCCAGGCGCCAAAAGTAGCCACATAATCTCATGATTCAACACTAAAATCTGCTGTCCATCACTGGTATCTTGAAATGCATCATGTGTTTAGTGTAAAAGTGGCTGTGGGTTTCAGGCGTCATGCTCTGTGAGTCTGCTGCAATGACACACATTTCCTGTTAAGACAGGCTCAAAGTAACGGCTACAGTCTGCCACACTATTACAGTGGAGGCTCACCGCTGATAGAAGTGGAATTAAGTGTAAAGAAAGAAAAACGGTTGGATAAGGACACGTAACATTAGTAACAAACCGTGACCCAATCCACCGTAATGTCACTCTAGATAGCAGGAGAATCAGTCTGAGGAATGGTGCAATTTTCCACTCATGTTGAAATTATTACTTTTATGAGATAAGGGCACATGAACAATTGAAAATGGCAAAAAATAGTGGGATATTTGGGATTTTTTCTAGCCAAGTTAAAGGTCCCGTTCTTCGCGTGTTTTCGAAGCTTTGATTAGGTTTACAGTGTGCAATATAACATGAGTTCATGTTTCGCCTGTAAAAATACACAGTATTTTTCACACATTTTACTTATCTATATACCACTGTTTTCTCTGTCCTAAAAACAGCCTGAATGATTTCCTTGCTCTATGAAGTCCCTCCTTCAGAAATACGTAACGAGTTCTGATTGGGCCAGCGCTTCCGTGTTGTGATTCGACAGCAGCTTAGCCCACGTTGCCCGGAAAGGTCCCGCCTCTTACCATAACGGGGAGATACGCACGCTCAATGTTATTGCAAAAATGTCTATATTGCCTTATCAATTTGAGCCAGAATCAGACCCGGAGAATATCGAAGAGGATCGATTACAACCTGCTCAGGAAAGACTTTTGCAGGATGTTTCACAATGGTAAGCTGTCTATTCAGTAGTTGTCATGCTTTTATATTTGGCTGTTACAAATTGCATGCGTGGCTGCAGCTGAACGAGCATGTGGTTAAACAGTAAACAACAGATATAAAAAACAAATCATTTAAACTGATCATTACAAACACTAACAATCGATGGTGTCTGAATTCACTTTTTAAAAAGTTCTTGGATTGGTTTCAATTACCATCTAACGTTAGTTAACAAAGCTAAACAGCATTGCACTTTGTGTAATGAGTTACATAAACTGTTAAACGGACCAACTTAAATAATAAAATACACTTACGGTTGTGGTCCATAAACAACGCCTTCTCCAGACAAAGAGGAACTGCGTCATTTTTAAGAATAATCTTTCTGCGAATCCGCATTAAACTGATTTGAGATTGAGGAAGCAGTCCTCAGCAAAATGTGCTGCACATAGTTTTAAATTGTGATTATAATTTTCCGAACCGAGTTAAACATAAATTGTAACCATTGATCTCTACGCACAGCGTCCGTGGGAAGGCCAAACAAAGGTGATTTGACTCCGGGAGGAAAATAACAGCGTCTCGATGACATGGCGACAAACACACTCTACAAAAACAACACTTCCTCTTCTCCACGTGGGAGAGCAACAAGACCACGCCCCTTTTTTGCGTGTTCTTGTGGGCAAGGGTTAGTCAAAAAACTGTTCTAGTGACATCATTAAAGCAGGAAGTGCAGGGATGTAGTCCAAACCGGCCGTTCACTGTAGGCTTTGAAAGGGAACTTCTGTTAAATAAAATATCTCGCTTGGCATTGAACTTTGAGCTTTATAATTTTACAGGTATTATTTATGCTCTAACAACAACATTACACATACACACTAACTAAAGTTTGAAAGATGGAATCATGAAAAACATTTTTACATTTGAATCTATCTTAATATAATTTGATATATACAGTATATACATACACACATAAAAATCACAGAGCGGGGTCAGGCAGCACATGCTGAGGCACAATCACACTGTGTGCAGAAGTTGCCAATTTTCTGCAGAATCCTCTAATCTGGCTAATCTGGCCTTCAGATTAGCTCAAGAACAGTGTGTAGAGAGCTTCATGGAATGGCTGAGCAGCTCATCCAACCCTTACACCACCAAGTGCAATGCAAAGCGTGGGATGCGGTGGTGTAAAGTACGCCGCCAGTGGACTCTAGAGCTGTGGAGACGTGTTCTCTGGAGTGACCAATCACGCTTATCTGTCTGGCAATCCGATGGACGGGTCAAAGTTTGGTGGAGGGGGGATTATGGTGTGAGGTTATTTTTCAGGGGTTGGGCTTGGCCCCTTAGTTCCAGTGAAAGGAACTCTCAATGCTTCAGCATACCAATACATTTTGGACAATTTCATGCTCCCAACTTTGGGGGCAAAAACAACAGAAATTTCTATAGTAGCCAGTCATACCTAAAAAACGTTTAAGCACTCTCTTCGCCGTAGGCACAGGAAAATCCAGAATAACTTGAACTTTAGAGCTTATTCGAACTTTGCCATTTCCAACCTCCTTTCCTAAATAGGTTACAGTTGCACAAGCGAATTCACATTTTGCCAAATTTAAGGTGAGATTGCCATCTTTCCAGCATCCAAAAACACAGCTCAGAAGTTGGACATGTTCATCCCAAGAATCAGAAAAACAGACCACATCATTGAGGTAGGCATCACATTTAGGAACATTTAGTAACACTCTTGACATTAAACGCTGAAATGTTGCACCAGCATTCCGTAGTCCGAACGGCATCACTTTATATAGAAGGGGTAGCAAAAAAAAAAATTTCGGAGGCTTTTTCAATCAATGGAAATTGCCAGTATCCTTTTAAAGGGTCATGAACCCCCTGTTTCAGCAGCCGTCAGTTCTCATCACAGTTTTGAAAAATGCTATAAAAGTGGGCGTGGTCTAGTGGTGGAGTGGAGTGGGATGAGGGGAGACTAACAGCACATCAACAGCTTCTGATTCAGACCATTTTATTTCGTTCTCATTAAAAGCATCAAAGCTTCCCACAAATGTATTCTGCAAATTACCATTAAGTTACACAATATACTCATAGTTTTGAAAGCTCACTGTTACACAAATACATATATATATATATATATATCCTGACAGATATAACTCAATGCACAATTAAATCCACAGCCATTCGCAATTTGTTCTCTGCATCAAAAATCTATATGAACATGCTGTTGCATAACTTTAATAACTTTTGAGGCTTATTTTGTGGAGTTTTATAAGCCGTTTGGTCGGTTAAATGGCCGCTAAGAGCGGTTACACTCACAGTGTGGATGAATCGCGTTTGTCTGAACACTCAGGATCTACTGAATGTAGGCAGCGCAGAAACTCAAATAAAGCGGAAAAAACACTCATTTTGATCCATTAATGCATTTCTCACTGTATGCGATCTCTGTTTGAAGCGCCAGTTATTAACTAGTTTTCTCCCATATTCAAAACTAACAGATGGTAACATTAACTTCCATGATGTTCAACACACATACCACTATTAAAATCTCAGAAAATTTGGTTTAGGGTTTCATGACCCTTTAATAGATCAAGTTAAGAGAGAAATTTTGAATTTCCAACACAGTCAACACAATCTTCGACACGAGGCAATGGGAATGATCAGGTTTGGGCAATGCATTGACCTTCCTATAATCGGTGCAGAATCTGGACGACTTGAGGACTAACAAACACAGTGAACACCAGGGACTACTACTGGGAACTGCTAAACCATGTTCTAACAGATATTGGGTTTCCCCTTTCATAAGACTCCTTTTGACAGGATTAACTCTGTAAGCATTTTGCTTCACAGGAGCATGTGAGCCAACGTCAATGTCATGTTCTATGACATGCGTCGTGGTGGGAAAATCGTTAAATAATGTTGGATACTTAATGATCAAATTCCTGAGATCAGCTGGGGCAGAATCAGGTAAATGTGATTAGACTTTTCAAAGTTTCAGAGTTTAACAAACGAGCAGTCGAAAATGAAGCACTTCTCATTTTTAATCACTCTGAGGGAAATAGTCAGTCAAGGACACATTCACATGTACAACTGTTGCAGAGGCCTCTTCACAAATGCACTCCTAAACCTTGTGGAAAGCCTTCCCAGAAGAGTTGAAGCTATGAGTGGGCCAACTATATATATATAAAATAATTAACATAACATTTCATCACTGTACTTCATTCATAAAAACATGGTAGATCATAATAACTGCAGATATGCCGATAATTTAAACCATGTTAATATTGGTCAATACCGGTGTGGTCACAAATATATCATGCATCCCTACCATCCAACCCTCAGTGTGCTGACATCAGTCTGACAGTGTTTGTGAAGGGGTTCCCCGTGTGAAAGCAAACAAAAAGGTCACCAGGCAGTTAAGCTTGTTTTTGTGAAATGCCACCATACAGCAGATGGACTGAACTCTGCTGGAATGACTGCTGTCTGTGGGACTTACACACCGCATCCGAGATCAAAGATCGGGAGAACGTGAGCAGCTGAGACCAGCGGTGTGCTTGTGCTGAGCTTTAAAGAAATGCAGTGGCTATATGCACTAGTGAAAAAAGAAGTATTTTCTTAGTGATATGCTATTTACACTAAGTGCAAATAGCAATAGATTATATTCCCGTAACATGGCAGTATATTCTTTGCAATAATATAGTAGTTAGATGCAGTATTTTAGTACATTATAAAATAGTATGCAACAATAACATGCTGAGTGTAAATTATTATATTTATCAAATAAATGCTACCTTAGTTTATTTATTGTTGGGACAACAGTATCCTACATCTACCCCTAACCCTATATGATAAACAATTAAAAAATTAAATAACAGTTAGGTTCTTTAATTCCACTTTTCACACATCTTCTTTATATTTACTGGAAATAAATGCCTTCTGATATGCGATGGGAAAAGGGAAATAGAGCAAGTTCGGCAAAAGGTGTATTTGAACTTGGGTCTATCGTCTCAAAAGTATATGTAAAGCGCTGACAGATTGCATGTGTTTTTTGCACTTCTGGTGGGCGGACTTAGTGTAAATAGCCTCTGCCAACAAGGCAGGTTATTTGCGCTTAGTGTAAATAGACACTCCGTAAAAGAAAAACTTCACCCAAAAATGAAAATCTCTTAATTTACCCATCCTGATATTATTTTAAAACACATGACTTTCTCTTTTCACTGGAACACAAAGTGCATTTTTGAAGATTATTCTGAAATGTTTTTAAATGAAATGTATTGGCTGCTCTTTTTAATAAAATCAGAGTGAATGTTTAATAAAACATTATAAAAGTGCATTCATAACTTGTGATACCTGACACCTTCAAACTACATGATAACTGTGTGGGAAGAGCAGAGCTTAATTTGAGTGTGTATTCACACACACACACACACACACACACACACACACACACAAAAAAAAAAAGCTCTGCAAAATAGCATTTAAATGCCACTCACATGACCAAACAGAGACTTTTTAAGTGATCTTCAGTGAATAATGATTTTAAGTTCTTCGTCTTCATGCACAATATTATTATATGGTTTAAGAAGAAGACATGCAAATAATATGGACCGCTTTTATACTGCACTTCAAAATTTGGGATCTTGACAGCTCGAGTCCCCATTTACTTAACTATCAAACTAACAGCAGCCATCATTCTATAAAAGCAATTCACATTTTATGTTCCACTGAAGAAGAAAAAAAGTGAGTCATACAGGTTTGGAACAATTCCTTTGAGGGTGTGTTTTATAGGAGCCAAGACAGCATAGCAAAGATATGGTCAAACACAGAAACCAACAGAAATGACAGAAAAGGAGAGAAACACCATCCTTTGCAGTCTTTCTCACTTATTTCCACGAATTAAGTAAATCCATGTACACCTAAAAAGCATTGCCTAGCAACACTGGGTTGCCAAAATCAGCCTCATTACACCGCCGTGCTCTCTACAACAACGAGGAACACCAGATTCTGTTCGTATCGATCTGATTCATGCCGATACGGCTGTTAGTTTTTCATTCACTTTAAAGAACCGGTTTATGCGAATCAATCATTCAGGAATCTGACGGTGTACAGTATGTTTACAAATCCCCCAAAAAAGAACCGACTCATAAGAGTAATTCGTTCGGGAATCAGTTTATATTGATTGCATTGATTCACTATAAAGAATCGGTTCAAAAGAATCATTCGTCTGGGAACCGAAGCTCACGCTGATCTCGCGCTGTAGCTTCAGTGAAAAACAGAGCAGGACAAACCGTCAAAATTGTAACGCCAGGAAATTAATTCGGATTCGGTAGTTAAAAACGGAATAAGAAACGATTCAAAACCTTTTTAGGAGACAAATCTTCATCAATATCAACAATACACACCACTGTCATCATTAAAATACGTGCTATTTCCTGAATGTTACACTCTAATGGATTTGACTGTAGCGTACTTTGAAAACTTAAAACGTTTAATTATTTGTTATGAAATATCACGCAAATACGAGTAAATCCCCGCTTTTAGCACACAAGTTGCAAACAACTTTGACTCCGAAAACTTCATAACAGATCCGCAGATATAAATAAGATCTAAAACGATCGTTTCAAGGCGAATTCATGCAGATTGACAGCTGTAAAACTCACTTTTATGTTTCCCAGAGGTCCAGGACTGTTTCGCCAGGCTGGGGCTGCGAATGATCGCGCGTCCGGCTGATTTTAGCGCATCCATGATGATGAATATCAGTTTATTGTGATAATTAATAATCCTGAGAGCGCGATCCTCCGACTGTCCTCTGCCCGTTCGAGCACGATCCTCTCCCCGCAGGAAAACTTTT
This sequence comes from Gobiocypris rarus, assembly GCA_023029165.1. Classification (NCBI taxonomy): domain Eukaryota; kingdom Metazoa; phylum Chordata; class Actinopteri; order Cypriniformes; family Gobionidae; genus Gobiocypris; species Gobiocypris rarus. The sequence continues at coordinate 35,497,555 of CM040927.1, read as the reverse complement.
CTGACAGCCTGTGATTTTCTTCCTTTTCCGCGGATGATCCCGGGTGGATGTGCGAACATGCTCGCCACGGCGGGCGGGGTTTAGTATGTAAATTAAGTGGATAATGTTCCGTTATGACGCTGCCGTGAGTGGGCGGGGGGCGGGGTTTAGTATGTAAATTAGGGCTTCGCGTGTGTACATAAACAGAGTGCGGTTTGACGGGGTTACTATTAAAGGGATACTTCTCCCAAAAATTACAATTCTGTCATAATTTAATAACCCTCAAGTTGTATGAATTTCTTTCTTCTGCTGACGATACTTTGAAGATTCAGAATGTATTGACTGCCATATATTTTTTTGGCACCCATCAATTGTTTAGTTGCCCATATTCTTCAAAATATCTTCATAGTGGAACAGCTGGTGAGTAAATCATGACATGACATTTTTGGGTGAACTATCCCTTTAAATGACTCTTCAGTGACTTCATAGAGGTAAAAAAAAAATGCATGGATGTTGTTATTACATTAGCCCCAAAGTATTTGGACACTTTAATTCACACATATGGTGGGAAATGGGTAATAATAATGAAATGATAGTATAAAATTATATAAAAACACATTGCGAGAGAAGAATACAAATACTTATGAAGAATATTGCAGTTATAAGATGTAATGTTTTTACTTGGATTTGTTTTGTAGCCATTATCAATGCAAAAAAAAAAAACGTATTATTATTAGCTATTATTTGCATAATAAGTAAGTACAACATTCTGGCCAATTTTATTAGATTCAGTCATCATGTAGCAGTTACAGTAACCTTAATAAAATGACTTAATTGCATTGTTCTTTTAAAAAAATGGCAAAATATTTTGATATTAGCACATTTTAATCACTCAAATTCACAGATCTAATAATAATAATAATAATAATGATAATAATACAAATCCATTGGCAATCTCCTTTGATGTAATGTGTTTATATAATGTGTCAACTTATGGCCCTTGTATAAACTGTAAAAAAAATTACTGCCTTAAATTTACAATCAACTTGGTTGTTCAAGTCATTTCAACATAAATGAAATTAAACTGACTTTTAAAAAAAAAGAGTTGAATCTTGTATAAATTACAACATAATTTGAAAATTGCTTTACTAATTTTGATGAGTTACAGCAATGTAAAAACATATGTTGATATATATTATTACTATACAGTCATTTTTAACAGTGTACTAGAAAAGAGCAATGAAGATGAGAATGAGTGTGAAACCAAATCTGTGAACCTTTACTTTGAGAGTGTAGCTGTCTTTCTATCCCCTCAGCCCTGTCTAAACTCATCCACATGAGTGCTTCTACACTGACAGCCCATCACCACATGGGAAAGAGATGGAAGTAATGGAAATAAAGAAACTGAAGGGGGGAAAACAGGCATTCAAGGGGGGTTCCTTTGAGAAAGAGGTGATTTTGCTTGTCATTTGGCCTTTTGTCAGTTCAGGCCACCTGAATTTACTGCTTTCTAAAGAGCAAATGAAGACCAGGGCATCAGGTTCTTCACCATGACCCACAAAAACCTGTTCGGTTTCATGTGAAGACACACAACTGACCAGGGTCTCCCAGCAGAACAACAGGTGAGTCACTCAACACAGGTGAGAAAATCCAGATCTTCAGCATTCCTGAGCAAGTATGACAGATTCGTTCAGATTATAGCAGAAAAAAAACACTAGTACCTGTTAAAACAGATGAGGTTCTTCAGGAGGCTGAATGTGAGACAGTGCATCCTATTCCCACGGGAATAATTCACTCTCCCAGTTCATCCTACAATACTGGAACTGGAAGCTTGAGGCACGTGGGTGACATACTAAACGGCTTCTGTACATTATTAATGCTTCCATATGCTGATTAGATATGCGGTCTGCAGCTCATCTCAGAATATAACAGCTTTAATTGGTGAATAGATAGATATGTGCAGGTCTGAAATGGCTTTACAACATCTTTAAGTAAACGTACAACAAAACAAAACAAAAAAAGTGGAAAAATGCATTACAAAAGCCCATGATTGTGAAAGTGTGTCCTTATGCCAGTTATCTTTCTGAACCATAGTTTTTACATGCATCATGCCACTGATGCACTGAAGAAAGTGTGAATGTGTGAGAGGAACATGAAACTGTGTGCCTGTCTGCATGCATGGTATAAAAAGAGACGTGTTTAATATGAAAGCTCTGGTTATTTATTCATGCAAGTAATAACCTCTTGTGCATGAGAGATGAAGGCTCCTCGCTCACAGCGATCAAAACTAGCAAACGTTAGCTGCAAGAAATGAATAAAAAGCATTTTGAGGTTACTTTAAAATTATTCTTAATGTAATATTTGCAGATGTGTGCTATATCAATTGCCCCAATATATACCACTTTTAAAATCACATTTGATATATGTGTTTTTTGTTTTATATAAATACATACACACATATTATATATATATATATATATATATATATATATATATATATATATATATATATATATATATATATATATATACATATACATACACATGCACACACACACACACAGTCACTCTTTAGATTAGGGTCCAATTCTCACTATTAATGAACTATTGACTGTGACTTTTGCATCAATAAACTCCTAATTACTGTTTATTAAAAGTTAGTGCGGTAGATGTTAAGTTTATGGGATGTAGAATATGGTCATGCAGAATAAGTTATTAATATGTGCTTTATAAGTACTAATAAACAGACAATATCCTAGTAATATGCATGCTAAGCAATTAGTTCATTGTGAGAATTGGACACTAAAGTGTTAACATAGCCTATTTAACATTTATTTTGAACTCTTATAAATTAACTTTTAAATGTATGGCATTCAGAAAAATTTACATTTTTCTCATTACATAACCCTTTCCTCATCTTAAATTAACCCTGATTATCTGGTTAATTAGTTGAATTTTATCATTTGAATGTTTCCCTTTGCTATCAGAACACTTTATATATTGTGACCCACCTATGACTTTGTTGCACGCAAGCATTAACAAGCAACAACAATCAACCCACAAATCACATGAGAAACTCAAAAGCCAGAAAAAAATGTTTTATTACTTGAAACCTCACAGAGACCTCACAACGAGTGCAGCCGAGGTCTGGCTGAACAACAGACAGAAAGCGAGAAGTGACAGCGGGCAAAGAAAACAAAACAACCCCCAACTCTTTCATTTAAACCACTTGGACATTGCAAACTTTACCACTTCCTCCATCACATCATAATTAAAATAAAAAAAACACAGACACCAAAAACAACAACCATCTCAGAGCACTACAACACCACATAGGACTGACTCTGGCTAAACCCCGCCCGTCCCTCCCGCAGGAATACTAACACAGTAACCATCTCTCCTTCTGAAACCACCAGCACCAGAACTCGCTGGAGACCGTTTGGAGGAACTGGCTTCCTCTGGTTGGCAAAATCTATTCACGTTAACACAAATCTGAGGGGTTTTCCAAAAGGTGGGTCAGCTCGGGACGTTCTCCCTTTAATACTTAGCAGACAAAGATGACATCTGGATCTGTATTCATTTACACAGCAAGTGTGGTGATGGCCCAATGAAAACCTTTCCATGAGTGCAACAGGTTTAAAGTCACAACCCTTTCTGAAAGCAACAGCGCCATCAAGTGGCACAACCAAGTATTTCTCTGAAAACAATACACAAACTATTTATTAATAATAATAATAATATTAATAATAATACACTCCTCTAGCTTCCGATCATTGGACCAGCCAGTAACCTGATGGATCTGAAACACTTTTCTTTTTCAACAAAATTACAGTCCTACTACTTCGTTGGCACTGGACTACACTAGCTTCCGTCTGATACTGAAAGATGGTCAATACAATAAAGAAAACCAGGAGGGGAAGCATCCTGCATTTTCATACTTGACATATTCCCTTGCAAGCTCGTTGAAGTCAACAGTGCAATAGTGCCACGCCGGATAAATAAATAAATGTAAACAAATGACCAAATTCACAAGTGCGGACCAAAACAGGTGCAGAGTCGTCACGCCAATGGGCTGGTGATCCGTTTGCAAAACACAGCCTGTTAACATGGTGACTAAAAAAAACTGGATTTGTTGGAGGCAATCCGTGGTCGAGGGAGGGAAGAGATCTTTCGGTTCCACCAATGAGGTCCCATATGAAGGCACTGGTTATCTGTAATTGGTGAATTACACTGCTGGACTGTATTTGTGGCGCACAGTTCGTCACTTTGTACCATGAGGAAGAACTGAACAGCAATCCAGAGATTAAGTCCTAAAAGATCGGGAGTCGTCCGATCCTGACATACTGATCGAAAATGCTTTGTGTGAGAATCGCATGGTTTCTGGGACGTTTGATGCATTACATTCTTGTCTTTTTAGATGGTGACATTCTTGAGTAAAAATCTTCTTGCCTCCGATATGGGGTAGAGCACCTGGGACAACGGATCTTACACTTGCCCTGCTTTACACCCCCCCCTCCAAAAAAAAGAAAGAAAGTAAAATCAAGGCTGAAATCCAGGAGGCCGGTCTCTTAATGGACTGAGGGAAGATACTCACCAACTTCTGTGAGGTTTCTAGACATTTACAAGAGAAAAGAAACGGCAGTTTCCTACTCGACGTGTGATGTCCCTTAAAAGTCTTCTTTTTTGTCTTTTGTATTTTTACTACAACAAATACAGTCACACAATACAATATCCTTCTGACCAGGCAAGAAGCTGTAGTAATAGAAGACGAAAAAACAAAAACAAAAAGCAATTTGAGCCACAGACATGCCAAAGATGAATCTGAATCTGGGCCTATGGAGAAAAAAAACAACCAGAGAAGAGTGTGTGTGTGTGTGTGTGTGTGTGTGTGTGTGTGTGTGTGAGAGAGAGAGTGGGGGAGAGAGAGAGAGAGAGAGAGAGAGAGAGAGAGAGAGAGAATGAGTGGAGGTCTGTTGTGGTGGGAAACAAGCATTCATTTTTTCAGGGGCTGGTAAACAGATGCGTTGGGGTCCAGTCCTGATGGACTGGTGTCCATGAACTTGGAGGAGTAGTGGGGCGTGACTGGGGTCATGCTGCCTGTATCTGCTGAGTACACCACGCTGGGCATGACGGCCATCACCTCTGCTATCTTCTGCTTCAGGTCTTTAATTTCCTGGTCTTTCTGCAGAATCTGACCTAAAACAACACAAATCCAGACAGGAACAACTTTTAGTGCTTTTCCATGTTTGGGAATGAGGTGAAGACATACACTATCATGCAGAAGTTTGGAGTTGGTAAGTTTCTTTTGTTTTGTTTTTGAAACGCTTCTCGTATGCTCACCAAGGCTGCATTTATTAAAAAAACAAACAAAAAACAGTAATATTATAAAATATTATGACAATTTAAAATATCCGTTTTCTATCCGCCCATGACCCTGTCGCTGGTTCTCCACTGTTCCTTCCTTGGAGCACTTTTGATAGATACTGACCATTCATCACAGCTCCTGTTAGTGGGTGGGATATATTACCCACAAGAGCTGCAGTTTTGGAGATGCTCTGACCCAGTCTTCTAGCCATTACAATTTACCCCTTGTCAAACTCACTCAAATACTTACGCTTGCCCATTTTTCCTGCTTCTAAAACACATTGACTTTGATGACAAAATGTTCACTTTCTGCCTAATATATCCCACCCACTAACAGGAGCCGTGATGAAGAGATAATCAGTGTTATTCACATCATATGTCATAATGTTATTGTCACAATGGACCAGTGTGAGTGCCCGTTCACCAGAGGGCACTCCAACCCAGACTGTCATTCTACCATAGACTACATCTCCCATAATCCTTTGCCCGGACTCATCATCACTCATTGATTACATCCACCTGCACCCCATTACCTTGTTAGCTCACACTATAAAAACCATGTTCACTCTGCCTGTCACTGCGAAGTCTTGTTTTGTGTTTCACTGCATTTCTGAGCGCTTACCCTGGTTTCATGTCTCTTGGTCTTGGATTTCTCGCCTTCTCCGTGGATTACCCTTTTGCCTGTCTCCTCTGTTTTGTTTGCTTGATTGGACTGATTGCTTGTGTATGACCTTCTGCCTGTTTTCTGACTACGATTGTGGATTACCCTCTAATAAAGCTGCATTTGGATCTTCAACCCTTCTGTCTCAGAGCAGTATTCGTTACAGAAGACTTAGCCCTGATGGATCCAGCAGTTAGTATCATTCGTTTACGTCAAGGTAACCGATCCCTCGAGGATCACACCAGAGACTTTCTGGAACTTGCACACCTTATAGACTTTCCCGATTGTGCTTTAATAGACTTTTTTTGTTATGGGCTAGATGACTATTACTAATCAAAACTCATCGCGATGGCCCTCGTCGCTGATTGAGTTCCTGGACTTTGCACTGGTTTTAAGTGGTTCCTCCTATACTGTTGGGGAGATAGAGGAGGACGCTTCCCCTAAAACTTTTTTTGAGGGGGGCACCATGCACCAAGCTCAGATGGGCACGGAGCTTGGCACATCTCTGTGTTCGCCAGATCCAGTGCTGAGTATCTCTAGGCCCACGTTTTCTACATCTTTATGTCCTGTGGTTACCTCACCTGAACCTGCAGACAAGATGGCCGCCTCTACCAAGATGGCCGGCCTACCAGAGACGGCTCCTGCCCCTGACCAGCGTCCAGAGACGGCTCCTGCCACTGACCAGCGTCCAGAGACGGCTCCTGCCACTGACCAGAGCCCAGAGAGGGCTCCGGCCCGTCTGCCGAGCCCAGAGGGCTCCGGCCCGTCTGCCGAGCCCAGAGAGGGCTCCGGCCCGCCTGCCGAGCCCAGAGAGGGCTCCGGCCCGCCTGCCGAGCCCAGAGAGGGCTCCGGCCCGCCTGCCGAGCCCAGAGGGCTCCGGCCCGCCTGCCGAGCCCAGAGAGGGCTCCGGCCCGTCTGCCGAGCCCAGAGAGGGCTCCGGCCCGTCTGCCGAGCCCAGAGAGGGCTCCGGCCCGCCTGCCGAGCCCAGAGGGCTCCGCCCGCCTGCCGAGCCCAGAGAGGGCTCCGGCCCGTCTGCCGAGCCCAGAGGGCTCCGGCCCGCCTGCCGAGCCCAGAGAGGGCTCCGGCCCGCCTGCCGAGCCCAGAGAGGGCTCCGGCCCGTCTGCCGAGCCCAGAGAGGGCTCCGGCCCGCCTGCCGAGCCCAGAGGGCTCCGGCCCGTCTGCCGAGCCCAGAGAGGGCTCCGGCCCGTCTGCCGAGCCCAGAGGGCTCCGGCCCGTCTGCCGAGCCCAGAGAGGGCTCCGGCCCGCCTGCCGAGCCCAGAGAGGGCTCCGGCCCGTCTGCCGAGCCCAGAGAGGGCTCCGGCCCGCCTGCCGAGCCCAGAGAGGGCTCCGGCCCGCCTGCCGAGCCCAGAGAGGGCTCCGGCCCGCCTGCCGAGCCCAGAGAGGGCTCCGGCCCGCCTGCCGAGCCCAGAGAGGGCTCCGGCCCGCCTGCCGAGCCCAGAGAGGGCTCCGGCCCGTCTGCCGAGCCCAGAGAGGGCTCCGGCCCGTCTGCCGAGCCCAGAGAGGGCTCCGGCCCGCCTGCCGAGCCCAGAGAGGGCTCCGGCCCGTCTGCCGAGCCCAGAGAGGGCTCCGGCCCGTCTGCCGAGCCCAGAGAGGGCTCCGGCCCGTCGGCCGAGTCCAGAGAGGTCTTCGGCCCCGCCTCGAGTCCCGAGTCCAGAGAGGGCTCGGCCTCGCCTCGTGTCCCGAGTCCAGAGAGGGCTCGGCCCCGCCTCCTGTCCCGAGTCCAGAGAGGGCTCCGGCTGGACCACCTGCTTTGCCTGCTCCACCATGGAGGTCTTCTAGACCATCTAGTCCGCCGTGGGGTCTTCAAGATCGCCACGCCACTGTAGTGGCCGCCTGCTCCGCCGTGGGGACTTCAACCTCGTCTGCGCCACTGTTGTGGTCGTCTGCTCCGCCGTGGGGTCTTCAACCTCGCCTGCGCCACTGTGGTGGTCTGCTCCGCCGTGGGGTCTCCAACCTTGTCTGCGCCACTGTTGTGTCGTCTGCTCTGCCGTGGGGGTCTTCAACCTTGTCTGCGCCGCCATGGGGTCGCCAACCTTGTCTGCACTACTGTGGTGGTCGTCTGCTCCGCCCTGGCTGCCTGCATCACCCAGGTCATCTGCCCAGCCTGCATCACCTTGGCCACCTGCTCTGCCTGCATCAGCCTGGTCATCAGCTGAGCCTGCTCCGCCTGGCCACCTGCTCTGCCTCAGTCTCCAGGCCCACTTCCACTCCACGGGCCTGGCCTCCATCCCACCCCCAGGTCCGCCTCCGCTCCACCTCCCTCCTGGACAATTTTAGGAGCGTCTGGAAGCCGCTCCTTTGAGGGGGGGCTATGTCACAATGGACCAGTGTGAGTGCCCGCGTTCACCAGAGACACTCCAACCCAGACTGTCATTCTACCATAGACTACATCTCCCATAATCCTTTGCCCGGACTCATCATCACTCATTGATTACATCCACCTGCACCCCATTACCTTGTTAGCTCACACTATAAAAACCATGTTCACTCTGTCTGTCACTGCGAAGTCTTGTTTTGTGTTTCACTGCATTTCTGAGCGTTTACCCTGGTTTCATGTCTCTTGGTCTTGGATTTCGCCTTCTCCGTGGATTACCCTTTGCCTGTCTCCTCTGTTTTGTTTGCTTGATTGGACTGATTGCTTGTGTAGGACCTTCTGCCTGTTTTCTGACTACGATTGTGGATTACCCTCTAATAAAGCTGCATTTGGATCTTCAACCTCTGTCTCAGAGCAGTAATCGTAACAGTTATGCTTGATCGGTGTATTTGAAAAAAGCTGTATTTTCAGCATCATTACTCCAGTCTTCAGTGTTCCTTCAGATATCATTCTAATATGCTGATTTGCTGCTCAAGAAACATTTCTGTTTATTATTATCAAATGTTAAAAACAATTGTGCTGCTTCATATTTTTCTCCGTTTTTTTTTCTTCAGGATTCTTTGATGAAAAGACAGTTCAAACTTCAAAAGATTTATTAGAAATAGAAATATTTACTGTCACTTTTGATCAATATAATGTCTCCTTGATAATTATAGGTATTCATTTCTTTAAGTAAAAAAAAAACTTACGACACCAAATTTCCAGAAGAATCAGATTTTTAAAGAGATTTAGAGCATATTTGAAAATCTCCTCACTTGAACTTTTTTATTTCCAACTGTTTGTCAGCTATAAAATAATTGGTGCCCAAATTTAAAAGCTAATCTTTGAGTTATCTGGACAAAAGGGGCGTGATGCAAACCTTGTGCGATCTCCAGCTGTCTCTTAGCGTCTCCAAGGGCAGAGAAAAGGTCCAGCTTAATTCGGGTCTCAGCACTGAGGCTATTTTCCAGGTGCTGGGTTTTATCCTGCATCGCTGACAGTGCTGACATCAGAACCTCTGTGTCCTTCTCATTTTCCTTGTATTTATGTAGTTCCTAGACAGACATGACAGAAGAAAAAGGCATTAAATATCTATTTTTGTACTTTTTCTGCATTTCCAGAAGAATCCGATTTTGAAAGAGATTTAGAGTGACATGAACATAACATGAAAATCTCCTCACTTGAACTTTGAGCTCTAGCTCTCTGATTTGATCTTCTTTCACCTTGATATCAAGTGTGAGTTTCTTACACTCGGTCTCCAGCTCAGAAATCCTCCTCCTCAGAGACTCTGTGCACTCACCTCTGCCACACACACAAATACAGATGCACGTTAGTTCACATACAAACTAGTTTTTTTTTAAATTAAATATCCTGCAGTTGTCTAGAAAGGAAATACCATATTGTTCCGAATAGAAGACAACCCTGATTATAAAGATGGCATTTTGGAGAAAAAGGTTTGTCTTTTATAAAGAAAATTATTTAATTTCATTTGGTAAAATGAAACAACTATCAAAATTAAATAATAATAAATACTTTACGGCATACCATAAAAAATAAAAAAAAACTGTAGTTCTCATTTCCAGTAGATTTTAAAATGACTAATTTCACACTTTTTTATGTACAGTGACAGATGTTGGCATGTAAAAAAAACAGGTGTTTGATCCACAATACATATTTGACTCAGGGGATATGAATGTTTTTTCCTTAGGCCAATCATATTTTGGAGGGCAAGCACTCGGCAAGACTTGTTTTGTGGAGTAATGCAAATCGGTTTCACCGCATCAAAGGGGCTGCTTCAAAGAAATTGACAGGCAAATGTGTCCGCATGCAGCCAAAATAAGAAGCGAGGGGCCTCACTGGTCAGTATGTTCATCTGGATGACAGCTGTTTATGGGCATCCCCTTATTCCTTTTATGTACTGACACACTTGTTTGTCAATTTCTTTGAAGTGGCTCGTTTTACAAGTATTTGGCACTCCCTATTGTTGCAGGTGTATTAATGACATGTAAAAGTCTAGACTCTGAATATAAGACAACACTATTTCTTCAGATGCGTTTCCAAGAAAAGAAAAAAAACCTCTTATATTCATAACAATACGGTAGAATAAAACAGAAGATGAAATACAATGGAATGATGGGAAGCACCTGGTTGCAGCAGCAAGAGCGACTGCCCGGGCCGCTGTGGCCTCCTCCAGCTTCTTGCGCTTCTTTTCCTCTGCTAACAGTTTCTCAGCTGCAGCACGAGCATCCTGTTCTGCCTTCAGACGCTTCTCCAGCTGTCCCACTGTCTGCTTGTCTTTCTGCTTCGCCTGCACAGCGTTATGAAGTCTGAACATACACACAAGAGTTAGCATTAATACAGGTACAGTCCCCTAGCTTCTCTTCACTCTCTTATGGCGCAAACACAAAAAGGGATGTCTCACTTGTTTTGCAGTAGTTCATTCTCCTGACGCAGCTGCCCGAGTTCAGAGCGTATGCTGCGTTCAGAGCTGCCCAGAGAGCCCAACTGACTGCGCAGATCCTGTTCGGTCTGTCTGCTTGCCTGCAGATCTGCCTTCAGCTTCTTAACATCCTGCTCCAGCCTAATACACATTTACACACACTTCTATTCATTAAGGGGTCATTATAATAGACATGAATCAGAAAAAAGGCCTGCTTCTCAAAACCTACTAGGCTACCTACCTAGACAGCATTTGTGTGCATCCAAACATGCCCACGGTATAATATTCATACAAATGATGCCCAAAAACACTGTCTAAGTAGATGATATAACAGTAATTATTTTGAGAGTTGTTTTTTCCGAGATTTGGGGTGTTAGGTGGTCTGCAACTTCTGTTAGTGGTCCACAACCTAAAAGGTTTGTGAAACCACAATACTATAATTATATACTATAGTGTACATGTCCTCAAAAATGGACTGGCCTCGCATCCGAATATGCCTACTTCCCTACTATGAAAAACAGAAGGCGGAAAGTACCTGGATGACCTACTATTTCTGCCGAGATTTCAAAGCGTGCATCTGATAGACACTTTACTAGTCCATGAGGCCACAGGAGAGGAGTCACGAGTGGTGGGACACTGATGTTGTAGGTCATGTGACAAAGCAGATGTCCATCTGCATTCATACTACGCAAATAGGGCTGGGCGATATCTAACAAAAAATTATATCTCGATATTGTCAACATTTTTACGTCATTCAATATTTATCTCGATATGTTTGCAATTGCTTTTAAATAAAACATTTTTTATTTTGCCCCCATTAAAAACAACAAAAACTATTTAGATAGAACCAAATTAAATACAAAATGTTTACGTTTACTAAACAGGTTGGGATGACCAAAATCTTAAATCATGATATGAGTAATTTAGTATTTTTTTAGTATTTATTACAAATATAGATTTTTAATTTGATCATTTTTTTTAAAAACATAAGAAAAACATACAAATTACAAACAATATGACAAAAACAGTGCTTTATTTTCAGCTACAGTGGGTCTATTTAACATTAGCAAGTCAATAAATAAATCAAAAATCAAATTTTAAAAACTGCTCAGTCTTCACTCTATAAATTAACTATAGGCTACACTGATTCTTAATAAATATATTAAAGTAGTTTAGCCAAGCATGGGGTGGTTTTCTATTTTTCATTGTTGTTTGATTAACATTAAATCATCATAGAATATGAGGTTCGGCCCTTTAAGAGCTCCACGGACCAAATTCATTGTAACACACGATTTCTCACTCAACTCTGTGTACGTTCACTAAAGACATACATTACTGTGTTTACCTGAATACTCGACAGGACGTGCATTTTTACATTTGTTTGACCATTGAAACCCAATAATCCATGAAAGAACTGAATCACGATCGTATGTTGTCTGAAAGGCGTGTGCGCGCGCTTCAGATCAGAGTCCGGCGAGCACGTCCCGCGCTGCGCTGTTATTTCTCTCATGCGCGCATTTTTCCGTTGCTTTCTTTGTCATGCGCCGCGCATATATATTTAACTCTTCTGCTTCCGATGTTTAGTGAATGGTGGAAGCAGACCTCTGCGTTATCTGGTAATGTTATTTGAAAAAGTATGCATGTTGAATTTGAAATATTCAATATTCACAATATTTTCAAATTTTACATCGTCGTCAAAGTTATTGCGATATTATCGCTAATATTCGCAAAGCAAGTACTACATTTGATGAAGGGCTTTCTTTGCGACTGTTAAAAAGTATGTATTTGCATATAGGGCTTCAGGAAGCAGTGTTTTGAAATCGGTCTATAGAGACCAAGTTTTTCTTAAATGATACAGAGATAAGAGATGGTTACAACTACACAGCCCAGCCTAAGAAAGTTTTCATATTGGGAGATATTTGCATGCATCAGGAAGCCGCTTGCAAAATGCGGGTATTGAAATCGTGCTCGAGTTTACTTTCACGATCGCACATACTCTGTCAATAGGGAGGGGAGGAGGTGCTGAGCGCGCATTCTACAAGATAAGACATTTGTCAGACTCTCTCTTACGCAAATCCTCCACGTGGTCAGTCAGTCAGTCAGTCAGTGATCCTGATTCCTACTGCGCACTACATACGACTCTGCAGTTCGTGTTGGATAAGCTGAATGGAATTGTTTTCTATAAAAAGCAAAACGACAGTAGAGGCATATTCTATCCTAACTTCACACTCACACTCTCGTCATGGAAATATGTTTCCTCAACGAGAAATCTTGTCTCATTTTAATCTCACGAGATAAGACCACACCTTAACAATACAAAAGTGGACACAAAAATAAAGTTCCAAATCAATGTGAACTAGGGCTGTCACTTTTTATTCAATATTCGAATATGCATTCGAGCATGACGTGAAATATCCATAATCGAACTATAAATAAACTATCCGGTTTTTAAAGTGCCATGTAGCGCATTTTTTACAGTCTATAATTAGACCGTTTGTTTTTTATTTTGTTTGCCATCTCATCCAATAGAGGGCGCTCTAAACGTATTGTAGCGTAGGCCCATGACCAAATCAAACGAATAATAGCCAGTCTGTTTAGAAAATGGAAGATAACTCTCAGAACGGCCAGCCTGAGCGGACAATTACGACCCCAACCCATCTTAAAAGTAGTGCCTGGAAACATTTTGGGTTCTACACCGTAGATGGTAAAGTAACCGTTAAAGATAAGGTAGTTTGCCGAATTTGCAAAAAACAGTTTACTTACACATCCACTTCTCTCAACATTGATGTGCAAATACCCGTGTGTGCCAGGCACGTCTGTGCGCTCCGAACGAGTGTTCTCCACCGCGGGGAACATCGTCAATAAAAAGCTTAATTCAAACATTAAGCTAACAATTTGTTTTTTCAGACAGGCTATGGCCTGAGTCCTGTTTATGACTGTCAGACTGTTAATACATTAGTGATTGAAAGTCTGTTACGGTGTTGTTGTTGTTTTGTTTTTTTTTGTCTTAGAAGATATTCGAATACATCGCTTGATATTTGATATCCGTTCAAATTAGATTTTTCTAAAAAATGAGAGTTCTAATGTGAACCCAACTAGGAAAGATTTCTTTCTTACAGTTCAATTTTGAACTGAGCTTTGTATTAAAGCAGTCTGACTTTTTTTTTTTTTGGCAAAAAATAAATAAATGTGAAGCTTAATGCTTTCTCTTGACAACAGACTGTGGGGAAAACATGACTGTTTGTTAGTGTATCGTGCACACAACCCTTTTGAACATGAAAGCCGCCATTTTAAGATGAAGTCCCAATTTTGAGACAGATAATGTGTGCGAGGCTAACCTGACGAGCGCCTCTGGTTTGCTCAGCTGGTTGTTGGGAATGCAGTTTTCCACAGGGTCTCTGTGCGATGTTGCGTTCTTCCCTCCTCCACACTTCTGTTTTCTGTCCCCCTTACTCGAGGTGGACGACGAAGGCCCGGAGGAAGACGGCACACTGCCGTTGGCTGTACCGTGTCCCCGGGGCGAGGAGCTCCCTCCCCCTCCTCCTCCGCTGGCATTTTTGTAATTTTTGTTGGAGTTGGAGGAGGAAGAAGAGGAGGAGGATGAAGAGTGTTCATCTTTCAGCAGGTTCTCAGTGCTGCCCAGCAGATCTGAGCTGCTCAGTCTCTTACTGTTCACGTGGTTCTCCATGTACTCCATCTCCTGAGCTTTACTGTCCACTGACGGTAAGATGCTGCTGGTGCTGCTGTGATGGTTCTGGTTGTGGTTGTGTTGCTTTTTGGACTCGTTCTTGCCTCGTTCTTTCTCTCTGTATTCCAGCTCTGGTAATGTGTTGGATGAGGGCTTTTTACCGCCCGCCGAGCCGTTCTGTGCCACAGCTGGAGAGTCTACATCTTGAATGCCTTTAGATGCTGCTGCTGCTGCTGCTGCTTGAAAGAGTGAGAAAGACTAGTTTATCCCAAACAGGAAAATCTGTCAATATATACTCAGCCTCATTTATACTGACTTATTTTTACTGTCAGGAGTACATCGAATATAAAAACACTGTGATGTCATATTCAAATTTAGGTCACACTTTAGTTTAGGCTCCTAATTATTGCTTAATTAATAGTTAGTAAAGTAGTTTAGGTATTGGGTAGGATTATGGGATGTAGAATAGGCAGAATAAGGCATTAATATGTGCTTTATAAGTACTTAAAATAAGCCAATATCCTAGTAATATGCATGCTAATAAGGAACTAGTTAATAGTGAGAATTGGACACTATTGTTACCTCAAATAAATAAAAAAATGTAACAATGCTTTTAATTTGTTGGCAAAGTGCTGCACAACAGGTGTACTGTAGAAATTAAAACATGGATGAACAGTATAAATATATATATATATATATATATATATATATATATATATATATATATATTCATAAAAAATTTCTATGACATTCTACATTATAAACTCAATTTCTTTGACTGGATTCCGAGATTCCATCCATGTTTTCTGCACTGCGAAAATCATAGGGCTCTACATTACATATTTACCCCATTGAAGAGAGTCAGTGAAGGCTATTAATAGTTATGTTATAATGTAAGAACCATTAGTAAGAAGGGTATGCAGTTAATAGGGGTCCTCTTTTAATGCCTCTTAATGCATGCACTCTTTGTGGCCAGTGAAACGATACAGCAATTGTTTCAGTGAAGCACCAGTAATTCCTATTCTGGATGCCAGCCGAACTCATCCCCGCACACAACACAGCACACAGCTCGGGCAGTTCGGTCTGGACTCGATCCATAGAGGAGTTATTATGCCTGAACAGAAACTGTTTGGACAAATAAAATTGTCAGGGCGGGCTTTAGACGATGATGGACAGATGATCAACAGTAACGTAATCATCAACGTCATCAAAAGGCGCTTGGGTTGAATTTGTTCTAATCCTAAAATGAGAACTTCGTATATGCATTCATCTTCACTAAAATGTGTTATTTTGGCAAGGTTGCCTGCTAAAATTCGCTTTCCTAGGTCTATATATATCACATAAATGGGGTTGCGGACTTGGCAACACAGTGCAGTTGAGTTCTGTTGGCATTATTTGACAACTAACGTTATCCGTCGCTCCGTTGCTCTGATTGGTTGTGGGTCTATCCAATTGAGGTCTTTCCTGGTTCGGTTTAAACGCGCCCCATAATCACAGCCAACTGGAGCAGCATCAGACTCATATTCTGACTAGAATTGAGTATGACCACGTCAGGCTAGGTAATTCCAGTATTTAAAAAAAATAAATACATATCTGACACAAAATTAAAACCGGTAAAGCGAATTAACTGGTATATCGTCCAACACTAGTTTGGATGAACTATTCAGTGAAGAGACAAGGTCCAAAGCTGCACAAGATCATCTGTCAGTCCTTACCTTCCTCTGCTTCTCTCTCTTGTCTCTGTATGAGCTGTTGTTCTGGAGGTAGTGCCTGCTGCAGCAGCTGCATGTAAAATTCGTTCTCTTTCTGCACTTCCTTCTGTTTCCGTAGACGCATCTTATAACTTACATAACTCTTAAAACCAAAGCCCAGTGTTACCACCGGGTACCCAATACTGTGAACACAAAAAGAAATAGGACATTAGCATGATTGTAGGGGTAAAAGGCATCACAAAAAGATCTAAGGAGTGTAACTTACTATGGTCCAAGTAGCCTGTTTATTTACAGCATCACTTCAAATGTTATGGATTATTACTGTGTATTGCTTGCTATATGATTAAATATCCTCTTTATGTTCATTTAGTGCATACTGACTGTACCAAACAGCTAAACAATGGTATTTAGTCTTCTGATTAATGATGCACCGAAATGAATATTACAGAAAGTAAAGTTTTAATTTAGCCAAGAAACAAAAATGATACAAAAGTTTCAGCAAGTAGTTAAATTCTGTGTGCTTATAAAGGTAATAAATCAGTCATAGGAAAGTTATTCTGCAACAAGCCGCCTTTTTATATTTCAGCTGAATACATTTTACATATTGGCGTCCGAACATAATATTAGTGCATCTACACTGCTGACATCTTAACCTATTCTAGCTTATCCACATTATTTTCAAGAAATAGAAGCGGACACAATAACAATGCGCAATCAGAGATCAATGGTCAATGATTTCAGCCCTTTAAAACTATTTTGGCCTAATATTTTCAGTTGCATCACTATTTCTGACCATGACAAACACGTTGTCCCTGGACAATTTTAGATGTAAATTCAGTTCCTGGACTGTCAGCTCTACAGATCTCTCAGCAGCAGTGAAACAGATCACATACTGTATGATCACTTAAGGCCATTACATACTCTGCAAGGCGTCATTTTGTTCTCGCAGCTCTGGTTTGGGAGTTCTCGCAACATCATCTGAGCAGAACTTTTTTTTTGCGAGTGTCCAAGAACTATTGTGTGATTGGTCAGAAATTCGAAGTGGGCGGGGCCTCTGAGGCTCCCCAGAAGTTTGGCACCTGGAATGTCCTGGCCAGAACAAACTTTGTTCTTGTTCTTGCCACATCGAGAAACGATGCAGAATGTACCAAGCTTTACAGTAATAAAAACATGACTATCACTTTCTTAAATGGTTTTAAAGGCACCGAACATATCAAGCAGAAACTTGCTCACAATCAATCCCAGCATTTGATTAGTCAGCGCAAGTGTGGATTTGGGATAATGACGTACCAGTGCGCTGCAAACGGACGACACAAGTCCACGTGGAAGTGTTTCAAATCTTTAAATCTGATAGCTGCCTCAATATAAACAAAAAGTATCCATAGCGACACAGTGGGGAGGCAGACCCCTCGTTCTGTAGAGACAAGAGAAGAGATGGTCAATTCAACATGTGCTTATAACACTTCAGCTGATAACAATGTGTTGAGTGTAATAATAATAACATGAACAGCACAGATTAATCTTAAACACACCCCCAACGATTCAAGCGCACACTCTATGGGTGAATCTGAGTGAGTCATTTGAAGCAAATTCTTTTGTTGACACCAAGATCCAGAGCTGTTCAGTCACACCAGCAGAAATAACCAAGCTTACAGCTGCAAGGTCACGGTGTGTGTGTGTGTGTGTGTTATAAAGAGAGAATAAATCATGCTATGACAACAACAGAATGGCAATGATCCTCTCATGGGGTTCGCCAATGGATGCATCAGTAAGTTGTGTCCAAACTGAGGTAGCAGCTACATAAAACAGATGTGAAATATTTTGGACACGTTGTAAAATAGACTGACATTGTGGACACGTTGGCTTGAGGTTGTATATAACGGAAATGTCAAACCATGTCAAGTCATGTATGTTCATTAACCACAGACCAATCAGCAAGTAACAAGTAAGCTTGATGTTAAACGTCAGAAACACTCAAACGACATTGATGGGAGGGTGAACGTGTGATATGAACAGGTGTGCGGCTCTTACCTGTGTGCCAGACGTACTGTACCCACACATACGTGCTGGCTGCAAAGAACAGCCACTGCACTGGGATGAAGAGCAGACATATAATATCTGATGTGAATGCCACACACACAAAAAACACTGAGAAAGCCTGAAACACACAAAGAGATGCATCAGATCATCACATGTACAATTGGCATGATGTCATTTTACAGTCCTCTTTCAGCATTTGGATGGACAGTGTCCTGCTGTGTGAGACATGCAAAACATCATATAAACAATAGGGCTGTGATGGTGGCAGTTTTTACCACCGCGGTGGTAACGGACCAACTTCCGGCGGTAGCGTGGTGGTTGGGGGGGGGGTATACACGTACGTTAAAGGAACACTCCACCGGTTTTAGAAATATGTCTTATTCAACTTCTTTCCTACATTTAGATATGTGGGCAAATGCATTTTTGTCTCAGAGCATGCATTGTTTTAGTTTGGCAGGGTCGCCGCTAGCTTAGCTTAGCATAATGTATGGAAACCTATGTTGCCAGCTAACATGAGTAAAAGTGATCCCAAAAAAAACAACAAAAAACCCCCACCTAATTACTTCTTGTAGCCTACGCATTCACTATGAATACAAAAAGCGATGCAGATTAAGACTAGGCGATTTCCTAGGCAGATATTAAGAAGTAATTAGGTGGGAGGGTTAATCACATTTACTCCGGACATGCTAGCTGGCAACATAGGATTCCATTCATTATGCTAAGCTAGCGGCGACCCTGCCAAACGAGACAAAAATGCATTTGCCCACATATCTAAATGTAGGAAAGATGTTGAATAAGCCCTATTTCTAAAAACGATGGAGTGTTCCTTTAATGTTATTTTTCCATGGCTACGAGTTAACATTTAATTGCGAACCTATTATTTATTTTGTAAATAAAGCGCTGTGCTTCACTCCTGTCATAATATTCACCTAAAGCAGCATTCACATACAAAATGAATTTTTTGGCCGACCACCGCCGGTGCTACTCAGACACCGCGTTGGGGCGGACGTCACGTTTACCGGCACAGACCTAGACCACCGCGATGGTAAAACACAGCCACCGTCACATCCCCTAATAAACAACAACTTGCATATTATGCAGTATTTTAATTAATATTTAAGACATAATACAAACACTAACATACATTTTAAAGTGATTAATTTACAAATAATACTACAAGGGTGAGTACATTATTTTTGAATTTTTATTATCTTTATTTTTACAAGACGTATATAGTAAATGATTTACAATTCTGTCATCAATTGCATTTTTTTTCCAGTCTGTTTTGGAGCTTATAAGCTGTATAAATCAACATGTGATTTCTTTGTACAGAAGCTCAGATTTTTTGTTGGTGCGACATGAGGGTCAGCAATTGATTCCTTTATTTATTTAGTCCCATTATCTGGATGAAAAGCTTGTCTCTCTCTCTCTCTCACACACGCACACACGCACTCACCAGGCCTTGGTATCTGAAGGAGTCGTAAACACTACGAATGAAAAGCCAGAAAGGCCAGAGGTACTCGAAGCGGAACTCCAACACAAAGTCTGCCAGCAACACCAGCGCCCAGACCACCAGAAACTTCAGGTACAGGAACGTACTGAGAGAGAGAGAGACCAAGAGATATTATTACACAAACATTAAATCATCCATCTCAAGATTTCAACCCTAGATCTCTTTGAATAAGACCCCACATGTGGCCTTGAGCCAGTGAACATTTAGAGGCACGTACGAGCAACTCCATCATGAGCTCCAGCAGTAAATCCAACCCAATGAACCATGGGTAGGTGGGGGAGGACATAATCACTGTTTGGCTTTCTCCAATGCAGCGTGTAGTGAATGAAGTGGATTACGTTTAATGTAGGGATGAGAAGCCTAAAACCATCTCCAGATGTAGCAATGCAGATAAGGTGCAATTACACCTTGAATATTCTCCATATACCGGTAATATAAAATTAAGCAACTTTGTAAATATCATGATTTTAATGTTCTTTTTAATGGCCCTAAAGTAAACCGATTTTGTGACTAGAAATAATAAATCATTTTGACTTGAATTGCATTTTTTCACACATAAGATAAAGCTTAAAGTGCTGCAAGGTATATACATTTTTTTTTTTTTTTAAATAAAGCATAAAAAACAAGAAGGATAAAGCCTTAAAATCAACAATTATAACAACAACAAGAAATCATCTCAATATTTCAATAGAGCCTCCAGAACTGTTAGTGTTGGTCACTTTAATTCATTTCCATTAAAGGGTTAGTTCACCCAAAAATGAAAATTAGGCCATGATTTACTCACCCCCAAGTCATCCTTGGCGTATATGACTTTCTTCTTTCAGACGAATACAATCTGAGTTATATTACAAAATGACAGGCTAATCCAAGCATTAGAATTGCAGTTATAGTTGCTCTGTTTTTGAAGTCCATAAAAAGTGCATCTGTCCGTCAAATAACCTGCTCCACGCGGCTCCGGTGTGTTAATAAAGGTCTTCTGAAGCGAATCGACGCATTTGTGTAAGAAAAATATCCATATTTAAAACTTTATCAGGTAAACTTTCGGCCGACCGTCTTCCGTGGAAAAGTGTTGAATGTTGAAAGTGAAACTCAAGATGCGTACGTGACGTCATGACGAGCCTACCTGGTCACGCTGGTCTTACGATCGGCAGGGGGACTTTCAACAATTTTTCCATAAATTGAACAGGGAAGACGATCAGCCTAAAGTTTACATGATTAAGTTTTAAATATGGATATTTTTCTTACACAAACGCATCGGTTCGTTTCAGAAGGCCTTTATTAACACACCAGAGCCGCGGAGCAGGTTATTTGACAGACAGATGCACTTTTTATAGACTTCAAAAACAGAGCAACTATAACTGCAATTCTAATACTTGGATTAGCCTGTAATTTTGTAATATAACTCCGATTGTATTCGTCTGAAAGAAGAAAGTCATATACGCCAAGGATGACTTAGGGGTGAGTAAATCATGGCCTAATTTTCATTTTTGGGTGAACTAACCCTTTAATTTCGACATGAAAGAAAACTGTAAAACTCACACACCTCAAAACAAATTACTTCCCTTTTTGTAGGAAAAAAAAAAGAGAAGTAGAATATTGCAGGTCTTCTGTCTAAAATGATTATGACTCATCTAAAAACATCTACATATTTCTCCTCAGCTCATACAGGTGCTGAATGCGCTATTAATAGTGTTCTGATGACAGCGGTAATTGTGTTAATGCAAGGTAAAAATAAGCAGTCACTGGACCGGCAGATCTGGGCTGATGACATACTTGTTCATTTCCACCTCACTGAGGAGGAAAGCAACAACATGAATCAGATAACAAACAGAAGATAACAGGTGTTACAGATGCATCTTCACAGATCAAAGTTTAGTCACTGGATGGGTGCAAAATAAAGACTTCATATGCAACAGATATTATTACACATGTAAGAAATGAAAACAAAGAATGATTTACAGAACGTTATCACATTTTGATGAAAGTTCGATTTTTTTTTTTTATTCCTTTGGAATACAACCAGAAGAAATCTTAATATATTGAAATTTTATATATTTTTAGATTTTAAATAAAGCACCAAATTGTATGATTTTCACATAAACATCATACACAGTTAGGGCCAAATCTATTACTTAAATTACTCACCCTCATGTCGTTCAAACCTACAAGACTATTATTCATCTTCAGAACACAAATGAAGATCTTTTTGATAGGGCTGCGCAATATATCAAAATGATCGAAATATCGCAAAAGTACATTCATGTATATCGCAACGGCTCGCAATATATGAATGATTTTAATAGGCTACTTCAACATTGTGAAAAGTGTATGTTTTAGGTCGACGCATATAGCAGAGAATAGACTGGGCACAAGACTGTTACTTATGTGACTTGCTTGACGTTTAAAAGAGTTATTAAATTCAATAACTTGCGAAAAACAACTCCTTGCAGTCTCACGCTGTCTGCCACACGAACACCGAAACATGCGCACAAACCGCCTCTCTGAAAGCCTGTGATCCCTTTTGTGTCTTGTTACACACTCGAACTGTCCAATACACAACACAGTTATGTCAAAATGGCATATTCATGTAAACACAGGCAGTTATGCTTTAAGTAAATTATATCAGTTAGGAAAGAAACCGAATGTGTGTCAATAGGATCCGTGCATTAGGTCTATTTGTGACATTAACTTTTTGCTAAAACACTGCTGGTGACTTTCAGAAGTTGTAGCGATGCTTTCTTTTCCTAGAACGAATTTGAAACACATAAATGGTATCATTCTCCGTTTTTTAAATATAATTTTAAAATCGATTTTACACACTAATAGCAATATCGTATCGCATATCGAATATCGCAATATTGACCAAGGTATTGCATAATCGCATTTTTCTTCAATATCGCACAGCCCTACTTTGTGATGAAATATGAGAGCTTTCTGTCCCTCCATTGACAGCTACGCAACTACCACTACAAGATCACAAAACTAATCCATATGAATTGTGCGGTTTAGTCCAAATTTTCAGTAGAGACTTGATCGCTTTATGAACAGATTGAATTTAGCCTTTTATTCACATAAATGTTCATCAACGCACACATCAGATCTGGTAAACGGAAGCTCAAGCATGTTCGCTTGACGTGCGAGAACCAATCAGGTTTCAGCTTCAATGTTTATATGTGATTAAAAGCCTAATTTCAATGTGTTCATCCTAAAAAGCGATCAAGTCTCTTCTGAAAATTTGGACTAAACCGCACAATTCATATGGATTAGTTTTATGATCTCTTTATGCACTTTTTAAAGCGTCAAAGAAATCTCTCAGACTTCATAAAAAATATCTTCATTTGTGTTCTGAAGATGAATAATGGTCTTATAGGTTTGAAAGACATGAGGGCGAGTAATTAATGACAGAATTTTATTTTGGGGTGAACTATCCCTTTAATAAAATTGTTTTGGGGTAAAAAAAAATAAATAATTCGATTTCCAAATGAACCCTAACCAACATATTTCCCAGATGCAACATTTGATATGTCGGCATCATGACTGAATTTATGCTCTCGAGCCACTAAATTAGAGAGTCAAACATGCCGAACATCAAGCAGAATAACAGATGACTGATAATGGGTGAAGTCTGGCAACCTTCTTTAATGGCAGAAATAGTGCCAGATATTCACCCACTGTGAGCAATTCGTAGTGTTTAACTGCGTCATTAGTATCACAAACTATTTATACACAAACCCAGATATATCTGCAATTATTTTAAAGGCCAGGACTGTGCATTAAAACAAGGATGTAGTTTGTAAATTAAGCTTTCATTATCAGTTTCAAGCTGTAAATTACTACATTAAAAACCCACTGCAACAAGTATATACGCATGGTATTTTTTAATACTTGTTAAAAATATATGCAGGTAAATAAAGCTGGTTTTAGTGCATTGGTTAGATAAAAATTATAATATATATTTCTTGTATTTTCTTGAAAATTGTGTGGAAAAACATACTTAACTGTCTGTACTGTATTTTTCTTTTGAAGAAAAGCATTACTTTAAATAGTTTCAGAGAAAATTTATATCCGCCACGCAATTACCTGTAAATTACTGCCATAATACACTTTACACATTTGATAATGAGTCCTAAGACCTCTTCTGATATCACCCGTAAACAACATGACTACCACTTCATGCATAGAGATTAAAACTATTATATGAGAGGTTATGGCTATTGATAATATATGAAACATTCACAACATCACTTTTGATTGACAGGTGAGATGCTCCGCAAACCTGGAAAAAACTACGGCTCTGAAGAATTAATTAATTGTGAAATAAAAAAGCACAGTGAAATATGTCGGTTTTAAAAAGAATATCATCCTCACAAATTAATTTCGTTATTTTTTCCAGAAAATGTTAGAAATGTATGTAAAAAAAAAAAAAAAAGTGAACGGTGACTGATGATGTCACATCTCCTTTTGTATTTCACAGCTTTAAACATAAACATAAAAAATTACAACGATAAATATACTGTGATTTCTGGCACATATAAAGGTTTCTTACACCAAATGAAAGAAGGCAGTTTTAAGGAAAATTATAAAAACTGCACCGGTCTCCCCAACTTCTGAGGAAAAATAGAGCCACTTTATCGAGTTACTTGGCATTTAAAAACCCTGCAGCTGTCTCTTAGAAATCATAATTTGTATAAACGTGACGCTTTCTGTGGCTCTTTTACATTTGCAAATTAAATTACGGTTATTCTTCTTACGGTCTTGCAAGAGGAAATCAAAACCGACAGACTTGACTGTGCTGTCACGTCAATCATCCTGATGATTGACAGTTACTGACACTAACGGTCGAGTCTCGAGCTAGTGGGTTTCGCGGGTTTCTTTCTTTTAAAGCGCATCGCTGTAATGAGGCCTACGGCAGCTTATTCATTTCTGCGGAAACGACTGTCTACCTTCAACCAGCTTTGTTGACGGTAGCTCAGTTAAGCTAAACGATTTAAGTTACCGTCTCTCCATGGGGTCTTAGACCGTAATAAAAAGCGAAATCTAGGTCTTTCCTACAGCTCTGGAATGATAACGGTTCCATCGTAAGGTCTGAATCGTACCTGCCGTAGATCCCCTCGGTGATTCGGTTCCGTTTTAAGGGCCGTCGGAGCTTGCTGCAGTCCGCATTGCGCCGCTTCATCCTCGCCCCCTTAAATCGGGCTTTTTAATACGTACAGCAGTATGGTCCAGGGTTCTGTCTTATTCGGATGGGAAACATTGGCGGTCCCGCAAAGGAATATACCGCTGTGGTTGTTTTTTTCCAGCTGGAAACAAAGAAATAAATAAAAAGACTGAGTGTAAGACCCTCCTCCTTCTCACGCGCAGACGCACAGACACGGGCCTAGACAGATGTGACTGACAGGCTGCCAAGCCAATAAGAATCGCAGCTGTCAGCTGTCATTTTGAGTGACAAGGCAAATAGCCAATAAGCAGCGATCTGTTTTGTCGCGGTACCAAAGAAAGGGAAATGGGGCGGCTGACATGTTTTCTTTGCCCGACCAGTCGCTCTTTTTGTGGACAAATCAGGTAGTGCTCGCTGACCAATGGGATGGATTCAGGCGGGACTCCGTACGTTTTTTTCGTACGACGTGAGAGATGCGTATCCACATAAACTTTACGTTGGTAGGCAGATGTAAATTGCACATTGTGTGACTGTCAAACGCTGAAATGGCATAAACAAAGCCCCACAAACAAGCTAATTATCTAATAGGCCTACATTATTAATTTAATTATTATTACTTTTTTCTCTTCTTTACAATATGCAGTCTGCAATATGCATTTTAATAACCCCCAACATATGTTTTGATGTACTGGATAAAATTTCCTAATTAATTAGCATAATTGGATTTCAATTAAGTGAACATAGTAATGAATTGTGAACAATTTCGCTAGGCTACTTTAGTCTGAGAGAAAACAAATGTATAGAATTCAAAGGCTGCTGTAGAACAGAGATAACCCAAACTTTTCCGGCTTTGATAATGTTGCTTAAAAATCCTATACTAAACAAACAAACACTGTTCATGTATAATATTAGGCTACACACACAACATGATGATTAATTGCACATGTAGGTGGCATTTTTAGGGAACACCTCCATACCTCTTACATGCACGTGATCTTACACACTCTTCATCTCTGGCCGGTGTAGATTACAGACATTCAGAGTTTGCCACAGTAATAATGGCTCCTCACTATGCCCCCAGTCTCCGCTCAAGACTTCCTCTCGTGGCCTTCCTTCTGGAAACCATCTTTATCCTACTGTTTGTCTTTTTTGTGAAAATAGAGCAGCATGAGCAGATTGACCGAGAGTTTGACAGTAAGCCTTTCATCAGCTCATATGCAGGTTAGTAAGTCTGATTTACATTAAAGCTGTGTTATGAATCTGTTAAGGGTTCAAACTTGCATTCATTGTTCAGCTTAAGGATAAACCTGAGATTATTGATGTACACAGAATCATATCACATCATATTTTGTAAACTTATATGTTCATTTCATGTTAATGCATGCTAATGCAATAAAATACTATCACATATTCAGCTCAGAAATTTATTCCTGGCTTTTTTAATAACTTAAACATATTAAAATCAAATGCAAAATCCATATGAATGTAAATGAATATGATTTTACTGTTTTGTCTGCAAATGTGTGCCATGTTGCCGTTGGGGTGTGGAGCCACAACATCTCTGGTTTTTGGTGATAAGAAGCATTTCCCTATTGAAGACTGACCGCCGCTTTGACGGCTATTGGAAATGCAATCTTTTCTACAGAATTCCAAGATATCCATGTGATGATATTCATGGGGTTTGGATTCTTGGCCACGTTCCTTGTCCGATATGGTTTCAGTGGATCAGGGTTTAACGTGCTGTTAGCAGCCATGGCCATCCAGTGGGCCGTCTTGATGAATGGCTTCCTGCTGCCACAACGCCACCACCACAGAAGAGAGATCCACATCAGTATGAAGAGGTACATGCATTACAGGTCTTAGCAGATGCTTTCATACAAAAGCAATACATAATGTGTAAACTTAACAGCTATTCGTCATTACACAGCCTTTATAAATGCTTCCAGTCAGTTTTTCGCACTGAGACAGCACTACTCAGGGTAGTTAATGACCTTCTTATGGCTGTTGACTCGGGATCCATCCGCACTTTAATACTCCTTGACACTCCTTGAAACTATTTTTCACGATATTCTCATCTCACCACTTTCCGTTCTTGGTATTTCTGGAACTGTTCTGTCATGGTTCGTCTCATCTGATCGTCAACATTACATTTCTATCCTTGAGGCTAAGTCCACTACTGCCCCTGTCTCACACGGTGTACCACAGGGTTCTGTTCTTGGGCCTTTACATATTCATTATCTACACACTGCCTTTAGGTCACATTACGTCGTCATGGCTTTAATTTTCATTAAATGTTATGGCATTAGTTATCGGACTGTATGGAGGAAATAAATGCACGGATGACCAGTAAACACTGATAAAATAAATCAACTCCTTGTTTACATCCCGTCTCTATTGACAATATTGATATTGCTGGCTTTTTTGTTCGACCTTCCACCACTGTTAAAAATGAGTCATCCCTCTCTTTCTCCTCTCATTGTCCGGAATATTCCTCATTTACATCTGTTCTTAAATATCAATGATGCTGAGACCCTGATTCATGCTTTCATTGATTACTGTAAGTCTCTCTTTATCAGTTTACCAACTACAACACTCAACAAGCTTCAATACATTACTCTGCAGTCAAAATCCTCCCACATTACTCCTGTTTTACACAGACTACATTGCCTGCCCGTTCGTTTTTGTATTCAATATAAGGTACTTCTCATTATATTCAAAGCCCTCCATGGTCGCCCCCCAGCTGGGTAAGCCATTAGATTGAATATGAAATATTATCATTTAAAAAAAAATCCAAACATTTGCTTTGGTACATTTACACTGAAAAACTAATGAATTTGTACTCATAATCATGACAAGGGCTTACCTTTACTTTTGTTATATACTATAAGATGTTAGGTTTGACAGCACCACTACATCAAATGTTATTTGTGCTCCTCATGTAGTGTGATTGAGGCAGAGCTCTGTGCAGCATCCGCTCTGGTTGCAATGGGAGCGGTCCATGGGAAGACAAATCCTGTCCAGCTTTTACTAATGGCTCTAGTGGAGGTCACTGGATTTGTGATCAGTCAGTGGATCCTGCGAACTCTGCTCAATGTAAGAGAAGTATTACTTTGTTTAATAATAAATTATCACTTACATCCTATTTATACAGTGAGGTAAATAAGTATTTGAACACCCTGCTATTTTGCAAGTTCTCCCACTTGGAAATCATGGAGGGGTCTGAAATTGTCATCGTAGGTGCATGTCCACTGTGAGAGACATAAAATCACAATGTATGATTTTTTAACTATTTATTTGTATGATACAGCTGCAAATTAGTATTTGAACACGTATTTGAACACCTGAGAAAATCAATGTTAATATTTGGTACATATATTTGTTTGCAATTACAGAGGTCAAACGTTTCCTGTAGTTTTTCACCAGGTTTGCACACACTGCAGGAGGGATTTTGGCCCACTCCTCCACACAGATCTTCTCTAGATCAGTCAGGTTTCTGGCCTGTCGCTGAGAAACACGGAGTTTGAGCTCCCCCCAAAGATTTTCTACAATTTTGTCTCTAGTGTCTTTGGACAGCTCTTTTGTCTTGGCCATGTTAGTTTGTTGGATTCTTACTGATTGAATGGGGTGGACAGGTGTCTTTATGCAGCTAACAACCTCAAACATGTGTATCTAATTTAGGATAATAAATGGAGTGGTGTGGACATTTTAAAGGCAGACTAACAGGTCTTTGAGGGTCAGAATTCTAGCTGATAGACAGGTGTTCAAATACTTATTTGCAGCTGTTAAAAAATCATATATTGTGATTTCTGGAATTTTTTTTTTAGATTATGTCTCTCACAGTGGACATGCACCTACGATGACAATTTCAGACCCCTCCATGATTTCTAAGTGGGAGAACTTGCAAAATAGCAGGGTGTTCAAATACTCATTTTCCTCACTGTATATATTAGTTTTTTTAATGCTGTCGAGTGCTGTCAAGTTGATTAATCGCATCTAACATAAAAGTTTTGTGTATATAACAGTATATATATATATATATATATAACAGTATATATATATATATAACAGTATATATATATATATATATATATATATATATATATATATATATATAACAGTATATATATATATATATATAAACCTGTATGTTATATGCGATTAATCACGATTAATCTATTTGACAGCACTCATTTTTATTATCCTCATTTCGAGGTATATTGCATGCCAATTTCAATACAGAAGATTGATTCATTCTGTTGAATTAATCATTCAAAGATTCAATCATAAAGACAGTTTGCTTGTTCCCGAATGAATTGTTACTGAATCAGTGGATCCTGAAAATTCCCAGTATTCCATTCCCATAAATTAATTTTCAAAGATAAACATATCTAGGTACACTGCAAGCCAATTTCAATAAGTTTAACATAAAAACTGCTATATGTTTTCTGCTATCTCTTGCAATTTCAGACCGTAAAAGGCAGAAACATTTACAGACAGACAACTTTGACAATTTTACTTGCAAAGCATTTAAAAATGTATTATTATAATGTGATTTTGTTGGAAATACGCAGTCTTTTTTTATAAATATAAGGACATTTCTGTTAAACCAGCTACATATCTGTAAATTAGGCTACTTTTGTTAGACTTTACACCTACTGTACTAAGAGTGAACATTAGTGCATCTAACATAAAAGTTTGTAAATACACACACACACACAATATGTATTTACAAACTTTTATGTTAGATGCAATTAATCGCAATTTATCAATTTGACAGCACTAATGAACATACTATTTTATTGAGACATATTGAGTATTTTCACACTGTACTAAGGCACTGATTGAAACTGTTCCGTGTTTCAGGCAGATCCACTGTACAGCATCATGCTGCTGCATATCTTCGGAGCTCTTTTTGGTGTGATGGTGTCATGGGTGCTGCACAGAAAGGGAATCAATCCAAAACATGAGAAAGAAAAAATGGATCGTAACACTGGGTTATTCGCAATGTTAGGTGAGTACAATAACCAGTTATCTCTCAAACTCAGATACCTCAAAGCTCTACATTCAGACTGTAACCATGACAGCACATCAGATGATTTAGTGAGGTTCAAGTGATTTAAGTGAGCTTTAAAGATAACCAAGTGAATTTTTACTCAGACTTGTGCTTATTTCATGCATTTAAAACAGATATTTTAAGCTAATTTACTGCTTTAAATCGCTCCATTGGGTGCCATTTTTATTCTTTCAGCAAAGCAAAAAGCATTGTGAGCTTTATAGATCAATAGCACTCAAGCCAGAGTGTGTTATGGACACAGAATATTTACAATTTGTGTGATGCAGGCCTATCATGATTGAGTTGATGTGTCAGCTGTGACAGAAAATGTAGGCACAACACTGATATATTCAATATACAGTGTGTACGGAAAGTATTCAGACCCCCTTAAATTTTTCACTCTTTGTTATATTGCAGCCATTTCCTAAAATCATTTAAGTTCATTTTTTTTCTCATTAATGTACTCACAGCACCCAATATTGACAGAAAAACACAGAATTTTGATTTTGATATATATATATACACCGATCAGGCATAACACTATGAGTGATTAGCACTGATTATCTTTTCTTCACGGCACCTGTTAGTGGGTGGGATATATTAGCCAGCAAGTAAACATTTTGTCCTCAGGAAAGACAATGTTCAGCTGGGATACCTTGGGTCCTGCCATCCATGTGGATGTTACTTTGACACGTACCACCTACCTAAGCATTGTTGCAGACCATGTACACCTTTTCATGGAAATGGTATTCCCGTGGAATGGTTTGAGGAGCACAACAATGAGTTTGAGGTGTTGACTTTGAAATTCACCAGATCTCAATCCAATCAAGCATCTGTGGGATGTGCTGAACAAACATCTCCGATCCATAGGGGCGAGTTACAGGACTTAAAGGATCTGCTGCTACCATCTTGGTGCCAGATACCACAGCACACCTTCAGGGGCCTAGAGGAGTCCATGCCTCGATGAGTCAGGGCTGTTTTGGCAGCAAAAGCGGGACGAACACAATAAAAGGATTCATAATGTTATGCCTGATCGGTGTATATCGCGTCAGTGCAGGTTCGCCAAAAGTGCGCATCGAGGGCCATTTGGGACTGGGCCACAGTTTCTGTGCCCTAAATCGCCCCCTATACCCTCATTTACTATTCCCGCCATAAGTCCTTTAATATAGTGAATGAAAACGAGTGAGTGAACTCAGACACTGAGTACACCAGAAGGGTTGCCGCTTTTGCATAGTTTATGCTTGCTGTTTAATAATTATTTGAAACTTAGCAAACTGGCAGCTCCAGTAAGATGAAAAGGTGTATCTTGAACTCTGTCAAGAAAACTAGCATGAATTAACTTTTTTTTTTTTTTTTATTGAAGTTGCATGACATAAATATACATTTGGTCAAATAATACATATTTTGATCTTGTCCTACAACATCTTTTTTTTCTTCTTTTCCGAGAGAATGAACATTTTTAAATCATTTAATAATCAATCAAAAAATTCATCCATCAATCAATTTATACCTGTATTATATTCTGCTGTAGCCACATTTGATCAGGAGTTTGGAAAATGGAAGGATGGATGATTCAGCTTTTCTGATGCCCTATTTAAGAATATGGGGCGATTTCGGACATGAAATTTGTAAACGAATCGGTTCCTTAGGTTCAATGAATGATTCAGTGAGTAATTTACAAAGACAGTTATTTGTCACCACCTACTGGTGTAACTGTGTTACCCACAGAAAGAGTCACTGAAAATCCCCACCACTGACAGTCTGGAAGAAAGAAAGATGAATGGATTGATAGAAACAGTGGAAAGTCCCAGTGCTGCTTGAAGGTTTTATCACAGCCCTTTTAACGATGCTCACCCAGTCAGATTCAAGGGCCGAAGTGTAATTATTTTATCTCTACATTTTAATTAAATTATGCTCAGGGAACTTCCTCCCTTTCTCTCTTTCTCACAGGAACACTGTTTCTTTGGATATTCTGGCCCAGTTTTAACTCGGCACTGGTGCATCACAGTTGGGAGAGAGAACTGAAGCTCACTGTGATATATGGGACGTATCTGTCTCTGGCCGTCAGTGTTGTCATGGCGATTTCTGTTTCTATGCTCACCAGCTCCAAAGGAAAGATGAACATGGTGAGCGGCTGTAGGAACAAGATTCCCACATAGCAACTCCCTCACAGATTTGAAAACAATCATAATATCTAAACTCACGTCATTAAAAGTAAAATGGGTTGTGAACTCCATTTCATGTTGACTTTGTTGGGGTCCAGTTTTTCAGACAATGGACACATCATGAAGAGTATCATGTTTTACTGCACAGGTTCATATCCAGAGCTCTGCCCTGTCTGGTGGTGTTGCCATTGGAGTTGCCATGACCGCGGTCCACGAGCCGTGGATTGCCATGACGATTGGCTTCTGTGCCGCTCTCTTATCAGCTCTGGGATTCCAGTACATGAAGGTCAAGCCACATCAATCAAAATTATTTCTTATTTTATTCTTATTTTTTAAACTTCACTTTTCTAGAAATTTTCAGAAGCTCAAACTTGAACTTGCTTGACGTGCAAGAACAAATCTTGCTGAAGCTCAAACGTGATGCGTAACACGAGAAAGAACCTCATTGGTTCTTGCTGAAGCTCAAACGTGATGCGTAAAACGAGAATGAACCTCATTGGTTCTTGAAGAAGCTCAAAAGTGATGCGTAACACGAGAATGAACCTCATTGGCTCTTGAAGAAGCTCAAAAGTGATGCGTAACACGAGAATGAACCTCATTGGTTCTTGAAGAAGCTCAAACGTGATGCGTAACAAGAGAATGAACCTCATTGGCTCTTGAAGAAGCTCAAACGTGATGCGTAACAAGAGAATGAACCTCATTGGCTCTTGAAGAAGCTCAAAAGTGATGCGTAACACGAGAATGAACCTCATTGGTTCTTGAAGAAGCTCAAAGCGTGATGCGTAACAAGAGAATGAACCTCATTGGCTCTTGAAGAAGCTCAAAAGTGATCGTAACACGAGAATGAACCTCATTGGCTCTTGAAGAAGCTCAAACATGATGCGTAACAAGAGAATGAACCTCATTGGCTCTTGAAGAAGCTCAAAAGTGATGCGTAACACAAGAATGAACCTCATTGGTTCTTGAAGAAGCTCAAACGTGATGTAACAAGAGAATGAACCTCATTGGTTCTTGAAGAAGCTCAAGCGTGATGCGTAACAAGAGAATGAATCTCATTGGCTCTTGAAGAAGCTCAAGCGTGATGCGTAACGAGAATGAACCTCATTGGTTCTTGAAGAAGCTCAAAAGTGATGCGTAACACGAGAATGAACCTCATTGGCTCTTGAAGAAGCTCAAACGTGATGCGTAACACGAGAATGAACCTCATTGGTTCTTGAAGAAGCTCAAAAGTGATGCGTAACACGAGAATGAACCTCATTGGTTCTTGAAGAAGCTCAAAAGTGCTGCGTAACAAGAGAATGAACCTCATTGGTTCTTGAAGAAGCTCAAAAGTGATGCGTAACACGAATGAACCTCATTGGCTCTTGAAGAAGCTCAAAAGTGATGCGTAACACGAGAATGAACCTCATTGGCTCTTGAAGAAGCTCAAGCGTGATGAATACGAGAATGAACCTCATTGGTTCTTGAAGAAGCTCAAACATGATGAACAAGAGAATGAACCTCATTGGTTCTTGCTGAAGCTCAAAAGTGATGCGTAACACAAGAATGAACCTCATTGGCTCTTGAAGAAGCTCAAACATGATGCGTAACAAGAGAATGAACCTCATTGGTTCTTGAAGAAGCTCAAAAGTGATGCATAACACGAGAATGAACCTCATTGGTTCTTGAAGAAGCTCAAAAGTGATGCGTAACACGAGAATGAACCTCATTGGCTATTGAAGAAGCTCAAACGTGATGCGTAACACGAGAATGAACCTCATTGGCTCTTGAAGAAGCTCAAACATGATGCGTAACAAGAGAATGAACCTCATTGGTTCTTGAAGAAGCTCAAAAGTGATGCGTAACACGAGAATGAACCTCATTGGTTCTTGAAGAAGCTCAAAAGTGATGCGTAACACGAGAATGAACCTCATTGGCTATTGAAGAAGCTCAAACGTGATGCGTAACACGAGAATGAACCTCATTGGCTCTTGAAGAAGCTCAAACGTGATGCGTAACACGAGAATGAACCTCATTGGCTCTTGAAGAAGCTCAAGCGTGATGCGTACGAGAATGAACCTCATTGGCTCTTGAAGAAGCTCAAACGTGATGCGTAACACGAGAATGAACCTCATTGGCTCTTGAAGAAGCTCAAACGTGATGCGTAACAAGAGAATGAACCTCATTGGCTCTTGAAGAAGCTCAAACGTGATGCGTAACAAGAGATTGAACCTCATTGGTTCTTGCTGAAGCTCAAAAGTGATGCGTAACACAAGAATGAACCTCATTGGCTCTTGAAGAAGCTCAAATGTGATGCGTAACACGAGAATGAACCTAATTGGTTCTTGCTGAAGCTCAAACGTGTTGCGTAACACGAGAGTTAACCTCATTGGCTCTTGAAGAAGCTCACGTGATGCGTAACACGAGAATGAACCTTATTGGCTCTTGAAGAAGCTCAAACGTGATGCGTAACACGAGAATGAACCTTATTGGCTCTTGAAGAAGCTCAAACGTGATGCGTAACACGAGAATGAACCTCATTGGCTCTTGAAGAAGCTCACGTGATGCGTAACACGAGAATGAACCTCATTGGTTCTTGCACGTCATCAAACGAACATGCTTGAGCTTCCGTGAGTTGATGAATGTTTAAATGTGAATAAAAGCCTAAATTCTGCATCAAATTACAAAAAACTAGTTAATGCGGCTGTGAGGGTGTTTCTAATACAGCGGCTGTGAGTAACGTTGACATATTTCTCTCCTCTGTATGCAGTTATCAATCACTTTCCACTTTTTTCCTCTTTTTGAAATTTTTTATTTTGCTTTTTGAGAAATGGGAGCTTTGGGAATTTTTTTATGTAGTCTCTCTTTCACCGCGATAGAAGGTTTCCCAACTATGATGACTTCCGCTTCTGAGAAACCTGGAAATGTGAAAAGTCTATGGCAATGAATACCGGCATCAATCAATCAATCAATCAATCAATCAATCAATCAATCAATCAACCAATCAATCAATCAATCAATCAATCAATCAATCAATCAATCAATCAATCAATCAATCAATCAATCAACCAATCAATCAATCAATCAATCAATCAATCCAGTCCATTTTGAATCAGTCTTTGGATGTATGTTTCACTGACTGTCAAGAATGATTCTCTGTTTTGTTCTTTCATTCAGGATCACATGCTGTTTGCTTTTGAGTGTCATGACACCTGCGGCGTCCTCAACGTGCACGCCATACCAGGAATTCTGGGATGGTTCGCTCATTTATTTATACGGCTGGCCAGTAGTGAAAGCACAATGTAAAGTGATTTGCACTTTTATTCAATCATATGACGTGTGTATCCATAAAATGGCATTAAATAAACTATAGAATGATCACAGGCGTAAAACGTGAGCTTTAGATGTTTTAATGTTGATTGTGTTTGTGTTCTCAGAGCTGTGCGGTTTGCTGTGTATCACATCTGTGTTCTCCTCATAACAGTGTGCATGAGTCTGGTGTTGGGCACAGCTACAGGTACACCACTGATGAAGATCTTTAGAGAGACAAATTTAATTTCCTTGTGTTATGAATAAACGAAGATCAGCAAAGCACCTTTTTTCCCCCCGATGCATATATTGATATGCAGTTTTGTCTGTGAGCTAATTTGGATATTCTAACTACAAGTAACTTTGCAACAGCATGTCAACTCTCAGTGTTAATAGACTTTAGTCTGCTTAAAATCTGCTAACACTTAATTCTGATGCACCCCAACAGATACTATAAGTGTGTCAACTTCATTTATATAGCGCTTTTACAAAGACGATTGTTTCAAAGCAGCTTTACAGTATTAAACAGGAAAATATGGCAAAAAAATGTTTTTCAATGTATAAATGTATCATATAGTGATAATGCAGGCAGATCAGAGATATAGTTGATATAGTTAATTCGTTTAGTAATTTATTTTATTTGGATATTTAGTAGAAAATTTAGACCAAAATTTTAGTGTCCCTAACTGAGCAAGCCAAGCCAGAGGCGACAGTGGCAAAGAAACAAAACCAAAAACATGTCAACTTATTCTCTTAACCCACCAGACTACTAATAGTCTAATGAGAGTTAGATGACATGCAGTTAAAAGTGGACCATCAATTAAAAAAAAAGGTTGTGTTTTTATATCACCCTGAATGATTAGTTTTGTGGTTTACTGAGGCAACTTTTTTTTTTAATTTGCAGGACTTTTTCTTAAATGGAGTTTCTGGAGACCCCAGCAGGACAGAAAGTGCTTTGATGACCAGGCATTCTGGGAGGTGAATGGTTTTCGCATCAATTCAAATACGGTGTCTACTATGACTAAATGCCAATCCTTATTTTTGCATTCATCTTTTATCATTTAAAATAAATGGCATTATACTTTTGTTGAGTTAAGAATTGAACCTTAACTTATATTTCAAAACATGTTTATGATTGCTACTTATGTATTTCTTTGTCTTGTAGTTTCCACATTTGGTGGTACATAAATGAAGAAGTTGTGGACACGTCGAAAAGAGAACTCCAGGCATAAATGCATGAATTTACACTGCCCGGATGAAAAAAGTCACTGTTTGGATTTAAAAAGAGCAAAATGCTTGAGGGTCAATGATTGGATCATTATTGCAGTGATTGTTATGTTTCTAGCATGCTTTATATTTGGCAACATTTCTTCCAACCCTATTCGATGGAGTGTAGCTTTTAATTTCTTAAGCAATCATGTAGGAAGACACATCATGGCCATATTATAGGATGGCAATGTCAAGATTCATCAGGCTCAAATTGTGAAAGAATGATTGGGAGGAGCATGAAAACGCATGAATTGGCACCTCTGAGTCCAGACTTAAATTCACTGAAAGTTTTTGGGAGTGCTGGAGGAGACTTTACACAGTGCTGGACTCTTGCATTGTCAAAACAAGACCTTGACCAAAAATGTATGCACCTCTTGATGAAAATAAATGTTGTGATGTTATTTCCATCAAACAGTGCATATGTTTTTGGTCGCTTTCCTATTTAAATCCAAACAGAGACTTTTTTTGGCTGGTGCGGTGTGTGTGTGTTTAAGAAGTCAGAGGTTGCTTAAGTAAACAATTTACAATATAAATGTCCTCAAATGGAAATCAGTATGTTTCTGACTGACAAATCATACAAAACAACAACGCCTAAGAAATGTCCAAACCCGTGGAAATTAAGGCTGGATTCAATTACTTCAGTGGAAGCAAAACACAGAGAAGAGTTTGTTTCATGATGATAAACTGATATGCCACACCACCAAATCATTTAATATATAACCTGATGTCCATAAACATGTTATTTGTCTGTATTTGAATATAGTAAAAAATAAAAAGACTGGCTATGCACATATTTACAATAATTTTATTCATTTTAAACCCACAGTTGAATGAAGTTTAGCTACGTTTTGTCAAAAAGAGAGACATGGATTACATTAAAATGTTACATTCTTTTAGCATGTAGAAATCACAGAATCTCTTATGTCAGTTAACAGACGAGTCAAAATCTATGACTGACGTCACCTTGTTCTCCCAAAACCACTGAAATAACAAGAAATTGTGCTTTTTTAAAAACATTAACATTACATACAACTCCCACATGCCCAAGCATACACATAGAGAGTGACTTTAATGTTCCAGAACACAGAATATATGATCAGGGTTCCCACAGTCGAGAAAAATGCTGTTCGTTTCTAATGATTGCACAGAAATTAAATGCTTCTTAAAAAAAGAAAAAAGAAGGTTGACAGTGAACGTACATGTTTCTGCTAAAGCTCATCTCTAAGAAACTGCTCTTGCTCAGTGCAATCTCTGTAAAACTATTTTAAAAAATCTGTAATAATGAATGACTGGAAAAGGTGTGGGAATCCATAACATAATATATAAAAATCTTCCAAAAGAAAGACTATAGAATACAGCGCTGATGTCAACTGACTGAAGGTTGAGCTAATATGACAGTACGTTGGTCTGACCGAACGTGAAATTTCAAGAGATTATGCATGAAAGTGATCCGACAGATACAAATTTGGTGGCTTATGTAAAAAAGAAAAGACCTGTATTTAAGGATAGAAACTCAGTGAGGCTGAATGTTTTGGTAGCTCATTTTGGTTAATAAACGATTCTGCTCAAAAACTCTCCCTGTTGCCGTCGTATAATATCACGTTACTATATTTAGCAAATCAATGTTTTCTTTCCTTTTGAGATCTCTGGGAAAGCCAGGCTGAAGATATTAGCTCTTATTGTGCACTTTGAATCTAAGAATTCTGCAATTTCAGTGTTATATCATTGCATACATATAGTTCATTTTATTATAAACGCAGAGTGAGGTCAAAACGTGTCCATTTTGACTGCAGAGTCAGGATTTGATTTGCATTTCACTTGTGTGCACCCATTGTGGTCACACAGGAAACAAGACAAAGAAAGGAAGAAGGAATATATTAAAGAACAGGAGTCGTCTGAGGGGTTGAAAAAAGGAGAGAAAGAAATGGTGAGTGCAAATAAGCAGCAATAAGTACAGAGGAATTGTGTGATGATGGACTGTGGGATTTGATTGAAGGAAATGGAGCTTCACTGCCAGAGGTCCTCAGTTCGGCCAAACTTGAACACCAGACCACTGCAAGAGTGAAGGAGTATGACAAATCAGATTGTTTTAGAATTTGCAGAGTAATTTATTATAATTTGCATGAATGCTCAAAATCTCAGACCTCTGGCGTAGGCAATTACAGGCTAGGCAGTAGTTCATATATTCATGACATGTTCAAAATTATTTTAATGAACTTTTACAAGCCATTGGGCTTCGTAAAAGTATTCTGATGGTAATTTAAATGTCTTATGACTAACAGATGTTTAAAAGCATCAGTAGAAAATTCAGGTTCATTCTGTTTAAATCAGTTGAAAATGTCCATTCCAATAGATTTATGGAAAATTATTTTAATAATTAATTTGTGTAATCAATGACTTACAAATATTTACTGAAGTCTCCACATGAAATTTTACACACAGTAAATTGTTTTAGTAAAAATATAGGTTATACAACTAAAATATAGGTATAATATTGCACATAATTTATTAAATATCCTTGGGACATTTTTTTTTTTACTGTATTTTACTTCTTAAACATTCTGAAAAAGACAGTAAACATTCAAAAAAGACAGTAAAGACATTGATAATGATACAAAATATTCGCATTTCAAATTCTGTTTGATTTCAAAATTGTTTTCAGCATTGATAATAATATTAAATGTTTCTTGATCAGCAAATCATCATATCAGAATTATTTCAGAAGGATCATGTGACACTGGAGTAATGAAAAATCAGCTTTGATCACAGGAATAAATTACAATTTTACAGTAATCCTGATTTTAGATCAAATAAATGCAGCCTTGGTGGACATTAAAGACTTAAAATCTTATCAACCACAGGCTTTTGGCAATCTATATATTTATATAGTGTGTATATTGTGAAAATACTCAGGTAAGAAAAAAATTAAGAATTCAAGGAGGAATTATACGCAAATTCAAAAATAAATTGGCAGGTGCTCGATCAAATAAAGCACTTAACTAAAAATAAACGAGAATCGGCACACGGCCACTGCTACTCCCGTTTCGAGTCGACCCAAAGGGACTTCAAAATAAATCACAAATGTATATAATAAAGTATCAATAAACAGAAAAAGGTTTATAAAAATATTTTTTAGATAAGAAAAAAGGGCAATAAAAAAATGATATCACCCAGCCCTACAGCGACACATCAAACCTGTTGTGATGTGAGATTCTGTTCTCCCAATTCCCAAACTTACCCAAAGAAGATGAATGCATTTTGGAAGAATACCGCAATACCAGGATATACTGCCAGTTCCTTCTTGTCTGTTTATTAATAAAAAAAGAAAGAAAAACTTAATCAGAAACTACATACAAGCAGAAACTTGAATCATTTTTCTATTTAAAAAAAAATCTTATTCTCTTACCAGTCACAACAAAACCACCAAACAGAATCCACATAGAGGCGATGAGAGACCCGAACGCCAACATGAACCCGATGAAGAGCCAAACTCTGGCACCTACACATAGACACACATTAAGAGTTTGGTTCCATTAAAACGAACCCTGGTGCGATTGCTCTGTTGTGAACGCTGAACCCTGGTGCGCACCAAACAAGCGGACCGAGACGGCTGAAAAGATGGTCCACTTCCAAACAAACTCTGGTGCGGTTTGACTGAAATATGAATGCAACACGGACCAAAGACGTGTAAAGAAACCAAGAACAGGACACAATGTCACAAGACGTGACCCTAAAAAGGACAGAACACCTGTTTTTCCTCATCATAGTCGTGATGTTGCCCATCACAGTTGTCACAGGTGTCAGAACCGCGTCTTCTCGCAGAAGATCTTTGTTTGTGTGTGTGACAGAGGGATTCCTGACGCTGTTCTTCATGTGTTCTCAGCTGGACAAAATACCATCATATGTAGCTAAACGCATACAACAAACACATTTATCCCAGCACACAGCATTGTTTTGGATGTTTGTTAAAGTCCCACTGAACCGGAAGTAGTAAGTGAGTTTTCTTCAGTGCTGTGACGTATTTCCAGGTGAAACGGAATATTGAATAGCAGGCAGGGTTTTACTTCAGCGCTCCTCCTCTCCATCTCTCGCTCGTAGCAGAGAATGGTTACACATTTTCAAACCTAAGCCATCAAACTGACATCATCTGAGAAGGAACGCCGTTTCCAGACCGGAAGTAACTTTTCAGACTTTGATTAAAGATTACAGCGTCAAACTATTTTTTTTCTGTGTATTAACTTGCACGGATTAATTGTTCACCCTAAGACCTGTAATATGTGCTTACAAGGTAAATAGGGTCAATTTAGATTTCATGGGGACTTTAAGGTCAACCGCAAAATAGTTATTTTTGTATCTTTAGGTTCGGTATTAAAAATGACAGTGTGAACACTAAGCGAACCAGGACTAAAAGAACCAAGGCCCTGTTTAGACCTGGCATTAAGATTCGTTTTGGTGGATCGGATCACAACTGGTAAATACAGGTGTAAATGGGGCCCAAGAGAACCGAAGTGTGAACACACCCTAAAAGCATTTTTCATTCATGTTGTATTACAATAACAAATCCTGACATGAATGCAGCACTTACCAGTCTGTCCCAAGCAGCCCTCGCTGTAGCTGTCTCCCCTCACCTGCCCATTTGACACTGCATTGATCCTGCATTCAAACAAAGACCTTTTAAACAAGTCATTTGACTCATTTGCCATCTTTGAAATGCCTCTCGGGCAGCTACAGTAATTCAGTCATGTGCAGCTTCTATCTCTTTGTATGGGGAGATCAAATTCTCCAAAGCTGTTCTCTAAGCTTACAATGAAATTTCATATTTGAAATCAACAATGGAGTCTGACAACAACAGTCTCAAATCATGACAAAAAAAAACAACAACAACAACTGCATTTGAAGTCATAAGCGCATGTTTCAGAACACTTTCTCCCATTCGTTGTAATACGAGTGCAGTGTCTTTGTTAATCTAAAGTCTGATTGAAATCTACAGAAAGTGAAACTCAACAGGCAGTCATGGTGACGGTAGTCATAGCACAGCCCTGCAGTTCAGTCAAGGCTAAACAACAGGAAGAAAGATTTGGGACAGCTCAAATTATGTTACAAAGTCTGTCTGGGTGGACACAATAAAATCAAGTGCTCCCTTCATTAGAGGAAGCACCAACAGGAAGAGAGAATCTATACAGGTGTAACTCACATGAGGAAGGCTATAGTCGCTATAACCCCACAGGTATGATAAGCATGGTGGAACTCATTCTCTTTAGGGTACATTATCGCTGCATCGATGATGATCCACCAGCCTGTGAAAAACTGCACGTGTGCACAGTGTGAAAAGAAAGATCATTTGTTTGGGAATACTGGATTTTTGTGATAAAGTGCAGAGGACACAGGATTTATTTGACATTATCAGGAGGACATACCAGAACTCCGGCTGCGATGGAGGCGATGGTGTTTCTCTTCTCACCCCAATCCACATTACACTCGCAATCGCCACATCTGATCCCATCCAGAAACCCTGACATGCTTCTGATTTCACCTGATCATTCAAAGAAATATGGTTCTGTTGAAATGTTGTGGTAGTTTTTCTAGAGACTAATTCATGTGCTGTCAAATCGATTAATTGCATCCAAAATAAAATTTGTGTTTACATAATATGTGTGTGTGTACTGTGATAAAGTATTATGTATTTTTGACCACACACAAACACACACACATATATATATATATATATATATATATATATATATATAAGAAATATATGCATGAATATACTGTATACATATTTATATAATTTATAAATATAATATTTTCTTAATATATAAAAGCATGTGTGTGTACTTATACGTAATAATTATACACAGTACACACATTTATGTAACACAAACTTTTATTTTGGATGCGATTGATCACAATTAATCGATTGACACTAATTTTCATATTGCGTGAAGAACAGGTTAATTTATCTTATGCTTATATCCAAAGTGAATAGCTTTGAATATCCAGCTATAGTATCTTTCTATATTTGTATTTTTGTGGAAACCATGTAACAGTAACATTATAACGTTTGGGAGAAGTTTAAAGAAAAATGTATAGTTTTATTCAGCAAGGATACAAAAAAATAATCAAAAAGTGCCAGAAAAACATTTATAATGTTAAAAAAGTTTCTATTTTAAATAAATGCTGTTCATTTAAACTTCCTATTCAGGAATAAATAACATTTTAAAATAAATTCTAATAGAAAACCGTAATTTTAAATTGTAATATTTCACAGTATTACTCTTTTAACTGTATTTCTGATCATGACTAAGACTGAAATGAGTGCTTACCAAATCATTTTAGCAGCAATCATAATAAATGTGCAACGCTATTTTTATTTAGAGAGTAATAAATTCCGTTGCTACTGCGCAAATGCGGCGCAGCATCACTGACTGCGCACACGCAGAGCACACATGATCCCCCTGAACCAAACACAAATAACACAAAAGGATTTCCATTTGTCATGTTTGCGAACAAAATCTAAATATTAACATTAGCGATATTTAACAGAGTACTTCAAAACTACGTTTCCGCTCAATTTCGGACGAAGACGTCGAGTGTTAATGCTGTAAACATGTTTGATCTCTCATGTCCGGATGATTTCCAACCCATATTTGCTACATCACTGTTTATATAAAGTATAGCGGATAAATGAAAGCACAGTGATGGAGAACATATCATGAATGATCACAAGGACTCATTCTCTATAGCACAATAAATTCTTACCTGCACTTTTCTAGAGTTTTTCTTTTGGTTCGCAGTAGGTGGAGATACACTCCGCAGTCTTCCGTCTCAAACAGTGGCTCTGAGCCGCGCATGCGCAGTGCGCTCTCCATCATCCTGAGCACATTCTATCAAACAAAATGTGCACTCACTAAAGATTTTACACCTAAATATGTGAACATACTTCT
Organism: Gobiocypris rarus; assembly: GCA_023029165.1. NCBI lineage: Eukaryota > Metazoa > Chordata > Actinopteri > Cypriniformes > Gobionidae > Gobiocypris > Gobiocypris rarus. The sequence goes on along the minus strand of CM040927.1, from coordinate 35,453,907 downwards.
GTTAAAATTACAAGAAAAGAACGTTTTTAAAGAAAGGTGTTAGAAAAAGCTATTCCACGTGGAGCGAGTCGCCCCCTGAAGGGCGCCCATGTTGACATCACATGACCAGCTGGTCGTGCATTTCTTTCTTTTTTTGGTAAATTACTCTTAAATGTAGGTCTAATTTATTGTTAGCTTCAACATGATTAGATTAGATTACTGTAGTAATTACTGTCTCTCCCTAAAAAAGTATTGCATTACTAATTACTTTCTAAATCCCATATCAACGACCTCGACAAGTTGAAAAATACAAGGATAAAAGACATGAAACTGCTTTTGCTCTGAAAAAAATTAAGAGACCACTTAACATTGAGAAATGTATGGAATTGTTTTTATAGTCTATACAATACTTAAGTAACTGTAATTAAATTACAGAAAAATTATCCTAATCCTTTACTTTCAAGGGGAAATTAAAGTAATCAATTACTTAAGTAATAAATTACACCTAACACTGCTAATACCAGAACTATTACTTTATAACAGTCAATGCTCAAGGTGCTTTACAAAGCATAAAAGCACACTGAAAAAAAGCAAGCAAACCAAAAACATTCCACATAGTAGTACCGTGAAATGTTTCCATTCAACATACATGCACACATATCTTACTATATCTTGTAAACACATACATTACAGAAAATGTGAAGAGAACAGAAAACGACTCTTTTGCAATACCTATAAAGAAACCGTCTTCTTACCTGGAAAAACTGAACTAAAACTGTTTAAGACTATGCAACTTATAGTTTTTTCAAACAGTAAATGCAGTAATTCATATAGTACAGTATGTAAATGCTTTATAATATGTTTTTTATTAGTGGTGCTATTGTTGATACTTAGTGTTCTGATAAAACGCCTAAATATTAAACTTATTGCTTGTACCGTTTTGCTTGTGTGTGATAAATGACATATAAAATCGTGTAGCTTGCTGAGGAGAGAGATGCGAATGCTTTTCTTATCTATAAGACTTTCTCAACAAAAAAACGAAGATAGGGATTATATTGAGTGACGAGAGTATCAAAGTAAACACCCACAACACCATATCATCATAGTAACGCTCTAGGGTCTGTTTATAAATAATTTAACACTCCAGTTGTCATAAAGCCCTGTGCCATATGCTACTTTAAATATTACCAGAGTGATCAGAATCATGTAATTAATTTAATTTTCACGAATAAAAGACATTTAAACCTTGTAATCTCCGCTCTCAGTGACTTCATAAATGCCAAACGGAGCTAAAATCAACATGAAGGATCACCATGCATTTTCTCGCTTTAAATCAAATCAAGCAGTCACACTTGGTTTACTTGAATCTTACAGACATTTTATTATTCACTTCTCAGATTCTATTGATATAACATATGCTGCCTATAGTGGTTGTTAGTTTTGCACCTGAAATATCCTGTAAAACCACAAAGGAAAATGACGAGGACTCAAACTCATCTGCCCACAAACACCACCATGAAAAGATTAACAGGTCACAACTGATTAATACAGCATAAATCTTGAGTATGACAGTCTGAAAAGTTGATTACATGTGATTAAATATTCTATAATATGTAAAAATTACAGGATGGAACAATGCGATTAAAAAACTGAGTAAAAAAGTGGGGGGAAAAAAGACTTGCTGGAGACTACATTAAGTGGTAAGGATGGGTATGTGGTTTGGTTTTTTCCCCTTAAAGGACTCCAAGCAGTTTGAGAGCCACAGAGATAGAGAGCAGAATGACTCCAAACAGCCCGATGTATCCGTACGCACCTTGCATCCTCTTAGCAGGATCTGAAACAGAGAAATGACACTAGTTGAGCCACTGAGGGCTAAATCTCATATAATGTTTGAAAGAACAAACTAAACACAAGTATACTAATGTACCCTCCAAAAGGTTTGCAGACAGACTTCATTGTTTTATGTAATAGTTTTATAAAAACACTTCTAACATTTTTTTCTTCTAAAAAAGTTAATGCATTAACTTTTATATTGGCATCTTGCGAATGTGTAAAGCAATTCAAAATGCTTTAAAGGGTTAGTTCACCCAAAAATTTTATTAATGACTCATTCCACACCACCATAAGAGCGTTTTCATCTCTGGAAAACAGTTTGAGATATTTTAGATTTAGTCCGAGAGCTTTCTGTTCTTCCATTGAAAGTGTATGCCCACTCTACAGTCCGTGTCCAGAAAGGTGAGAAATAAGGTATGAAAAACAACATCAAAGTAGTCTATGTGACGACAGTGGGATAGTTAGATTCTTTTGAAGCATCGACAATACATTTTGGTCCAAAAATAACAAAGACTACGACTTTATCCAGCATGGTCTTCTCTTCCATGTTTGTTTTCAATCCGCGGACAAAGATTCGAACGGTTATGAATCAGCGTATTGATTTGGATCGCGTGTCAAACTGCTGAAATCACGTGATATTGGCGATCCAAATTCTGAATCGATTCACTGATTCATAACCGTTCGAATCTTTGTCCGCGGATTGAAAACAAACATGGAAGAGAAGACAATGCTGGATAAAGGCGTAGTCTTTGTTATTTGAATGATCCAAAATGATCCTAACTAAAGATGTCTGATGTCACCTATGGACTACTTTGATGATGTTTTTATTACCTTTCTGGACACAGACTGTATACCGTGCATACATTCAATGGAGAAACAGAAAGCTCTCGGACTAAATCTAAAATATCTTAAACTGTGTTCCGGAGATGTTAGACGACATTAGGGTGAGTAATTAATGACATAAACTCATTTTTGAGTTGAACTAACCCTTTAATATACAATCTATAATTGAATGCACAAATAAATGCTATGCTTTTCACATTTGTACAGTGCTTTCACATTCGCGATACCTTCTGAGAAACATTTGAGAATTGCTGCAGGCTTCTATATGTGCAGTGTAAAGACTTACCAGCCGTGTAGTAGCCCCAGGCATAAGAGAATCTGCTTGTAACCCAGATGACTCCTAACACAGAGGCAACAAGCTGATATGGGAGATAAAACATGGAAGATAAACAGAAGTAAACTGGGTGAGAGGCTGTTCATATGAGAGAAGAAGAGCACATGAAAAGAGACTAGATGAACATTTACATAAATTACAATTAAAAGAAACATTTTAAACTCACAAACGCAAATCTTTTAACAAAACAAGATTCTTTTAGACCAATTCTCCCAATTTCTTCTCTGATATGCAAGACTGACAGCGTCTAAAACTAAGTTCAAAACTGTCAAAATAATAACTTCACTGAAACAGATTTGACAAAATGCCCACTAGAATGTAAAATTTGAGGTATTCCAGGGCATTCTGAAAAAGTAATGATCTTCACCAAATTCCATTAAATCTATTTTATTAACGTAGCCCATGTATTTTGTTTATACACCAATCAGGCATAACAATATGACCTAATATTGTGTTGGTCCCCCTTTTGTTACCAAAACAGCCCTGACCCGTCGAGGGGTGGACTCCACTAGACCCCTGAAGGTGTGCTGTGGTATCTGGCACCAATATGTTAGCAGCAGATCCTTTAAGTCCTGTAAGTTGCGAGGTGGTGCCTCCACGGACCGGACTTGTTTGTTCAGCACATCCCACAGATGCTCGATCGGATTGAGAACTGGGGAATTTGGAGGCCAAGTCAACCCCTCAAACTTGTTGTGCTCCTCAAACCATTCCTAAACCATTTTTACTTTGTGGCAGGGCGTATTATCCTGCTAAAAGAGCCATAGCCACCAGGGAATACCATTTCCATGAAAGGGTGTACATCGTCTGCAACAATGCTTTGGTAGGTGATACATGTCAAAGCCCATGGATGGCAGGACCCAAGGTTGACAATTTGGCCCTTGTCAAACATGCTCAAATCCTTCCACTTGCCCATTTTTGAGGACAAATAGTTTACTTGCTGCCTTATATATCCCACCCACTAACAAGAGATAATCAGTGTTATTCACGGTCATAATGTTATGCCTGATCGGTATATGATATATATATATATATGTGTGTGTGTGTGTGTGTGTGTTTCAGGAAATACCCCATATACTACATGATAACATTTTTACAGGTAACTTAAACCGAAAAAATAAAATACAATATTAAAAATCACATTTACAGCATTCTAATGTCACACAGCTCTGATACTCACAGGATACTCTAATGCAGCAATAGTCTGGAACACCAGCCACTGTGGATACACCTCCAGTGTGTTCTGGTGCGCTCTCTGAATACAGTTGAAAACTTGCTCCTTATCACTGTACATGGTGGGATACTGTACACAAAACACGAGAGGAGATATGTTAACAAAAGCCATTAAACATGCATAAATCAGAAAGCACCGTTAACTACGCATCAGAATAAATTCGGGAAATCTAATATTACGGATTTCTTGTGAAGCCTTATCGTACCTTTATCCCATACTTCTTTCTTGCAGCTCCAACTTTGACCCCGAGATACGCTAACATGACAAAACTATACATGTATGTAAAAATCGCATAGCCAAAGTTGGCCTGTAGCACGTTCTCAATCGCCATTTTCAAATGCACTAGTCAGGAGTTGTCTCCGCAAGCACAAGATATTCTCCTTTAGTTAGAGAGAAAAAAATGCTATATCATGCAGCAGCTACAGCTCACGTAACCGTGAGTTTATTTGTGTTAAAGGCGAGTTCACTGTTGAACCAGGTAAATCTCGCGATAAAACACGAGCTCTCGAGAGACACTTTTAATGTAACGATACTTGTAAATGTATAAATAACACGATGAAAACATTATATATGAAAGCATTTCTGAAAGCTTTTCCCTGTTGGGAAAAATCCAAAGCGACTGCTGAAAAAAAAAAAATCACATATAGATGGAAGCAATATTGAGCATTAATAGATGTATTTATCACTGAATGTGAACTGATTGTTTTAAGTCAACTGTTATCGTGAGTTACTCTTGCTAATGCTTTGTTTTCGTAGGTTTGATTGATCATGAAGTTAAAAGCCTGGTCGTGAGGGTGGGAAGTTAATGTACTAAAGTGAGAAGAAAAAAAACCCCGTTTATAATAAAAAATACTAAATAATGGTTCATGACTATGGTGGATTTATTTCCAAGTGTTTTTTTGTTTTTGTTTTTTATTGCAAGAAAATAAACACAACTGAATTGACATACATTAACATAAAATTAAAAAGAAAAGAAAAAATGTTTTCCAAGTGGTGCTTCTCGAATTTTCTAAATCCCGGATGACGTCAGTGGGTCTCGTTTGAAAAAAGCAACACGGTCTGCACACGAGCCACTTCACGCTGCACCACTCGCGAGACAACGACGTTTGGTACAGAGCGCTGCTGACTACCCAGAAATACCTTTTGTTTCGAGATATTGTCCTTCCACTAAAAAGAAAACGACACGAGGGAATAAACGTTTGTTTATTTCACAGCTTTTTGTGTTGGAGTTCAAATCATTTTCAGTTTGGAGATCGCTCGAGGCGTACGTTATATCGCGTGAACTAGAGGGTTTTCCTCATAAAGTCTTTTTGTTGGATCGAGTCATTTTGACGGTAAGAGCTAAATTTTGCTTATAAAAGTCAATATATGTATTTAATGTTATTTATACACAGTACTTTAACGTTATTTTTGATATATCTACTGCTGAATTAGCAATACGGTAATAGTGAATATTAGAACGTGAAAGACATTTTTAACGTAACAGTTAGATGTTTTACATTATAGATTGTGACAATTGGATTCTATCACAGTGATGATAAATTAACGTTGGTTAATTATTAGTGTTTTTCAGTTTCTCACGGAATGTTCTAGATTCGAGATTGTGTAATTTGATTGACAGGAGGGGGCGGAGACTGTTACACAACGTCACCTGACCTACTTTCAGTTCCAGAACATTCTTTCTTTGCTCATTGCTGCTAGCTTTATTGTTGCCGTCGTCAGTTTTCATTAGAAAATTAATGTCCCAAACTATTATTTGAATATACGTTTAATGAATAGATATCAACATACGCCTGGTTCCGTTATTTAAAGACATTTTTTTTTGTATTATCGTTTCTGAAGTGTTGGGTTTAAATATGCCCATAAGGCTTTAAACGAAACGTTTAAAATACATTTCCAAAACAAAAATGTATGTATATATAAATCTTTTTTTTGGAATAAAGTTTTCTATAAACCAAGCAAATGATCTTTGAACAAACCACTCTGTAAAAACCTTCAGAATATACAAAGGAATAATTTGCATAGGAAAACCTTGGATAGTTTGGTGCAGTCTTAAAAACGTGTATTAACTGAAATCTACAGACACAAATACATGACGTGTAATAAAATAATAACTTAAATGTGGGATTTTTTTATTTATTTTATGTTTTCTTTTCACCCTGAAAGAAGCAAAATAAACAAATCTCACTAAAATTGACTAGTGCATGAAAATGAATGCGGAAAAAGTGATCAGAATAGTTTTCGACAAATGATAATTTTATGGGAGATGTACATGCATCAAGGTTAACACATCATAAAAAAACATGGAAATGTCAGGGAATTTTAAAATAGCGATTTCAGGACCCCCCAAAAATTGAACATTAATGGATGTATTTATCACTGAATGTGAATGAATTGATTTACTGTTAGTTAATGAGCAACATCTAATGCTTTGTGTTTGTAGGTCTGATCATGAAGCAGGAAGCCAGCCCCAGGCGTGAGCGTGTGAACCTCATCTTTGATCAGGAAGCTCCATCCGGTCGCAGCTCCTCTCGCTCCAGCAGCAGCAGCAGCAGCAGCGACAGCTCGTACTCCAGCAGCAGAGGGAGCCGCTCCTCCCGCAGGTCACGGAGCTCATCCTCTGACAGCTCATCCTCTTCCTCACGCTCCAGCTCCCGCTCCCGCTCCCGCTCTCGTCCGCGCTGCTCGGGCCGCTCACGCTGCCGCCACAGACACTATTCTCCTCCTCGCCGCTACCGCGCTCGCTCTCGCTCCTACAGCCGTACTCCAGAGTTTTCCTCCCACCGCAGGCGCTACCACCGCCGCAGTCCATCTCCCTACGGCTACTCCAGACGCTCCAGGCGTTCTCCAACCCGCTCTCGCAGTCGCTCTCCAGTCTACTGGAGGGGCAGTAGGTTTGTGGGGCGGTACCGGTGCCGTTTCTCCCGCTCACCCCAGAACTTCAGAGCATACAGAAGCCGGTCTCGCAGCCGTGAACGCTCTGCCATCCGCCTCAGCCATGAGGGTAAGATCAGCCTCACTTTATTTTTAAATATGATCCATGCGAGATAAAAACAGAATTCTAATAATCAGCAACTATTTTTATTTATTTTTTAAGCAGTGTAGTTGGGCACAGTAGTTAATAATGGTGACCAATGACTTAATTTATACAATTTTAATTGGCATCTTAAAATCTCCCACAGAGAAAAAGTATCTGTTGGATGTTGCCAAAGCAAATGCTGCCAGGATTCTGGGAGTGCAGAACTTAGAGCTGCCAGCTAGCCTGAAGGAGGAGGAGGAGAAGAGATCTTCATCAGATAAAGAGGAAAGGGTGAGGGCTGACCTGGCACCACAGAGGACACTTGTACAGGTGAGCCTCACACACACACACGACTGCCGATGTGTTACTAACATACACCCAGTGTTAGAATTGTGTAATTTTGCATGAATGTCCCGAAAGGTTTACAGAATTTCAGCTAAATTTTTCAGTAAGATTCTCATCTGTACTTGTTAAATCTGTGATCTCGGGACGTTGACTAAACCATTGAAACGCGTCTGTTTAAAATGTGATTGCGCCCTGTGTTTACCCAACCTGGGTCACCCTGTAATCTGTCTCCTCAGACATGAATGATTTTGCCTGATGGATTTAATGGAATGATGAACAGCTCATGTCCGGATTAGGTAACGGTACACGTTAAAGAGTATGTGTGTGTGTGTGTGTGTGTGTGTGTGTGTGTTTGTGTGTGTGTGTGAGTGTGTGAGAGTGAATGAGCACATGGCTATTATTCCTCTCACTGTATTGAGGAGCTGCATTTAGCTTCAATTGCTTTGTTTGTTTTTTTGTATCGTTTCTGTTCCTGTAGAGCTGAAACTCCTCCACCCTTTGGACAAAGAGGGAGAGAGGGGGAGGTCACATGACTTGAATGACACCAGCTTTAAGTCTTATATGCACAACTGCAAAGGTTAAGTAACCGTGTATGTCAGCGGTAGCCTCGTTTGGAACAAAAACAGACCACATGCATTAGACTGATCACGCATAGAGCTGAGAAACTTTCAGCCACAACAGCACATGTACGAATAGTTTGTGGTCAGTAGAATGTTTTTTTTCAAAGACATTAATACTTTTATTCAGCAAGGATGCAATCAATTGATCAAAAGTGACAGACATTTATAATGTTACAAATGGTGTTCTTTAAAACTTTCTATTAATCAAAGAATCGCGGTTTCCACAAAAACATTAAGCAGCTCAACGTTGATGCTAATCAGAAATGTTTCTAGTAATCATCACAGGAATAAATTACATTAGAAAGTATATTAAAACGGAAGTTATATTAAAAAAGATCGCTGACTGTTTTACTGTATTTTTGATCAAATAAACGCAGCCTTGTTGAGTATGAGACTTTTAAAAACATAAAATACATATATATTTCTGACCCCAAACTTTTGAGCAGAGGTCTACTTTAATGCTTTTAGAGCTACAGGAAATGACTTGTGTGTGTTGATGGTTGAACTGGGTTGTCATTCACCAGAATCTTCCTCTGTTCAGCGTGTGTGAAGACCAGACAGAGCTTACTCTACAGTGACGGATGGGGGTTTGGAAACATACTCATCAATTAATCATTTTTTGGCTTTGTTCATAAGCAGCAAAAATCCTAATAATTTATTTGACCAATTCAAAGCTGTTTATTGGCTTGTATAATGCAAAAAATAGATTAATAAGAATTTTTTTTTTTACAAAGGCATCAATGTGTAAAATTAAACTTTTGGATATTGTGTATTTGGTTTTTGACACATTTATTCACATGAAGTGTGAAAACTTTAGATGCTGCAGATGCATACATCTGTAAATTGCGATGCCTTAGGAGTCTTTACTTAGAAAATGGCAATGTAGACAGACAGTCTGGGGCAAAAAAATTAAAATGGGTGCAGTGTGAACAAAGCCTTTATGTATAGATATTCATTTTTGCTTGTAAAAATAATATTGAAAATTTAAGCTGGTATTACGCCATGGTGAATAGTGTTTTTGATGTCAGACTGATAAGAAGGGCCACACTGGCATTACAGTCCCTTCAATTTGCTGCTTTTGCATGACTTGAGCCCAAGACGAGGGTTTCTTAAAATCATGTGACACTGAAGTGAGGTTTATATCAAGCGACAGTGTGGTCAATATTCTTTTCCCCTTTTTGTTGCCTTTAGGTAAACGGTGTTTCCACTGATGATGGTGAGGCAGATACTTCTCAGACGTCACCCAAGAGAAAGCCAATTACCTTCAGCCTCAATGTAAGTTCATGAAACCGTAGTCAAATGTGATGATTGGGAGAACATACTGAAATATTAAAGTTGATCGTACCTCTTTTTATTCACAGAATGCCGTTGCCAAACCTTCAAGCAGCCCGACGCTCCATGAGAGTAAGGTAACGTCAAGAGCCGACAGCGTGGCGGAAAGGAAGCCATATGGACAGTGGCTCCCCATCAGCAAATCCTCTTCTAAATATAATAAACGCTGAGATTCATCAATGGTGTAAAAAGACTGTAAATAGTGTAAATAGTTTGTGTAGTGAACACTTGGGTCGGGGTGGGTGAGTAGGGAGCATTCTGAATTCATCACAAATATTTTCTTTCAGATATAAAGTTGGTTTAATTGGAAGAAGGCAAGAAGATGTCAAAAAGGTGGGAAATATTGTGTACATATTGGTGTTTTTGTGCTGTATAGTGGATGTTTCTCAATAAAGAATGCAACAAAAAAAATCCTGGTGTGTACATTTTCCCCCCAAGAACTGGTTATGAATGATTATTTCCAATTAGTTGAAAGTTCACAAACAACAATACAATCCTCATGTGCAAACTGGAGATGCATTATGATCTGATATAAATGCCCATATATCTCACCAGGACAAACCACTAGATTAATATAATTACATTAGTATTATCTGCTACAGCATTTACAGAATTGCTCACTCACTTTTATCACAAAGAAGATGATAATGTTGGGTGAGTGACTTGAACATAACCTAGAACATATAGAATACATTTATGTTTTATATATAATTTATTTATAAGGATATTATGGCTATCTTTAGGCAGTTTTTGCAACATTGTTTATTTCAATCCATTTCAAATGCTAAATTGACACAACTTACATATGGGTGTGAAATGTGACATATTTTTGCAAGTTTATTTCCCAATTAAACATTCTTCATATCCGTTTGCAATATAAAATGTATTTTGCTGGAAGAGAACGAGCTCTAATCAATGAAAACAACCTGATCTTCATGTTCTGACCTCTGGGTGGCGCTGTTGCGCTTGCACATTAGTTGTTGGTGAGGCTGGCAGACTTCAAAACATCCCACTTTTTCCCCAAAAATATTTTACAGGAGTTATTACAAAGACAGAATAACATTGCTCATCGTGAAATAAGAGTGAAGCGATGTAAGACTGTGTTTATCCCACAAAAAAAATTCAGTAGCCAATTAAATGCATGACAGTCAAAACAACTTACTGGAGCATCCCAACTGTACAGGTCCTTCTAAAAAAATTAGCATATTGTGATAAAAGTTCATTATTTTCCATAATGTAATGATAAAAATTAAACTTTCATATATTTTACATTCATTGCACACCAACTGAAATATTTCAGGTCTTTTATTGTTTTAATACTGATGATTTTGGCATACAGCTCATGAAAACCCAAAATTCCTATCTCAAAAAATTAGCATATCATGAAAAGGTTCTCTAAACTATCTATTAACCTAATCATCTGAATCAACTTATTAACTCTAAACACCTGCAAAAGATTCCTGAGGCTTTTAAAAACTCCCAGCCTGGTTCATTACTCAAAACCGCAATCATGGGTAAGACTGCCGACCTGACTGCTGTCCAGAAGGCCATCATTGACACCCTCAAGCGAGAGGGTAAGACACAGAAAGACATTTCTGAACCAATAGGCTGTTCCCAGAGTGCTGTATCAAGGCATCTCAGTGGGAAGTCTGTGGGAAGGAAAAGTGTGGCAAAAAACGCTGCACAACGAGAAGAGGTGACCGGACCCTGAGGAAGATTGTGGAGAAGGACCGATTCCAGACCTTGGGGGACCTGCGGAAGCAGTGGACTGAGTCTGGAGTAGAAACATCCAGAGCCACTGTGCACAGGCGTGTGCAGGAAATGGGCTACAGGTGCCGCATTCCCAGGTCAAGCCACTTTTGAACCAGAAACAGCGGCAGAAGCGCCTGACCTGGGCTACAGAGAAGCAGCACTGGACTGTTGCTCAGTGGTCCAAAGTACTTTTTCGGATGAAAGCAAATTTTGCATGTCATTCGGAAATCAAGGTGCCAGAGTCTGGAGGAAGACTGGGGAGAAGGAAACGCCAAAATGCCTGAAGTCCAGTGTCAAGTACCCACAGTCAGTGATGGTCTGGGGTGCCATGTCAGCTGCTGGTGTTGGTCCACTGTGTTTTATCAAGGGCAGGGTCAATGCAGCTAGCTATCAGGAGATTTTGGAGCACTTCATGCTTCCATCTGCTGAAAAGCTTTATGGAGATGAAGATTTCGTTTTCCAGCACGACCTGGCACCTGCTCACAGTGCCAAAACCACTGGTAAATGGTTTACTGACCATGGTATTACTGTGCTCAATTGGCCTGCCAACTCTCCTGACCTGAACCCCATAGAGAATCTGTGGGATATTGTGAAGAGAAAGTTGAGAGACGCAAGACCCAACACTCTGGATGAGCTTAAGGCCGCTATCGAAGCATCCTGGGCCTCCATAACACCTCAGCAGTGCCACAGGCTGATTGCCTCCATGCCACGCCGCATTGAAGCAGTCATTTCTGCAAAAGGATTCCCGACCAAGTATTGAGTGCATAACTGAACATAATTATTTGAAGGCTGACTTTTTTTGTATTAAAAACACTTTTTTCTTTTATTGGTCGGATAAAATATGCTAATTTTTTTGAGATAGGAATTTTTGGTTTTCATGAGCTGTATGCCAAAATCATCAGTATTAAAACAATAAAAGATCTGAAATATTTCAGTTGGTGTGCAATGAATCTAAAATATATGAAAGTTAAATTTTTATCATTACATTATGGAAAATAATGAACTTTTATCACAATATGCTAATTTTTTTAGAAGGACCTGTATATCCCAACAGCAACTGTCAGTGTCAACACAATTAAATCAATCACCGCTTGGTGACACTAATAGCACAGAAATAAGCGACCTGTTGTTTTTATTCTCAAACTGACAAATCAAGTCATTCAATCAATCTGTCATTTGCTAGAACAGAATGAGCAACATTTGATGTGTGCCGACATGTTGTCTTAATACCAAGGAATAATCCTTCTCAACACAGTTAATGAGTTGGAATGTTCCCTCTCCCATTCCCACCCGCACGCTTGCCTCAGGTGATTGGTGGTTTTAATTAATGATTTTAGTCTGATAAATTGTGGTGTGTGATAAGCCTTCTGTACATGATCCAGTAGTTGTATTCAGCACGCAGTGTCTACAGAGAAGCTTGGTTTGGCACGGGCACAAGTCAAGGTCTCTGTTCGTGTGTTTTTAGCCTGTTTTCTGAGAGCTCCTGCCAAAGTACCTTTTGTTGTGCTGCTCTTTTCAACATGTTCACTCTTGACTCCACATGGCATCGCCTCTGAAGAAGACTTGATGATTTTTGTGCAATTATTTTAGCTTGAAAGAAGGAGGGAGGATTATATACCACATACATTTCATCCAATGCCTAAACTGATGAGTTCTTACCTCGAAGATGTGAGCATTAGATGAGCATGTCTGTTTACTCGCCACCCTAATGCAGACAATCTAAAGCATAAACTCACTGGGCTGGCGGTGATTGTGACATTTGTTTGTGTAGGAATAAAGCAAAGTTAACGTTGTGCAACTCACCACAGAATCTGATGAAGCATGTTTTAGAGCACAGGAAGAGACATTATCGTTCTGAAGGATCTGTGTCTTTTGTTTTTGCTGAGAGCTGATAAGATCGGAATGAAGCACCTCTCAGACATTCACTAACACACGGCGTCCCGCAGGTGTCTAGATAATATATATGCAAACGATAGCAAACAGATTAGTTGGGAATACTTGATATCTTTGCAAGAAGATTTAGCATCACATGGGAACTGTGAATTTCCATTTGATGTCAAACTCAACATGTTTTACTTAATGCTCTTTATTGTGCATGATTCATAAGTGCACATTGTTCTAAAGTCATGTAAAGTTATTTCCAAATACTGAAATGACTTTTCTTTTCAACAGTAATCCCTCTCAATTTGAGTCTGATATTGTGAGGAATGCACAATATCAGTATCATATTGTTTATTGACCAATCTTTAAAAAAATTGTATTAGGGCCCGAGCAGCGACGGTGTGAGGACCCAATTGGAATAGTTCGGTCTATTCTTATTCTCCGAAATGAATCACATATTTGAGTGCCTAAACATGCACAAAAACTTTGCATGCACGTCAGAAGTGGTGAAAATGTGAATCTGATATGGGTTTCAGAATTAGGCATGGCAAAATGGCTCGATAGCGACACCTACAAAATTTCAATTAAGCACCGTTCAAGCTACATTTCACAGACAAGTATGAAATTCTGTAAATCTGGAAAATCTGAAAACCCAACAGGAACTGAGATATTTAGAATGTTCTCAGACATTTTTATTTCCAGATGTTGTACTTTAACAAACCCCTACTAGAGATTTAATCAGATCAACATCATATTTGTTCAGTCTAATCTAAAGACCTTTGCGACATTACATTGTGAAGATCTTGAGTTTTCACTGAAGGTCGTTTCCGTGGCGGCCTGACAAAATTTTATGTTTCGCCATGAAACAAGGATGTTGTTGTAACTCGGGCATACAATCTCCGATCTGCCCAAAACTTCACGTTTGATAAGAGTCTTGGTTTTAAGACAGCTACAATCCAATATTCAGCTAGTCATAGCGCCACCAGTTGGCAACAGAAAATTGCTTGTTTTACACTGTAATTCAAATCCCAGAAACACATGTAAATATGCCATCAAGCACGTTAAATCATGCAAAGAACGGCTAAGTGCTAATGTATGCGATTAACGCTACGAAACAAGTTGTTGTAACTCAGGCATGCAATTATCAATCTGCCTTAAACTTCTCATGTTTGATAATAGTCTTGGCCTAAAGACATCTACAGTCCAATATTCAGCTTATCATAGCCCAACCTGTTGGCAACAGGAAATTGCATGTATTACACTGTAATTGGCCCTGTCCCAAATCTGGCACATTTCATGTGCACTTTCGGTCTTGTGGACTTACAATGGTCGCTGTGTGCGCGTGTCCGTTAAGTCCACAAGACCTTAGGGTATCCCATTCGTCATTTAAGCTTAAAGAAGGGAGCTCGTGAGCGCCCCCTTTGCGGCTGCTATGTGCCCTCGATGAGCCCGCAAGTTCGCGAGCTACGTAGAGGACTTTTACCCAGCAGTCAAAGTGGCATTATGTCATGAAAGTGTGGACTCAGAGGAAGACCATGAGGGTTTAGGGTGCCATTTGGGACAGGGCCATTCACTCCCAGAAGTACATTTAAATATGCCATCAAGCACCAAACATGCTCGAAACACATTAAATCATGCAACACTCTGCTAAGTGCTAATGTACGTGATTAACGCCACAAAACAAGTTATTGTAACTCAGGCATGCAATTATCAATCTGCCTTAAATTTCTCCTGTTTGATAATAGTCCTGGCCTACAGCAATATTTGCCACCTGCTGGCAGCAGGAAGTGTGGCACATCAAAGTAACTGAGTGACTTTTCTCCTATATTTATCTGCTTAAATGCATGTCGCCTACTGTTCACTGTTTTCCTGAGGCCCCCCTGGTACGAGGGTCCTTGCATCGCTGCTTGCAGCTTTAATTATTATTATGTTTTCTCATGCTCACCAAGACTGCATTTATTTGATAAAAAATACAGTAAGAACATCAATATTGTGAAATATTACCATTTAAAATAACTTATTTCTATTTAAATATATTTGAAAACATATGTAACACTAATAATTAAATAACACTGTTAAATGTAAAGATTATTCTTATCAGAATTGCCCATAATTTTAATAACAGCAATGCTAGTTTGTTTGTGCTAAATCATTTAAGATTTTTAGAAATATTTTGGGAGTCCTACCTGATGGAAACATGTATATTTTATTTAATTTTCATATGATTGCTGGATAAGACTTTAAAAATATATATATTTCTGGTTTTATGTGTTTGTAATCTGTTAATGGGAAACTTGTTTTTGTGATGCCATTTTGGCTGGGACTCTCTGGTAGAAGAGACTTATACCTCACTGAGATTATTCCTGGTAAAATAAAGGATAATATATAAAATATAGATAATGCTTTAAAATGAAATCTAGAGAGCTACATGGCAATTTATCTGTTCAATAAAATCCATTTAGGATATGATAACTGAGGACGACGAGATGAGCGAGTGATTTCCTGCGAAAACCATCCCACAGGTCTAAAATATATACACTTATAATAAGCTTACCATAGTGAATGAAGGTAAGATAAAGACATGTTTTGGAAGAAGGATTGATGTATTGACTTATAATTTTAACCCAAAAAAAGTTACATACTGTACCTTTCATCATATTTTCAAAGCAGAATTGGCATTTGCCAGATTATGTAATCTAGCATAAGGTTTATTCACCGCAGTACCGTCAGCTGTGCCGATGATCCTACAGCTGTTCCTGATCACAGATCAGATGTCCCGGTGCCTCAGGGATGGACACGGTAATTATGAACGAAGTAACAATCGTGATATGGATCACTTGATAAGAGATGCACCAAATCAAAATGTGCGCACATACACAAATCTGTATGCCTCTCTTTTCTATTCACACGCATTTCCAGCTATTCCTTACTCACGCTGATGTGCACTTGCAGTTTGCCAAAGGGAGACACCACCAGCCTCGAGTCTGGAAAACCCTGGCACAGTCACAGAGGAGTCCTGATGAACACAGAGAGAAATACAGTTGGGGTGTATAAAGATGCAGATAAAGAAAGCCATTGTTCGACCACACACAAGACGCCTTTTCATTTCAGTTTGAGAAAAATGGTACATGTAAGCCCTCACAGGCAAACTGTATTTGATGTTTAATTCGCTTTATGTGATGCCACGGATGCCAGGCGGTTATTTGCGCTCATCACATGAGGGTAATCTCGCGGCGCCTACACACTGATTTTCTCCCAAAACATCCATCATTATCACACAAGTCTGCAAATGAAACTCATTCAGTATCCATCAATCTCCGGCACACAGACAGGTCTGAAAACTACTGAAATAATTGAATCCGTCTTGTCTGCGCTTCACTTAAAATAATCAGTTGATTTATTCACACAGATCATTTGTACAGCATGTTAAATTGTCAATTTTGTGCCGTTTGTGTGTGTATCCCTTTAAATGCAGATGAGCTGGTGCCTCCGCCCTTTTCCAGAAGAGGGCGGAGTTTCAGGAGCTTGTGCTCCAGTGTCAGGACAATCTCATCTCACGGAATGAAAATGTCAGAATCTCTCAGTCTCGGTGCTCGTTTCGAACCAGAGTCAGACAATAATGCCAACAGAGAATATCTGTTGCATAGTTTAGTTTAACTTAATGGTTATAACTTATTTGTCATCTTGCTTTTATCCACTATTACAAGCCAGTTGTGATGGCAAAAACTTTACTGATGAGCTTTATGAAGTTTATTGTACTTCAAACAAAAGATGAAGCATCCGTTTTACTCCACAAAATCAATATAAGAGCTGAATAATACACAGTACAAGAAGTGTGCATTAAAGTCTTGTCCACAAACACTCTATTTCCCTTGCATTATCATCAGAATACACAGTGAATTACACAAAAACACTCCGGAGACTATAAACTGGATCACAAACAGTTGGTACAGATCAAGCGGCAACCTCCCGCGGTCTCTCTCTTCAGAAACCTACAGTTCACGTCGTGAACACTACGTCCATTTTTTTTTACAGTCTATGGTACAGATATATCCTTGAGTAACAACTTTTAAGCAAAGCCTGCCTTGTATTGTTATTACTATTATTACAGTGTCCATCAACAGTCGTGGGAGTGGCCTGTGCAAAGTGACGTCACCAAAATATGCAAATGGATCATTCTGAGACAGTGATTATGATTTATTGGGATTAAAAATGAAAAAAAAAAAAGCACTGGGTGGATTGTTGGTTACACACTGCCAACACACATTAAAGTTCAAACACCATGCAAATGTGAATTTTGCATAATAGGTGCCCTTTAAACTCGAAGGAAACTGAAACAGAACTATAAAGAAGTGGACTAAGGAGGTATGTATATACCTGGAGGCTGGAGAACAGGTATTTTTTGAGCCAATCACTTGAGCTGTAAATGTCATCACGCTGGGCTGCGTTTCCAAAAAGCATTGTGAGTGCAAGTTGACCATGGTGGAGACCATTGCCATCAACAGCTCACGATAATGGCTCAGGAAAATGACTTTCCCACTTCAGAAGTCGTGATTACGAGCTTGTTGTATTAAGTGCT
Organism: Gobiocypris rarus; assembly: GCA_023029165.1. Taxonomy (NCBI): domain Eukaryota; kingdom Metazoa; phylum Chordata; class Actinopteri; order Cypriniformes; family Gobionidae; genus Gobiocypris; species Gobiocypris rarus. Next base: position 35,436,159 of record CM040927.1, on the reverse strand, counting down.
CTGTCGGAATGAACAGGAATGATGAAGCTTATTTTTGCCTATTTATTGGGAAAATCTTATTAAAACCAAAATTATAGTGTCACATGACAACCATAAACATTTACGATGCCAGATTCTGTCATTTCGGTCAAATGCAGGTAAATAACAACAAGATTAGACCATCTAGCTATTTTTGGGGTAAAAACTAATAAATCATAATAGCTATACCATACCTGTCACAGCAGTAGTTCTTCTCATGACCAGCATGTTTTTTTATTTTAAGTTTATGGCACGGCCATTTCGTGGTAAACACGACATCAGAATGCGTTCAAGTGCAATTTTTACCTCAGAAAATTTTATTTACTATAATTCCGATCGCACGTGAATGCCGCAATAGTGTTGCCATAAAAATGCATAATTATGATTCCTAGAACAGATGAAAAGTAGAACGTCACAGGTTGTCATCTCATACATGGCGTGAACGCACCGCATCAAACCGTTCACTAACGAGTAGCGACTAGTTGCTGAAAAAATGCTGATACTTTATAAGGTAAAATATGCTTTTGACTGCAGAATGGTTAGCGTTAAGTATTTGGGTGGGTTGCCGTGTGACTACAAATATGCACACTAAACACAATCTAAAAGTGTGCATGTGAGTTTACACAGAACAAATGTTATCATCTAGGCATCTATTAACAGTGGCACAGGCAGAAATATCAGATCCTATACAGCACACAAGAAGCGAGACAGCCTAAACTGAACTCACTACATTGTATAGGTCACAAGTTTTTTTTTTTTTTTTTTGTCTAAAAAAAGTAAATGCATTTGTTTTAGCAGTCTAATCAGAAACAGATCTGAGAAAAAGCTTCTGTTTTTTTGTTTTTGTTTTGGTGCATTGCACTATGGGATACAGTAGCCAGCACGATGTGTGCTCATCATGCAGTGTACATGTAAAGTAGGCCTGTAGATCATATACTCGTTGCATATCGCAGTACAAACACTAAAGTTTGGGATCAGTATGATTTTTTTTTATGAAAGAAATTTTTATTCAGTAAGGATGCATTAACTTAAATGTTAAAAGTAAATACTTGTATTCTATTTCAATTATATTTTAAATAAATGCGTTCAAACTTTCTATTCATCAAAGAATCATGAAAGAAATCACGTTTTCTACAAAAATATTAAGTAGCACAACTATTTTTAACATTGATAATAATCATTAACGTTTCTTGAGCAGCAGATCATCATATTAGAATTATTTCTGAAGGATCATGTGACACTGAAGACTGGAGTAATGATGCTGAAAATACAGCTTTGATCACAGGAATAAATTTAAAAAGAAAACAGTTTTTTAAAATTGTAATAATATTTCATGATATTACTGTTTTTACTGTGTTTTTGATCCGATAAATGAAGCCTCAGAGAGCATAAGAGACTTTCAAAAACAAAAAAATCGTACCAACCCCAAACTTTTTTAACTGAACTGTATTTTCACACATATTGCATATCACAGAAATATGTATTTGGCTTGATTTCCAAACTCAGGCAATCAAACACAAAGTGACAGATAAATCTAAAGGTTAAGCAACATAATTGCTCCATTCCTCCAGAAACAGATCGAGACTTCCTTCCAGTGAGTTGAAGGGCCATTGGGATCATAAAGCAGGCACCAGCCAGACATGACGAGCCTTTAGCAGATGTTTGTCACCCCCAGCCCGGTTTCATCCATGACTGGATCTTGTGGATTGCGGCACGTGGATTTAAGGAGAAGCTGTTGAATTGCATTCTTTCTCTCAATGGAAGCCCTAATTCTCCATATTTCAAGAAAAAAAAGGACTATATGAGGAACTCAAGTCAAAGTTGCCCAATGAGCAGCTCGGATATCAAAGGCTATGATTTGTGTGGCCCCCTTCGCCTAATCACCTGCAGCCAGTGCTGCCACTGAGAACAAAAGCAGGAAATCATAAACACGCACGGCTCTAATTCTCAACACAACGAGCTTTGAAAGCAGCCGCCCAAAGCCAATTACCCCTGCTCCCCCCACCGGGATAATTCATAACATATTCATTTATGCAGATGCCAGAGATCTCTGATAGACATTCAGTTTATGACTTTGCTTGCGGATTTGAGCGGGCCCTTGATGAACCGTTTACCTTAAATCATACTAGAAAGTGCTGTGATGACGCTTCATTATTTATATGATTTACAGGAACAGACAGTTACATCAGTCTGGGAAGATCTGTGATTCGCTTTGAAGTCGGTTCAGGTCACAAGCCTTTTCTCTTATCGCCCGACGCTTGAGGGCCACGATGGCAAAGATAACACAATAACTGACACTTTGATGTAGCAGCAATCTTCAAAAAAAAGATAAACGATCACGTCGAGTTCTCACACTCACTGATGCAGTCGCTTAATCGCTCTCTCTTTCCCAGATATAAGCATGCAATAATCCAATTTGGATTGAATTATTGTCAATTAATGCACACCCAAGGTGGTCAATGTGGCCCTTACACATCAAGTGTTCAGTAATATTCTAACTAGATAAAAAAGATAAGATGGGATGGGACGGGACAGGACGGGATGGATTGGATGTGGACAGAAGGATGGATGGATGGATGGATGGGATGGAATTTAATGGGATGTGGACGGACGGATGGATGGGGATGGATTGGATGGAATGTGGATGGATTGGATGGAATTGAATGGGATGTGGATGGACATATGGATGGAAGGATGGGGATGGAATGAGATGTGGACGGACGGATTGGATGGGATTTGGATGGACAGATGGGGATGGAATAGGATGTGGACGGACGGATGGATGGGATAGATTGGATGGGATGTGGATGGATGAGATGGGGATGGATTGGATGGAATGGGATGTGGATGGATGGATGGGGATGGAATGGGATGTGGATGGATGGATGGGGATGGATTGGATGGAATGGGATGTGGATGGATGGATGGATGAGGATGGATTGGATGTGGACGGACGGATGGGATGTGGATGGACCGACGGGGATGGATTGGATGGAATGTGCTGTGGACGGACGGATGGGATGGGATGTGGATGGACCGACGGGGATGGATGGGATGGAATGGCCACAAAAACTAATTCAGAAAAAACATTGCACATTATTATTTAAGTATTTATCAATATTTTGAATTAGCTTTCATTTAGTAATTTAGATTTAGTAATTGTCATTATTATTTTCTATAAAGCTTTAATTTATTTATTTATTTTTAAATATTTTTATAAGTGATTTTAGTAACCATTACTATTTGTTGCCAAAGCAACATCTCATTTTCATATAATTTGTTTAAATTGAATTGTTGTATTTTTTGCTACATACTAGTTATATTTTATTTCAGTGTTATTCAATGATATAATTCAATATAGTAATATAGTTATTGTCAACATTTAGAATATAATACTTACTACTAACTGAATACTGCCTAATATTGTGATCTAAAACAATAAGCTAAACACTAGGCATTATAAACTTTTCAAACAAGTGTGTCCAGATACTGTTTTCAAAATACAAAAAAGTTTTTCGTTGTAAATTCAATTTTGTGCAGAACAACAACTTTCAAATCACGTCTGTTAACCAACCAGAATCAAAAATCACCAATGCTGTGGTACAAACCTGCTTCGATTACATCATAAAGCACCGTGAAGTCAAGTGTGTTTGACAGGAAAATGCTTTATTGAAGTAACTGTCAACTGCTGCAGAAATCAATGAATTTACACACACAAAAGCTAAACACTGACAGGTGTACATCTGCTGTACATCATTCTGCTAGAATAAAAACGGTTCTAAAAGAGAATATGGAGAGGAAAAAGAAAAACATCTACCACTGTAGAGGAGAAATACCTCAATGGAACAGATCTTAAGAATATTTGCGAATAACTGCTTAGCGGATGGAGTCCATAGCGACAGTCTCTATGGTTACACGGCTGTTCCTCTCTCCAGGTTCTGTTTGATCTCTGCGGTGTATTTGCCGTAGAAACGTTCAGCCTTCTTGTTGAACTTGGCGTTCCTCTCGTTGATGTAATCGATGTCCGCGTCGTCGTTGTAGGCCCTGCGGCGACTGTATTTCGAACGCTTTTCAATCCTAAACACACAACAACACATTTATGGAGATTACACACAGATCATTTTAACTCTAAAAAGGGTTGGAATACATAATAAAAAAGATTTATAATCTGAAGAACCAGAATGAAAGAACTAAGTAAAAACCATAATATGTAATTTTTCGTCGCTAAGAGGTCGTTTATTCAAAACACAGGCGTAGCTTGATTTCACAGAGCTTTTAATATGCCGCAGACGAACACTTACGCTTTTCCGGTCATGCGTACGCAGCGCTGTTATATCATATTAGATACATTTGAGAAAGTTGAGAAATTTGAAAGTTATGTTATAATGCTACTCTGTGCGTTTGAGACACTTGTTCACACTGCAGTGAGATAGATCGATATTAGGCATGGTAAAACATGGCACTCGCGGTAAATCGTGAAAACCAGATTTAAACAATAAGCCTAACTGTGTTGAGCTATGTGATGATTCGTTTTCTATCGCTGAATGTATCCAAATAGTTGCTCATCTGTCTAATAAAACACAACATTAATGCGTCTCTGGTGTTTCCATGGTTTCTAAAAAAGTAAAACCGGAAAATGAGGGTATCTGATGAAATTGAAAGGTGGTGCATAGATCAGTGTCCTGGTTAAAATGGCTTATTTCTCTGGATTTAAACATTCTTGGAAACATTTCGGATAGTGTAAGTACACAAGTCAACAAAATATATAACACTGTTCTAGTGGTTTTTGAATATTTAAAATTGCCTTTTGGTTATTGTTAAATAAAACTATTAAAAACATTATAAATTGGGGGATAATTTATATATATATATATATAATTTATGTGTGTGCGTGTGTGTGTGTAGTTGAAGAACTAAAATTACTAGAGATGCACTGATACTAAATTTCTGCCAAAACCAGGAGCTGATTATTCAGAATTATATCTGCCAATACCAATACCTATCGTATTCTTTTCTTAAGGAAAAAATATATATATCTTCCCCAACTAATGCTGTAAAGTATACAGGGAACCCTTTCATTTGGTACATTACTATAATATTAGAGGTTAAAATTAACAACAGAGCTATTATATTCAACTGCTATTTATTTTCAGATATAATAAGAAAAACTGAAATGTTTGTAAAACTCAGTTGCATAGTTTTCATAAACACATTATTGGTAAGTTTATTAAAACGTAAATATATAATAAACAGTAAATCAGCTCCTCTCTAGGTTTTTTTTTTAACTAACTAACAAACTGGTAACACTGGATAACTTTCCAGAGGTAAAAGCAATGTTAAGTGTCATAAAGCTGTTTTATTGACGTCTTTCTGTGGTTGAAACACTGATTAAGACATGATACATTCGTACTGTATCTTTCAACATACCTTTTGATGTTCATGCATGTCTTTTTGAGCTATAACTTGTATACATTGGAAGAAAAGACTTGCCTACTGACCTGAGGCACTGCCGTGATCAGCCATTTCGTTTAAGAGCGTAAAAACACCATTTATTGTTTGACTTTCGTGATAAAATGGACAGAATGTGAACGCAGAGACTTTGTTTCTTTTCAGAAATAAAGCACAAAGCTCTTTGAAATTACTGGATGGGAGATGCACTACAAATAATGTTTGATGTAGGGAAAAACTACAGAGATGGCAACCCTGGCTTAAACTACGGGTGAGACCCTGCTTTAAAGTTGCTATTGTTTTAAATGTTAATGCTTTATTGTCACATTAACTTTGACAGCCCTTAAACATGAGATATTTTCTTTTCACACACTATGATGCATTTTTTTATTAACATGATTGACAGGATATAAATCGACTCTTTAATAAATTGCATAATTGCTTTTATCGGCCAATTCTGATTATTAGGCGATATCTGTGCATCCCTAAAATGACAAACTAAAACTTAAAATAATATTTTAAAAAAGCTAACTAATAAACAAGACAAAAACACACAAAAATCTAAAACTTAGATTAAAATGAAAACGGAAAGCTATTTTAAAATATATATAAATACTAAAATAGTATATGAATTCTACTAAAATAACACTATCTTTAGGGGAACATAATGGTCAAAAAAGCACATTACAATTTCACATCATCATCAAAATCACACACAATTACCACACATCTGATATATTACCTAGTTACACTCTTTAGCCATTCATTTTTAAAAGTCCGATGCTTCAACAGACAATGTCAGTTTTCAAAGTCCATCAAAGAGACTTGCACGCCCCCCACGCACACACAGACTTTCTTCAAACATCTTCAAAGAGTGTTTGTGCGTCACGATCTGGCAGCCGTAGCCCTGTCTAATGTTTCTCAGAAGCTAAAAGCAGCTCCTCCAAAATAGAAGAATGCCATCTCACGCATAAACAAACCCTCGCCGGCGCACACATGCATGTGCGACAGGCACGCAACGGCACAAACACATCTGGAGCGAGGAACAAACACACACGAGGAGGCTGTGCTCTCAAAGAGCTCTAAAATTGGCTGCAGCATCACATATCTGCTGTCCCTGATGGAGGGGCGTTGAGGTGTGCGTATGTAAGTGTATAAACAGATCTGCTCACCAGGTGCTTCTGCTGCATGAGACCTGAAAGTGAACAGATTCCCTGCGTGAAAACAAACACAGATTCTTACTGTTTCTCCACGTCGTCCACCATGCGGTCGATGCTCTCTTTAGAGGGAACGTGAGTGCCGTGAATCAGACTGTTGGAGGTGGGGTGGAAATCTTCTCCACTAGGAGCAAATTAAATACATACAAATCATGAACTTCTTATTTTTTATATACATCATGTAATTTGACAATATATAGCATGTAATTTGGCAAAATAGGACCTTTGACTCACTTTCTAATAGTCATTGGACACTTCCTCCACTACAGCTTTTAAAGCTAATGTCAATAAAGATGTGATATCAAAAAAAGTCATATTTATTGGTATGAATTCTCGTAACCAAAAGACTTCAGGACTTAGAATATAGCGACAATATCCATCTCCATTTACTTTCATTACAATAAAAAAAAAAATTAAAGAAATTATTTTAAAGAATATATTATATTAACTAGCAAATTTACAACTATCACACTTTTTTTTTTGTAATTTATTGCGATTAATCTCACCTAACATAAATGTTTTCTCAATTTTAGCCATTAATTATAGATAGTCAACATTACAATTGAAAGCTATCGATTTTAACATTTAATAGGCTTTAAAAAAATACAACAACTTCAATTTAATTTAATTCAACTTAAAACAATCCCCACATAAACCCCTTATAATAAATGTCACATTTAACTGTGCCTTATATCAGGGTTTAACACGAAGTGGTTCAGGTGGGATGGTTTAGATATTTACCTGCCCTTCTTAAATCCACAAAAAAAAAAAAGTTTGGATTTTGTTGTTTTTTACCCATGTAACCTTGCAAACAGTGCTTTAAGATTTCCAGGTAGGTCTAACAGGTGGGAACAGAAACTGAATAAAAATATCTTCACAGTCTTCACTGCTTAAATTATCAATTAAATATAAATTATTTCTTATGAAAGCTACAATGTTATTCAGTCAAGAGCAGGGAGTGATTTTCTCTTTTTGTTCTTTGATTAATGACAGACATCAGCAGGTTTATTAGGCTGCTGTCACTTTAAGACCTGCCACGCATGATGCAGATCCTATTTCTTCACAACTCTTTGCGTTCATTTAAAACTTTTCAACTTATTTAAGACTGCTTACAAGGATACCTGACAAAACAGGAAATTTGGCATAATATTGTTTGTTTTCGTCCATTCAAGCACGATTCAGAACTCGATACTGCATGCGCGTTTCGGCCGTTTGTTCACAGAGAGCCGAATCACAGACGCATGACAATAAAGAGTTATTTTTTGCATCTTCTCATGCTTGATAGTTAACTAGCACTAGAATGAATGATAGCGTGATTGTTTACTGTAACGCAGCCAAAGGATGACAGAAAAAAACTGATGCTGCAGTAATTGCATTAAATATTTTTAATATATTAAACTGAAAAGTTTAATAGGAAATGTTATAACGCTAATTTTGACAGCCCTAAATTATATTATATTATATTAGAAAGAGAAAACCTTCTTAATGACAAAATAAAAATCTCATTGCTTATAATCATATCTGTATCACATATAGGATATTGTGAGAGTATCAATACATATTCTTAAATAGGGCAGCAAAATTTGGGGAAAAATCTAATTTGGGATTTTTCTAATAAATAATGATTTAACATGTGGCTTTAAGAAAAGCTCCAGGTTTGCTGGGCTGCAAAATTATATAAAATAAAATAAAAAAAACTGATCATATATCAATATGACTACAATTTTGAAAATATAAATAATATTTTACAGTAAAACTACAAAACGAACACTGTGCAGCTCTACACTCTAAAACATGCAGAATATATTTAATTAAACTGCAGGCTTGATCTGATTTGCCACATCGAGATTTCGGTCTTGAATTACAACCAATTCCAATAGTGTGTGTATATTTCAGAGGTTAGATGAGAATGAATAAAGTCTCACCACTCCTCTCTCTGTCTCTCATAGTTATCCATATCCGGCTTAATCTGCCTCGTCAGTCTCTGGTACTGTCTCAACTGGGCCTCAGCGTACCCTACACACACACACACACACACACACACACACACACACACACGAATAAAAACACACATCCAGCCATGGGGGTCTGAAAAGGGGGTCTTACAAGGAGAAGCAGAAGGAAAAAGATAATTGCCAGAACCAACCATAACCAGGCGTGAAAAACAGGCTCTGCATGTTTTCATTTTTAGCATCACACATGGCAGCCACATTCCCTCTTGCTCTTGGCCAATCAATCAAACTGCTTAATATTATTCATGATGAAAATGAGATGAGTGTTTGATACCTGAGAATCCTGGATCAGGGTTTTTCTTCTTTTTCTTTCTCTCCCATCGCTCTGCATCTTCAGCGCTGATCTCCAGGAGCTTCACACGGTGGTAGTCCTCACCGCGCTCCGCACACTCCTGACACACACACAAATCAGAGCTTTACACACTCGTCCTCACAGACTGCGTATTCATAATTAGTGCTTGATTGATATGGGGCTTTTAATGATTGATATCAGCATATGGAGAGTAGAGAAGCCTAAATCAGCAAATAAACTACTGTTTAAAAGTTTGGGAACAGGGAGATTATAAAAAGTTTAGTAACAATGCATTAAATTGATTAAAAGTGACAGTAAAGACATTTATAATGTTACATAAGATTTCTATTTCAAATAAATGCTGTTCTTTTGAACTTTCAATTTCTTTTCCACAAAATTCGATTCACATTTATTTATCAAAGAATCCTGGGGTGTGGGATCACTATTTACAAAAAGCACAACTGTTTTTAACATGGATAATAATCAGAAATAATCATATTAGAATGATTTGTGAAGGATCATGTGACACTGAAGACTGGAGTAATGATGCTGAAAATAACCACAGGAATATTTACAATTTTTAGAATATATTGAAATAGAAAACATTTTGTTTTAAAGTGTAATAATATTTTACAATATGACTATTTTACTGACTATGAAAGTGTTTCTCCGTCAAAAATCTTAGACTCTAAACTTTGAATGGCAGTGTATGTACAGAAAAAAGGGAAATTTTACATTATATGATAAAATTCAAATTCAAACATTTCTGTTAAGGACCAACGCTGAGTAAAAGTCTGACTCTTAGGTGATGACATAAGAGACTCAAATCAAAGACAGACAGACACATGTTTTTGCTAAGACAGAAAAGAAAGCATTCAGATGACATATCCAAGTATATCCAAGTATAATTAACTAATTTAGCGCAAAACATCAGGAAACATGCAGATTCAATTGAAATCTGGATGAACAGCGCTGTGGCTCAACCAACTTTGTGAGATTGGTCACTATACGTGATCATTCGCAGACAGCGTGAGTGTTTGTGTTGTCATTTTTGCAGCTCTGTTTGGTGAAGCAGAAACTACACATTGCAGGTCTGAACTCAAGTGCGGTACCTTCTTTTTTTGGTCCACCACGAGTTCATACTCTAGACGAGCTTTCTTGGCCTCCCAGTTTGACGGCAGCTTCAGTCTCTTGTCCTCCTCCACCACCTCCTGATGATTCAGCTTACGGGCCTCATTCTACCAACAGAACACAAATCACACTTTATATGGATCTTAATAGAGCACATTCGGCTGTGCTGTGTCAATAGCTTTTACCCAAAGCAACACCAGTATAGAGTTTGCTCTCGAGCTACACCAACTACACTCAAGGTCCTTTCACATGCCTCTCTTTTTAAAGGTGCAGAAAGCGATTTCTCAGAAACGCTGTTGAAAGTGGATCAGACCGAGCACCACAACACACTTGTTGCCAATCAGCAGTAAGGGGAGGAAAAGAGAGATTTAAAGAAAGACTGTAGAAAGAGAGATGTCTGAGAGACATTACAAAAGAGAAAATGTCAGAGGAATATCACTGTAAAGAGAAGGGTTGCGTTGTTTTCTGCTCCATACGTGAGTACCACTGGTTCTGCTTGTATATACTCGTGTGTACTGTATAGTGTTGTCAAAAGTGAAACAGATTTTTTTTAAGTGGAAATGAAGCAGTCAGTCAAGTTAACATTATTTAAGTTAACCGATTTCCTCTTTTATAAAAAAAAAATATATAAACACAATTAATGTAACCATTTTGAAATGGCACCGCCATCTTGCAATACCACAGCGTTTGCTCCGTTGGTCAGTGAAGTAATACAAGCATTTCTTTACTATTTTAACTCACGCTTGTTTTGAAAGGAGGAAGATGAACTTGAAAGGACTATTGAGCCCATTATAAGTCAAACTGCTTATGCATTTGAGCCAATACGGCATGTCAGAGTCCATCTGCTGTCAGGAGGCTGATCTGGACCATGCATTACATGCTCACCCCTGCATCACCATGGTGTGTACATTTAGCACTCAATACCGGGAGGTGGACGTGTTGGAGGTGGCAATGCTTTCTCTATATGCATGGACCGTAAACACTGGAACTACATCAACATCAACTGTCTACATCACAAAGTTTTGATCGTGGATTGGATTAAAATATCTGGATTGAGTTATCTGAGATCACTGCGCGTTCTTGTGTTCCCTGAAGAGGGCAGATGCATTGATATTCGAAACCATGACCAGAAATGCAGCGATTGGCTGGCGTCAATACAACGTAATGACATCATATAATAAAAAAAAAACACCTGGCAAAAAAAAAAGAAGAAGAAAAAAAACACATTTCATGACCTTTATAAGGAAAAAGGCAAACGGCCAAAACAACAAAGTTATAACAGATAAATTAAATGTGCACTGTTTTGATGAACTTGATTCACAATTATTTATATTCACGATTTTATAGTATTATTTGTACACCCTTCACATTTTTATTTCAATGTTGTAATTTAATTTAAATTACTACTTAAATTAACTCAATTTGAAGCAGATTTGTTATGTGACAGTATTAAAGTTTCTTAACAGTCAAGATCAAATTATCTGCATCTCTTGCGCTACATCAAGCCACTTCCATAATTTTGAGTGATGACGGATATTAATAATATGTGTCATCACTCAAATGAATGCACAGCTTAGAATAACTTATAAAGTAATTATTCCATCACAAATAAATCTCTCAATCAAGTGACTGTGTCTATAGTATAGTAGTCACAACTTAACAAACAGATTCGCACCTTTTACACAACATTATTAAATTATTTTCAAATAAACTTTTATATTATTATTATTATTATTTAAAATGATTATTGCCTCTGGTTCAGTAAGGAATTCTTGTAATAAAGTAGCAGTGGCTGGGACAGATTTTAAGTATCACCTCAAGATGCAATCTAATCCTGTTTACATGAAATAAGCTCCCGAGCAGGTTTAAGTTTACGGACCTGTTGCTGTGACAGCAGTCCAGGATGAGCGTCGAAGAACCAAACAATCCCAGATCATGCAAAATCGTCAACAATCAAATCCAGCTAACCGAGTTAGCTACGTACGAAGAACGGACCAATAGTGCGATGTAACATTTTATGTTCACCTGCGAATACAATACCTGCTGTTTACAGGACTCCGGTGTTTCCGCTCGGACATCTTTAAGAGATTTGCATTAGCAATTTGACTTATTATGGGCTCAACAGTCCTTTCGTCTTTCTCCGTTTCAAAACAAGTGTGAAAAAGTAAAGAAATGCTTGTATTACTTCACTGGCCAATGGAGCAAACCAACACCGTGATGTCACATGCTATGGTATTGCAAGATGGCGGCAACCTTGCTCCAAACGCTATAACAAAACATCCTTTTTTTCTTTAAAATGGTTACATTTAAAATACATACAAAAGTCAAATTTTTTTAAATATCTGGACTGACTTTGTACCAAAATACTTTTGACAACAGTAGTACTGCATGTTCATTTTTTTGTTCTTGCTTGCTGTTCGCTCATCATCTTGCTTTTTTAATGGAGCATTATTTTGCTTCGCTTCAGCTATGACAAACAGACATGAGACAATGAAGGGAACGGTGTGCTTGTGTTTGTTTCTAAGAAATCACTGCACCTTTAAGACAACACATCACAAAAGAGTAGGGTAAAAAAATTTAACTAATAGATCTCACCATACTACCTCAGTTTATTAATCACAGTACATTGATATGCAATTGATGCATTATCTAAATAAATATGCACCAATTTGCATTCATTTCCAATAAAATGTTACATAAATCAACTACTGATATATGAACAAACCCCTATGTAAAAACCTTTGTTTGGTGCATTTAAGTTCTGTTGGAGAGGAGAATACAGCTTGTAAAGACATAATCTTCACAGAAGCAAACACATAAATGTGTATTTTGGATGATTTCTTTCTGCTAGTCTGAAATGACACACGTTGGGGAAACAAAATAGTCCAAAATGGAGCAGTGCGTGAAAAAACTATTGTTTTGCATGCAGTATTTCGCCATAAAATCTGACCACTTATTCGATCACATCACCCAAGACAGATGTTAATACCAGGTGTAAACTGGGAGTTAGCTATAATTCATAGTCTGTATTTAAGGATTTCACTGATATGAGGAATATGTAACATAGTTACCCTCTTGAAATGAAGCTCTCTGAACTTTCTGAGTCTCTCTTCCCTCTTCAGCGCTGATGGAGTCTCTGCGGATTCCTCTTCACCGCTGGGAGCAACAACCTGCACGGCGAAGATAGCAATGTAACGCATACCAGACTTAATAATATCGCTGATATCTCAGATACTGGACTCTGTGATTAGATTACATTTCAGAGGCTGATGTTAGCGTTGTTAGCCGTGGCAATAAGAATCGTGTTCTGACAATACGTACTCGATAATTCGACCATTTCACAGTTAAAATAACTATTCAACAACATACAAATAAACTATAAAGACGTCTGTTATATTACCACAAAGTATTTGTAATTTCGTATTTTGTTTACCTCTGCGCTAGCGGCCATGTTGCTTCACTCAAAAAGGAAGTACGTCACATTTCAGTTCGACTGGGACCTAAAGATCTAATATGTAGTTCCGCTTTCTCAATAGTTTAAGATATTAATCACTACATACGAGGGAACACGGTTTTGAATAAAGTACAATAATCTCAATAATAATCAATTACTAAACTCTCTCTCTCTCTCTCTCTCTCTCTCTCTCTCTCTCTCTCTCTCTCTCTCTCTCTCTCTCTCTCTCTCTCTCTCTCTCTCTCTCTGTATTTGTATTAGCCTGTTTAACCTGATGGAAGTTGCAGTGGTTCAAATACAATGGCGACTCATCTCGACTCATCTGCTATGCTCAATTAACATGAACTCCACTGCTTTGATTATGTATAATTAAGTTCTTTTTAAGAGGATGCAATTAACTAAAGTTTACAATTTCAGATTAAAGCAACCTCTAGATCAGAAGCTACACTAATGAACTGATGTGCTCGTTCTGGAATCCAGATGGCACAAAAACCAAACCACCCTGAAACACAAGACTTGACATCAAGAGAATGCTTTTTATATTTTATGTTATTTGCCACATCAGGAAAATAATTTAATTCAGTACAGTAGTTTTTATGAGTCAATTTAATTCAACTTTATTTCCAGACTTAAGGTCCATTAGAGAGGAAACATACAACACAAAATTACATAGGCTACAATACAAAACATTTTAGAGTATTAAGCATATATTTGAATTTATGAGAAGTCCATACTATAATTAGTAGATATTTGACCAGTGGTAAGTTTTTATTTATTTATTTTGTTTTATGCAGGGCTCTTTATAAAAAGTAAAAATAAAAAAAAGCATTTCTATGAATATGCAGCCTATATATTTGTAAAAACTATATTATAGTATATTAGCACTATATGTTAAATAATATATAATGTTTAATAATTGTAATAATTACGATCTTTCGATGTTTTAATATTCACCAAGTCTGAGCACAATTCAAATAACGGTTTTCTATTTGATCATTAAAACAACAACAACAACAACAACAACAACAACAACAACAACAACAACAACAACAACAACAACAACATTTATTTCTGTGATGGCAATCCATATAGCAATGGTTCCAGAATCTACCAGCAGGGGCTAAATGAGCCATGTTAACTAGCCAACTAGCTAACCTTCAGAGTGATAAGTCACATGGCATGTACAGCTGTGTCTGACTCAAAATGCTCTGGAATATTTCAAATCATGTACATCATCTCAAGCATCTGCCCTTCTGATGATACTAACAGATAGCTTTCTCAAGGTATTATGATTTTTCATGATTTGATCAGGCTGTCAAATTACATTTTTGCACAAAAGACAACATTTTAAACATTGTGTGTGGCATACTGTATATTGACAGTATTCAGAAAACAGTAAGCTATGATTACTGGCTGAACAGGTTTACTTAATGGTAGATCAATCAGCTGGATGTCATCAGCAAACTACATAAACTGTAGTGTTGTTTGATAAATGGATGCATCCTCCATTTTGCTTCATGGCTCAGACGAGCTCCAGTGTTTTCAGCTGCCTGACATCTGGGTTATAACTTGGTATAGAAAACACAGCCAATAAAATCATTCCATTTCCCTAATTACTATTTCTTTCATTTCCACTGCCCATAAGCATGAGCTTGAACACGCCAAACCAAACAAAGCTTTGACTGCACCAGCTCAGTTACCCACCAAGGGAGCGTCCAAAATCACATACTCTATAGAGGAGGTACTTATGCCTATTTTGAATAAGTAAATACTTCACAACTGCTAAATAAGTATGTTCTATATAGTATGATTGTGTGACTACATTCGCTTTGTCATAATCATGTGAACTACCTTTGTCAGTTGCATGCTTCACTGCCATTCACAAATCCTCTCATGTGGCCTCATGGGATTGTAAAGTGTTTATCAAATGCACACTCCAGAATTATCGGGGTACTTTTTTGCCTACTGTGAACTCAAACATCTTTTGTCACATACTGTTTTTATACTACTATATGGGGAAGTTTGCGATTTCGGATGCAGCCACATGCTGCGTCCCAATTTGCCTACTTATAATACGCCTTTTTGTGAAGAAGAAGTACATACTTTTGTGTATGAAGCAGAATGGTGGACGAGCTTTGTGACATGCACGTCATAAAATAGCGTCTTCAGTTGTTGCATCCTGCCACTGTAAACGGACATGTCAATCATCTTGTCACATTTAACGCCCTCCACATTTCATTTAAATTCCTACTGTATCAGAGAGAAATACAGTAGCACGCTGATCTGCAGTCAGGGAGATTGTCATGCGGAGATTGTCCTCATTTTAATGCCTAATGATTAAATGGCCAAACGGATCTTTATAAAATATTTCAAGTTGTTGCAGGTGAAATATAGCACGAATAACATTAAATAGATATTGTTATTATCAGCTTAAATGTTGATTATAAGTCTTTTTATCTATAGTATCCCATGTTTTGTACACTTTTTACTTTTGTTTGTAGTTCTGAACTAATGCTGCCTTCACATGCTATCGGACTACTTCCCACTTCTTCCCAAGTCGTGAATACGAGCTCATCGTATTCAAATTTTGACTTCAGAGGGAAACTAGTATTTACGATAATTCTGATAGCACGTGGAGGCAGAATAAATCCTCCAAAGCGCAATGTGTTGTGCGCAGTATTAGCCTTTATAGTGTGCACGGATCCACACTTCGAAAATCTACTGGAAGTAGTAGACCATCCGGGGACTTTGGCATACTCTTTTCAACATACTATGCTTTGGGAGACACTTATTTTAATCTAACATACTATTTAGGATGGATAGTGTGGACATCGGGATGCAGGGAGAGATTATTGTCAGGTGGCCTGCTTATCAAGCCTCAGACAACTTTTGGTGATACCATGATTTATGAAAATAATACCTGAAACAGCTACTGCAGTAGAATTCAAACAGTGACCGGTGACCGCTCACTTTTTCAGCCTTAGCCCTGGAAGTTTAAAAACTGGAACTTTTAAAATTCCATTTAAATTCCTTAATTTGAATTAAGGTAGCAAACAGGAGGCTGAGTTCAAGTTCAAATTGGAATCTAAGGAAGTTCAAAGAAATTCAACTGTCTTTTTAAACTTGAAAAGCATAAAGTTTGTCCAGATGAACTGGATTTTTGAAAGTTTTGAAACATCTTTATGTGCTTTACTGATAGATGTGTTTAAAATGCACCTATATACATTTATTTTATATACACTATTCATACGCTTGGGGCCAGTCAGATTAAAAAATATTCAGCAAGGTCTCACTAAATTCTTTAAAGTGAAAATAATTACTTACAAACTATTTCCATTTCAAATATTTCCATAAAATGCTGTTCTTTTCAACTGCTTATTTATCCAATTAAAGATTATTGAGCAGCCAATCATCATATTAGAATGATTTGTGAAGGACACTGAAGACTGGAGTAATGATGCTGAAAATTCAGCTTTGATCACAGGAATATTTAAAATTTTAAATATATTCAAATAAATATTCAAAAAGAATATTTTATATTTTGTTTCTGCAAACATTTCATAAACAGTGTTATGATGAAAAAATTTAATAACTTTGAATAACCTTTGTTGCGTGTTACAGTTTTGTATACATCCACTTCTCTGCAAAATCGATGTCTCCAGGTGGAAGTTCCCAAGTAGATAGTTTGAGGATTCTGCTAAAACACACACTCCATATTGACACACAAGAGCCTGTGTAGAATCTGAATCACACGCACATCTCATGTCAGCAGTCTGGTAACTCAAGGCCATGTTGAGCGTCACTATAATCATATGCAACTTATCTGATCAGACGTAATTCTCTGGACTGATTTTATTATTCGGAACTGTCATTACT